>CM065590.1:12497482-12595939 GCA_033119425.1 Bufotes viridis
AGCATCGTGATGCCCGACTAAAATTAGTGTTCGGCCGAGCATGCTCACCCAACACTAGTCTCTACATTTGCATGCAATTTAGCACAGGTTGCGCTAAAAATATATATTGCTGCCAGACACAACAATAGTCATTAAAGGACTTTTGGGTCTCTAACACCAACCCTGCCTAACAAAAAAATATAATTCAATTCCCTACACTATCTGTCATTCTACAGCACAGATCTCCCTGACTAAGACTGATGACGCATTCCGGCCTGCCGATGACTCATTCCGGCCTGCCAATCACTGTAATGCCAGTAACCAACATGGCTACGGCATTAGTTAGTGGCAGTACTTACCTGCACTTTTATTGGCTGCATAGCAGCCAACAAACATGTGGGGAGTAGTGATGAGTGAGCACCAAAGTGTTCAGGTGTTCGTGTACTCGGTCCGAACACATAGCGTTATTCGTGTGCTCGGCCGAGCACCCGAGTATAATGGAAGTCAATGGGAGATGACCAGGCACCCCCTGCTCGGATGAGGGGAGGTGCTTGGTCCATTGGAAAAGGTCAGAAAGTTACAGAAACACCACCGAAATAGATGTGAAGCAGCATGGGGAGCATCTTGGACTCCAATGTCGCAGCTGGGAACCATATTGTCCCAGTTTTCCGCCACTTTTACATAGCGACAAAATCCCGCCCCCTCAAAAAAGAAAAAAAAAAAAGAAATTTTTAGAGGTAAAATTGTTAGGAAACATTTTTTCCTGGATATTCAATTGTATATACAGTGCAAATGCTGCCAAAAATTACAAGGAAGAAGAACTTTGATACAGCCTGTATATCACATAAAGGAGGGCCTCATTCACATGGTGCTACAATTGTTCAGGTACACTGCTGCACTCATAAGGCTGCCAAAAATTACAAAGAACTGGCACTCCAATACACCCTTTATTACACATAAAACAGGGCATCATACACACCCTTGAAAAATTATCATTGATGGCCTACTGGTGATCCTCAAAAACATTTGGAGCAAGGGCGTGCTGGTTACCATCTAAAACATTATAGTTGAGGGCCTGAAGGTGAGCGGACCCAAAAAAAATTGTAGTGAGGGCCTGAAGGTGAGCGAACCTCTACTGGAGGAGGCGTTCCCATGGTGATCGGTAGCTCAAAGTTGTAATCGCAATGCGTTTATTGCGGTATATTATCCCTCTGGGTGTCTTTTACAGCCTTTTTAGTGCCCAAAAGTTCGGGTCCCCATTGACTTCTATGGTGTTCGGGTTCGGGATGAAGTTCGGGTTGAGTTCGGATCACGAACCCGGACATTTTCCGGAAGTTCGGCCGAACCTCTCGAACCCGAACATCCAGGTGTTCGCTCATCTCTAGTGAAGAGGTTTTTAAGACCAGACAACCCCTTTAATGTATATGAATTTAATTTGGCATCAGCTCAGTTTTCAATACTTTTTGATCTTCTTGCAGGAGAACAATGTTACTGCCATCACAGAATTTTTCCTCTTGGGATTTCAAGTCAGCCAATTATTAAGAATTTTGCTGTTTTGTCTACTACTCTGGGTTAACTGTTGCACACTATGTGGAAACCTTCTCCTGATCATCGCCCTGGTGTCCACCAGCAATAACCTCCACACTCCAATGTACTTCTTCATCTCACAACTGTCCATCAATGACATCTTGTTGACAACAGTTATTGTCCCCTTTTTGCTCCACATTCTACTGAACAATGGGGGGACCATTGGTTTTACTGACTGTATCATTCAATTTTATGTTTTCTGTACTTTGGAAGCATTTGAATGTCTACTCCTTACAGTGATGTCTTATGACAGATATGTGGCCATCTGTAATCCCCTCCGTTACTCCTCTATCATGACAAGTGAATATTGTGTAAAACTACTTATATCTTGCTGGTTGGCTGTTTTATTCATAGCAGCTATGGACACTGTAACATTATTAATGCTAAAGTTTTGTAGAAAAAATGTTATTGACCATTTTTTCTGTGACATTGTTCCATTGCTAGAAATTGCCTGTTCAGGTACTCAGTTTGTGGAGTTAGAAGTTTCTGCACTAGGACCCCCTCTACTTTGTATTCTGCTTATAATAATAATAGTGTCATATAGTAATATTATTGTCACAATATATAAGATTCCATCCAATATCAGTAGACGAAAAGCCTTCTCCACCTGTAGCTCCCATCTTATTGTGGTCTCCATATTTTATTGCACCCTGTTCAGTGTCTATGTTATCCCAACAAGTGGACAATCATCGACCATCAGTAAGGTCCTATCTCTGATATACACTGTGGTGACTCCTTTAATAAACCCCATAATATACAGTATGAGAAATAAGGATATTATGAAAGCCATTAAAGAAACCATTGACTAATGGATTTTGGCTTTTCTGACCCCCTGATTCCCTTTAAACAAATGTCAAAACATAATGAAAAAGAAAATCATAATATAGAGCTTTATTCACACCAAATAATTTATTGTACAAAGCCTTTGCTCACTATAACTGTGCAAAATATGTCGCATTTATTATCTCAAGTCCTACTGCTAATTCCAAAGAAATATCATTCTTGTTAAAGGGATTCCTCTGTGTCTGGTGGTAAATTTGCTTGATCGGTTTTTGCCCTAAGCACTGTTGGTCTAGGCTCTAGCACAGAGCTGTGGTGAGGACAGAATATGCCTACGATAAAAAAAAAAAAAAAGCTCTGTAGGCAGAGGAGAACCGTGCACAAGGTCTTGAATTGGGCAGTGAGGCAGACAAGGTCCTGCTGCTGACCAGATTCTCAGCTTCTCCCTCAGTTGCTACCTTTACGCTACTTAAATAGACAAATTTGGAGAAGAACTGACTCCAATTTGATCACAATAAATTCCAGGATCACAGGATTCCCTGTAATATTATTACACTCCAGAAATACATCCAGGCCCCTCTTGAATTCCTTTATTGTACTCACCATCACCACCTCCTCAGGCAGAGAGCTCCATAGTCTCACTGCTCTTACCATGAAGAATCCTTCTATGTTTGTGTACAAACCTTCTTTCCTCCAGACGCAGAGAATGTCCCCTTGTCATAGTCACAGTCCTGGGGATAAATAGATGATGGGAGAGATCTCTGTACTGACCCCTGATAGTCTGCCTCGGCTCCTCCACAGAGAAGAGCAGCGAATGTATCTGTATCTTTTTACCTTCCTGTGAAGGGGGTCACAATGCTGGGCATAATTCTGTAAGGGCGCACAGCTGGGCATAATTATGTGAGGGGGCACAGCTGGGCATAACCTGTGAAGGGGACACAATGCTGGGCATAATCCTGTAAAGAAGGGGAAAGCTTGGCATATTACTGAGAAGGAACACATATCTGTCATAACTTCTGTGAGGGGACACATATCTGGACATAACCTGTGAAGAGGCACAATGCTGGCATAAATACTGTGCGGCGTCATAAAGGAGGAATAATTACTATGTGGGGACATTCAGGGGACTGGCTGAGGTTAAGTGTTTAATTATGTTTTGGGCAGAGTTAGAGAAATGGCCAAGTACAGAAATTTTTTTGTCGTGCCACACATGGTGTCCCTCTTGCTTCTTTTCAAAAGTTGAGAGTAAAAATGAGCGAATCGAAGTTGGCGAAGTGGAACTCGATACGAATTTCAGGAAAAATTCAATTCATACCAAAGTCAAATTTCGTCACGCTCCGTGGTAAATATTTACATTTTTCTTAGAATGCTGCACGAGTTAAAAGGTTAAAGTAAGAAGCCCGGGAACAAGGGAGCACCCACAATGCCATGCATGCAGCCAATCAGCAGCCAGCCAGGCCCTGTGATGTCACAACCCTATAAATAGCCTCGGCCATCTTGGACATTTTCCAGTATACTTAGTGCAGCGCGAGACGTGACAGACGCTAGGGACAGTGCTAGGAAAGACTCTTTTATGCAACAAAAAGTTATTAAGAAGTTCCAGTAAAGATCATTCAAAGTTTAGGGAAAGGATATGGAGGCATTATGCACACTGTAAGAAGAAGGCAGGGACCAATAGGGGAGTGTACAGCCTAGTTAATAGGAGTGATTCTGTTACACCTTGCTGCACTAATTGGGGATCCAAATTGCTGTTATACTGCTGCTTTTAGGTTGTATGCACTATATGATAGCTCAGTACTTCCAGCAAACTGTGCTTGATATTGGAGTGAAAGTGCTGTGTGATACAGCTATTTTTGGGGTGTATCAATAGGAAATATAAGTACGTCTTAAGTTATTAGCCGTTCTGCATTGAAATTTCATTGTGATACAGCCATTTTTGGGGCTGTATTAATAGGAAATATAAGCTTGTCTTAATTGAAGTGTTGATCAAGCACCAAAGTGCTCGGGCCGAACACATCGCAATGCTCTACAGAGCACCCAAGCACAATGGAAGTCAATGGGAGAACCAGAGAATTAAACCAGGCACCCCCTGCTCTGAAGAGGGGAGGGTATCTGGTTCACAGAAAAGGACAGAAATTGATGGAAACACCACCAAAATGGTTCGGGAACAGCATGGGGAGATATCTAACTTATATCAGCTGTACATGTTGTGGGGAGTCGCTCTGGTAGATAGCGGTGCGGGTGCAGTACAGAGGCAAAACAAGGAGTCCAGAAAGTGCAATAAACAGTGTTTTATTCACACTTGCACAAAATAAAGGATAAACAGTCTCTTGGTGTTAATTCACACTCAGCAAACACAAAAGGCAAAACCAAAGAGTCCAAAACCAGGTTCAATCACCTGTGAGATGTTAGGTGCGCGTTCGCACCTGGCGGTCGGCCCAGCCGCAGGATAATCCACCTTCAGGCTTCCAGGTCGACTGCACGCCTCCTTGCTGGGCTCATCCTTCCAGCCCAGAGAGCTCCACAGCACTAGCAGCAGCTCCAGGACAATCACAGCCACACCTGCTGATGTGGCTGCCTTTAAAAAGCCCGGCAAAGTCCGGCCTGGACCGTGGGGAGTAGGCACCCACCCAACTCTTTGCCTACTCCCAGTAAGAGCCGGCCCGGATTGGCTTTGCAGCCAAACTAACTATCAATGTCAAGCAGCACTAGCTGCTGCTGACACATAAAACCCGGCTCTCACCTCACCGAGGCCAGGAACCTCGGTGACACGTATCTTCCGTCCATGACAGCACCTTGCGCCCTCTTACAATGTATAACTATATACAGGAGATACCCAGGTTATACCAGCATAGTCCATATTACTATATACAAGAAGATGTCTAACTTATACCAGCTGTACATATATAATTATATACAGGAGATTCCCAGGTTATACCAGAATGGTCCATATTGCTATATACAAGGAGATATATAACTTATACCAGCCATAAATATATAATAATAGCAGAAGGACCCGGCTTTAGGGATGAGCGAACCCAAACTGTATAGTAATCTGGAGTCACGTCACGCCGCACGTCACTTTGCTCTGATTAGTGTAGGGATGGAATGCAGCTGCTGTTGGGGCGAGATATGGCATGGAAAACTCAGCAAAAAACACCTAATGAAGGGATCGATCTACAGCTGTGAATCATTCAACTTCTGCTAGTTAATTGCTCACTGTTTTCAGGCTGCCCAGAGCGTTTTTCTGTCACTTTTTTCTGGGGTGATCGGCGGCCATTTTGTGTCTTGTGGTGCGCCAGCACAAGCTGCCACCTAGTCCATTAATCCATCAATAGTAGTTTTTTTTGTTTGCTATATACTACATCAGGGGCTTGGCTGTGCTTATTGTCACCCCTAGAAACTCAGGATAGAATTTTCTATATTTTATTAAAAGGTGAAATTCACTTGAAAAATAGCAATCCCCTAAATCTGGTGTTCCAGCTGTGGCTAGCCAAGTGTAATACTGTCTGCTGTCTGGCAAAGAATATATATTTTTTTTCTGGGATGAAATTCAATTGCCAAAATAGCAATACCCTAAATCAGTGGTTTCAGCTGTGGCTTGACAAGTTTCATAGTGTCCGTAAAAGTCTAGCTTTTGTTCTGGGTTGAAATTCAATTACCAAAATAGCAATACCGTTAATCTGGTATATCAGCTGTAACTGAACAAGTTTCATAGTGTCCGTCAAAGGATATATTATTTTCTGGGGTGAAATTTAGTTGCAAAAATAGAAATTCAGTAAATCTGGTGTTCTAGCTGTGGCTGGCCAAGTTTAATAGTGTCCGGCAAAGGATAGATTTTGTTCTGGGGTGACATTTAATTGCCAAAATAGCAATACCCGAAATCTGGTGTTCCAGCTGTTGCAGGCCAAGTGTAAATCAGTCCGTAAAAGGGTATATTACACTCAGCGTGCATCTCCAAGTGTATTTTTTCCGTTAAAGGGTATATTACAGTAAGTGTTAAAAATACAGCATAATCCTCTACATTTGCACACACACTTTTGTATCTCTAAGTGTTTTTCTTTCCGTTAAAGGGTATATTACACAAAGTGTTAAAATACAAGTGCTGAAAGCATAATCCTATATAATTTTTCACACGCTACTGTGCATCTCCAAGTGTAAATCTGTCCATAAAAGGATACATTTCATCCAGGGCCTAAATACTAGGCCTACAATTGATATTCCCCTAAATCTGTGGTTACTGCAGGGCATGGATTAGTGTAATATGGTACATAAATAGATAGCCAGATAGTGTTAGGTGCCTGTAAAAAAAGGCCTGAATTTGAATTCAATACATTGGGCCAAATAATTTTTTTATTATTGTGGTGAATGGTACCAATGAGGAAAACAGTTAGTAAGGGACGCGGACGTGGACATGGTCGTGGTGTTGTTAGTGGACTCTCTGGTGCTGGGAGAGGATGTGGCCATTCTGCCACAGCCACACGTCCTAGTGAACCAACTTTCTCAGGTTCCCGTACCCGCCATAATTTACTGCGATATTTGGTGGGGCCCAATGCCGTTCTAAGGATGGTAAGGCCTGAGCAAGTATAGGCGTTAGTCAATTGGGTGGCCAACAATGGATCCAGCACGTTCACCACATTATCTCCCACCCAGTCTTCTGCAGAAAGCGCACAGGTGGCGCCTTAAAACCAAGCCCATCAGTCTGTCACATCAAACCCATGCATATCAGGGAAACCGTCTGAGCCTCAAGTTATGCAGCAGTCTCTTATGCTGTATGAAGAATCTGCTGGCAGGGTTTCCCAAGGGAATCCACTTAGCCCTTCCCCAGCGGTGGAAGACATAGAATGCACTGATGCACAACCACTGATGTTTCCTGATGATGAGGACATGGGAATACCACCTCATCGGAGTCCGCACGTCTCTGATGATGACGAAACACAGGTGCCAACTGCTGCGTCTTTCTGCAGTGTGCAGACCGAACAGGAGGTCAGGGAGGAAGACTGTGTGGAAGACGATGCAGGGAATGATGAGGTCCTAGACCCCACATGGAATGAAGGTCGTGCCACTGACTTTCATAGTTCAGAGGAAAAGGCAGTGGTGAGACCGAGCCAACAGCGTAGCAAAAGAGGGAGCAGGGGGCAAAAGCAGAACAGGCGCCGCCAAGAGAGTTTGCCTGCTACTGGCCACCGCCACCAGGGACCGAGCACCCCAAGGGCAGCTTCAAGGAGTTTCCTGGCATGGCACTTCTTTAAACAATGTGCTGACGACAAGACCCGAGTGGTTTGCACGCTGTGCCATCAGAGCCTGAAGCGAGGCATTAACGTTCTGAACCTTGGCACAACCTGCATGACCAGGCATCTACTTGCAAAGCATGAATTGAGTGGAGTAAACACCTTAAAAACAACGAACTCACTCTGGCTCTCCCTGCTCCCTCTTCTGCTGCTGCCTCGGCCTCTTCCTCCACCTCGGGAGGAATGTTGGCACCTGCCGCCCACCAAACAGAGGATGTGCCACCAACACCACCACCTCAGTCACCAAGCATCTCCACCATGTCACACGGCAGCGTTCAGCTCACCAACTCAGAAACCTTGGAGAGAAAGCGTAAATTCCCACCTACCCACCCTTGAGCCCTGGGCCTGAATGCCAGCATTTCTAAACTACTGGCTTTTGAAATGCTGTCATTCAGGCTAGTGGACACAGACAGCTTCAAACAGCTGATGGTGATGGCTGTCCCACAGTATGTTGTTCCCAGCCGCCACTACTTCTCCAAGACAGCCGTGCCTTCCCTGCACAACCAAGTATTCGATAAAATCAAGTGTGCACTGAGCAACGCCATCTGTGGCAAGGTCCACCAGTAAGCATGGCCAGGGACGCTATATCTCCCTAACTGCACACTGGGTTAATGTAGTGGCGGCTGGGCCCCAGGCGGTGAGTTCTTTGGCGCACGTCCTTCCGCCGCCAAGGATCACAGGGCATCATTCTTTGCCTCCTGTAGCCTCCTCCTCCTACTCGGCTTCCTCCTCCTCTTCTTCCACCTGCTCATCCAATCAGCCACACACCTTCACCACCAACTTCACCACAGCCCAGGGTAAATGTCAGCAGGCCGTTCTGAAACTCATATGTTTGGGGCGGGTTATTGAACAACAGACCGACAAGTGTATGCTGCCGTGGGGCCTCAAGCCCGGCCTGGTGGTGTGCGATAATGGGCGAAATATTGTCGAAGCTCTGGGAGTAGACGGTTTGATGCACATCCCATGCCTGACACATGTGCATAAGTTCATTCACAATTACCCCGACATGTCAGAGCTGCTGCATAAAGTGCGGGCTGTCTGTGAGCGCTTCCAGCGTTCACATCCTTCCGCTGCTCGCCTGTCTGTGCTACATCGTAACTTCGGCCTTCCCGCTCACCGCCTCATATGCGACGTGCCCACCAGGTGGAACTTGCACATGCTGGAGAGACTGTGCGAGCAGCATCAGGCCATAGTGGAGTTTCAGCTGCAGCACGCACGGGTCAGTCGCACTGCGGAACAGCACCACTTCATCACAAATAACTGGGTCTCTATGCGAGACCTGTGTGCCCTGTTGCACTGTTTCGAGTACTCCACCAACATGGCCAGTGGCGATGACGCTGTTATCAGCTTTACAATACCACTGCTATGTCTCCTTGAGAAAACACTTAGGGCGATGATGGAAAGGAGGAGGAGTAAGAGGGGTAATTTTTAGCACTTTCAGGCCAGTCTCTTAGAAGTTGCTCAGACGGAGGTTTTTGGCAACAGCAGAGGCCAGGTAAAAAATGTGGCCAGTCAGGGCCCACTACTGGAGGACGAGGAGGACGAGGATAATGAGGAGGTGGAGGAGGATGAAGCATGTTCACAGCGGGGTGGCACCCAACGCAGCTTGAGCCCATCACTGGTGCGTGGCTGAGGGGAAACGGAGGATAATGACGATACATCTACCACAGAGGACAGCTTGTCCTTACCTCTGGGCAGCCTGGCACACATGAGCGACTACAGGCTGCAATGCCTGCGCAACGACAGCAAAGTTGCCCACATTTTAACGTGTGTGGACAACTGGGTTGCCACCCTGCTGGATCCCCGATACAAAGACAATGTTCCCATCTTACTACATGCACTGGAGCGTGATAGGAAGATGCGCTAGTACAATCGCACATTGGTAGACGCGCTTTTGAGAGCATTCCCAAATGTCACAGAGAAATAAGTGTAAGCCCAAGGTGAAGGCAGAGGAGGATCGAGAGTTCACCAACGCAGCTGTGTCACGGCCAGCTCTTCTGAGTGCAGGGTTAGCATGGCAGAGATGTGGAAAAGTTTTGTCCCCACGCCACAGCTAGCTGCATCACCACCTGATACGGAACGTGTTAGCAGGAGGCAGCATTTCACTAACATGGTGGAACAGTACGTGTGCACACCCCTCCACTTACTGACTGATGGTTCGGTCCCATATAACTTCTGGGTCTCCAAATTGTCCACGAGGCCAGAGCTAGTCTTTCATGCCTTGGAGGTGCTGGCCTGCCCGGCGGCCAGCGTTTTGTTTTGGCTGACGTTCATAAAAATGAACCAGGCATGGATCCCACAGGACCTGTCCATCCATTGTGCAGATTAGACATTTATATCTACCTCCCCTTAACCATATATTCTTGGACTCCAGGGCACTTCTTCATTCAATCCTCTTTTTTAAATTTTACCATTATATTGCGGGGCAACCCAAAGTTGAATGAACCTCTCCTCCGTCTGGGTGCCAGGGGCCTAAATATCGTAAAGTGGCCTGTTCCAATGGTGGGTGACATGAAGCCTGATTCTCTGCTATGCGACCTCTCTCCTCTGTCTTGGTGCCAGGGCCTAAATATCTAAAAGTGGTCTTTTCCATTGGTGGGTGACATGAAGCCTGATTCTCTGCTATGGGACCTAGACCGACAAGTGTATGCTGCCGTGGGGCCTCAAGCCCGGCCTGGTGATGTGCGATAATGGGCGAAATATTGTCGAAGCTCTGGGAGTAGACGGTTTGACGCACATCCCATGCCTGACACATGTGCATAAGTTCATTCACAATTACCCCGACATGTCAGAGCTGCTGCATAAAGTGCGGGCTGTCTGTGAGCGCTTCCAGCGTTCACATCCTTCCGCTGCTCGCCTGTCTGTGCTACATCGTAACTTCGGCCTTCCCGCTCACCGCCTCATATGCGACGTGCCCACCAGGTGGAACTCCACCTTGCACATGCTGGAGAGACTGTGCGAGCAGCATCAGGCCATAGTGGAGTTTCAGCTGCAGCACGCACGGGTCAGTCGCACTGCGGAACAGCACCACTTCACCACCAATGATTGGGCCTCCATGCGAGACCTGTGTGCCCTGTTGCACTGTTTCGAGTACTCCACCAACATGGCCAGTGGCGATGACGCTGTTATCAGCTTTACAATACCACTGCTATGTCTCCTTGAGAAAACACTTAGGGCGATGATGGAAAGGAGGAGGAGTAAGAGGGGTAATTTTTAGCACTTTCAGGCCAGTCTCTTAGAAGTTGCTCAGACGGAGGTTTTTGGCAACAGCAGAGGCCAGTTAAAAATGTAGCCAGTCAGGGCCCACTACTGGAGGACGAGGAGGACGAGGATAATGAGGAGGTGGAGGAGGATGAAGCATGTTCACAGCGGGGTGGCACCCAACGCAGCTTGAGCCCATCACTGGTGCGTGGCTGAGGGGAAACGGAGGATAATGACGATACATCTACCACAGAGGACAGCTTGTCCTTACCTCTGGGCAGCCTGGCACACATGAGCGACTACAGGCTGCAATGCCTGCGCAACGACAGCAAAGTTGCCCACATTTTAACGTGTGTGGACAACTGGGTTGCCACCCTGCTGGATCCCCGATACAAAGACAATGTTCCCATCTTACTACATGCACTGGAGCGTGATAGGAATATGCGCTAGTACAATCGCACATTGGTAGACGCGCTATTGAGAGCATTCCCAAATGTCACAGAGAAATAAGTGTAAGCCCAAGGTGAAGGCAGAGGAGGATCGAGAGTTCGCCAACGCAGCTGTGTCACGGCCAGCTCTTCTGAGTGCAGGGTTAGCATGGCAGAGATGTGGAAAAGTTTTGTCCCCACGCCACAGCTAGCTGCATCACCACCTGATACGGAACGTGTTAGCAGGAGGCAGCATTTCACTAACATGGTGGAACAGTACGTGTGAACACCCCTCCACTTACTGACTGATGGTTCGGTCCCATATAACTTCTGGGTCTCCAAATTGTCCACGAGGCCAGAGCTAGTCTTTCATGCCTTGGAGGTGCTGGCCTGCCCGGCAGCCAGCATTTTGTTTTGGCTGACGTTCATAAAAATGAACCAGGCATGGATCCCACAGGACCTGTCCATCCATTGTGCAGATTAGACATTTATATCTACCTCCCCTTAACCATATATTCTTGGACTCCAGGGCACTTCTTCATTCAATCCTCTTTTTTAAATTTTACCATTATATTGCGGGGCAACCCAAAGTTGAATGAACCTCTCCTCCGTCTGGGTGCCAGGGGCCTAAATATCGTAAAGTGGCCTGTTCCAATGGTGGGTGACATGAAGCCTGATTCTCTGCTATGCGACCTCTCTCCTCTGTCTTGGTGCCAGGGCCTAAATATCTAAAAGTGGTCTTTTCCATTGGTGGGTGACATGAAGCCTGATTCTCTGCTATGGGACCTATCTCCTCTGTCTGGGTGCTGGGGCCTAAACAAGTAAAAGTGGCCTTCTCCATTGGTGGGTGACATGAAGCCTGATTCTCTGCTATGGGACCACTCTCCTCTGTCTGGGTGCTGGGGCTTAAATAACTGAAAGTAGCCTTTTCCATTGGTGGGTGACATGAAGCCTGATTCTCTGCTATGGGACCTCTCTCCTCTGTCTGGGTGCTGGGGCCTGAATAAGTAAAAGTGGCCTTTCCATTGGTGGGTGACATGAAGCCTGATTCTCTGCTATGCCACCTCTCTCCTCTGTCTGGGTGCTGGGGCCTAGATAACTGAAATTGGCCTTTTCCATTGGTGGGTGACATGAAGCCTGATTCTCTGCTATGGGACCTCTCTCCTCTGTCTGGGTGCTAGGGCCTAAACAAGTAAAAGTGGCCATCTCCATTGGTGGGTGACATGAAGCCTGATTCTCTACTATGGGACCTCTCTCCAATTGGTTAATTTTTATTTATTATATTTTAATTCATTTCCATATCCACATTTGCTTGCAGGGGATTTACCTACATTTTGCTGCCTTTTGCAGCCCTCTTGCCCTTTCCTGGGCTATTTTACAGCCTTTTTAGTGCCCAAAAGTTCGGGTCCCCATTGACTTCAGTCCCCATTTTCGGGAAGTACGGCCGAACGTCTCGAACCCGAACATTCAGGTGTTTGCTTAACTCTACCTGGCTTTGCACAAGTATATTTAATCTATTTTGTTTCACGTTTCAGTGTCTCGTAAACAGATATCAACAGTATCCCCCATAACAGTGACCTCTACAATACCCACCTATTTAACAGTGACCTCAAGAGTGCCTGCCCCTTTAACAGTGATCTCCACAGTGCTCGCCCTTTTAACAGTGACCTCCACAGTGCCTGCCCCTTTAACAGTGACCGCATTTTTTTAACAGTGACATCCACGGTACGTCCTAGAGAGCTAAGACCCAGTCTAAAACCTTTCTGGACACCTGATGTACCCGTGTGCCAAATTTGGTGAAGATCGGTCCAGTCATTTGGTCGCGCATAAAGAACGTCTAGACAGACAGACGTTTAGACAGAAATTCATTTTTATATATTGTAAGTGATTGCTTGACTTTGGTGGTCAGTCTCAATATTATATTCACCAGACACCACGTTTTAAGGTCCAAACAGTGCTTTTATTATGGCACACCAGCAAAACAGTACATCAAAACAATAAACACTTGCCCGTCCAGGTTCTAACTAATACATAACGTATCTCTCACTCACCTAGTGGGCGCAGTTCACACCCTGTGAACTGATGTGTCTTTCCCAGCCCAAATGTCCACCAGCCTCCTGGCTGTTCAGAGCACCGTTCACACACGCTCTCAGTTCCAATGTCCCTTGGGGGATTCGAGCTCACTAGTCCGACTGACTAGGACCCAGAAATCCACTCGCAGGAGTCGCTTCGTCCCCCAT
Organism: Bufotes viridis; assembly: GCA_033119425.1. NCBI lineage: Eukaryota > Metazoa > Chordata > Amphibia > Anura > Bufonidae > Bufotes > Bufotes viridis. The sequence goes on from CM065590.1 coordinate 12,510,989, forward strand.
GTCCGGGCTATAACCAAGCCTTGTGGCCCCTCAGCCTTGCCCAGCTGAGACCACAGTCACAGAGCCATCCCAGGCCTCTGCTTCAAACTCTCTCCCATTGATACAAACAGAGAGGGTTGATTTATCCGCCCCTGATTAACCCAGCTGGCCTCACCTTGGATTTCCTCAGCTATAGGACAGTTTTGTAATGGACTAGGGGTGTGGACTAAGAGATTAACAGCACTTACACTGTTCACCTTACCATAATATATAAGAGATATTAAGGAGATACCCAGGTTATACCAGCATGGTCCATATCACTAATTACAAGAATATGTCTAACTTATTCCGGCCGTAAATATATAATTATATACAGGAGATACCCAGGTTATACCAGCATGGTCCATATCACTAGATACAAGAAAATATATAACGTATACCAGCTGAACATATGTAATTAAATACAGGTGATACCCAGGTTATACAAGCATGCTCCAAAAAATAGATATTATGTAAAAAGGCTGAGATGTACCTTTTCTTCAGAACGTTATTCAGATACAAATAATGCGTTTCACATCATGCTTTGCTGCTTGGATGGACAGTTGACTACCTGAAATATCTAGTAGGGGAGGAGATTAGAGCATCGTGCTTGAGCACACGGGGTGTTTGGCTGAACACCGCTGAGTGTCGAGCATCGCGATGCTCAAGCCGAACAGGTGTTTGGCCGAGCATGCTCGCTCAACACTACTTATTAGCTGTGAAATTACATTCTGACACAGTGAAAAAAGCACGCTCCTCAGGCTGAAGAAAAAAAAAATTCTAGAGGTGATCACACCATAAAGGCCGAGAACAGATAATCGTAAAAGGGTTCGCTGCCGAGGCCGCCATTCGCTGAAGCAGAACACTTCTACACACTTTTACCCTGGGAACACACCTGGGCGTTTTTCAGCGCGTTCGTACGCGCTGTAAAACGCCCTACATGTGAAAAGCCATGCTTCCCTATGGGCATGGTTCACATTTGGGCGTTTTACAGCGCTTTTGAACGCGCTGTAAAACGCCCAACGCCCAAACAAGTACATGAGCTTCTTTGGGGCGTTTTAACGCGCCTATGGACAATGTTGCCATAGGGGAGAATCACTGAATCGCGCGTATGACGCGCGTTTCTTAGTTACAAATACGCGCATCCAAAACGCGCGTAAAACGCGCGTCATACGCGCGATTCAGAAACGCCTAGGTGTGTCCCCAGCCTTAGGGTGGTCAAATTCTTTTACCCTTAATTTGATGCCTCAATCAGTAGTTGCAGGGTTGGTGTGAAATAGCGACCTGATACTACACACTTTAGGGTGAGTTCACACTTCAGTTATTTGATCAGTTATTACTATCATTTTTTGTGAGCCAAACCAGTAGTAAAGCCAGCTCAGAGATAATGAATAAAGGAAAGATTTGTACTTGTTCTGTGTTTTTGAACCAAACTTGGTTTGATACTACACATTTTAGGGTGTTCAAATTATTTTACACTTAATTTGATGCGTCAATCAGTAGTTGCGGTCTGATACTATTGCTCTTTTACCCATGCAGTTAAAGGTACAGTACAGTATATCCGAAAGACAGGTGAGGAGGAGAGATCCGCTGCTTCCTCCAGTAGGCGGGCAAGTAGCGACGATGATAGTCATGTGGCAACTGGCCTGGTAGAACCGCGACTCCAATGTGGCGGTCCAGCCTGCATCAGCAACCGCTACATCACCCAGTTGCATGCACTCAGTTTTCAGCCAGTCAAGGCTCCAACACCTCAGTCAAAGGGAGCTGTCTGTCAATTCCATCTTCTTTTGGTCCTGATGCTCCTGATTCTCTTCCTACTCCTCATCAGTCATTCCGTCAGCAATCAATAACCAAAGCGATTGCCAAGAGACAACAGTATGTGTGCACGCATCCAATGTCGCAAAAGCTGAATGTGCTCCTGTCAAAGTTGCTGGTGCTGCAGTCCCTCCCTTTCCAAGTGGTGGACTCTGCACCTTTCAGAGAAATGATGGCCTGTGCAACGCTGAGGTTGAGAGACCTAATCCGTCATTTCCTTAAGAAAAAGGCAGTGCCAGCCCCTGCACACACATGGAGAACAGAAGGTGGGCCAGTACTTGAGCCTGTCAGTGTCTGCCAAAATGTAAGGCAGCGCCAATGTGTGGAGCTATAACTACAGTCAGGGACAATACATGCCCTTTACGGCCCACTGGGTGAATGTAGTTCCTCCAAACTATGTCATCTTGCCACTCCCCCTGATGCTTCTGCCATCTCCACATTATGTCACCTTGCCACGCTGTGGTCTCCTCTTGCTGCTGCCATATCCACACTATGTCACCTTGCCACTCTTTGGTATCCTGCTGCTGTTGCTGCCATCTCCACACTATGTCACCTTGCCACTCCGTGGTGTCCTCATGCTGCTGCCACCTCAACACTTGGTCATTGTTCCACTCTGTGGCCTACTCATGCTGCTACCCCCTCCACACTCTTTCATTGTTCCACTCTGTGTTCTCCTCATGCTGCTGCCACCTGCAGATTCGGTCATTGTGCCACTCTGTGGTATCCTCATGCTGCTGCCACCTCCAGACTCGGTCAATGTGCTGCTCTGTGGTCTGCTCATGCTGCTTCCACCTCAACACTATGTCATAGGGACACTCTGTGGACTTCTCATGCTGTTCCCACACTCCACACTTCATGACTGGGCCACTATTTTGCCTTTCAGCCTGGTTGACATAATCATTTGTTTGACATTTGTAACAATGGCAGTTGGCAGCCGCCAGCGTGCAGTGTGTCCGACTCACGTACCTCAGTCGAGCTGCACGCGGGCTCCTCCTTTCGCTGCAGGCTCCGGACGCGCTTTCCTGCGCTGTCGCAGGCTAAGACAGCTTCTGTTTTATCTTGCAGGAGCGGCCCACTGGGTGAATGTAGTTCCTCCAAACTATGTCATCTTGCCACTCCCCCTGATGCTTCTGCCATCTCCACATTATGTCACCTTGCCATGCTGTGGTCTCCTCTTGCTGCTGCCATATCCACACTATGTCACCTTGCCACTCTTTGGTATCCTGCTGCTGTTGCTGCCATCTCCACACTATGTCACCTTGCCACTCCGTGGTCTCCTCATGCTGCTGCCACCTCAACACTTGGTCATTGTTCCACTCTGTGGCCTACTCATGCTGCTACCCCCTCCACACTCTTTCATTGTTCCACTCTGTGTTCTCCTCATGCTGCTGCCACCTGCAGATTCGGTCATTGTGCCACTCTGTGGTATCCTCATGCTGCTGCCACCTCCAGACTCGGTCAATGTGCTGCTCTGTGGTCTGCTCATGCTGCTTCCACCTCAACACTATGTCATAGGGACACTCTGTGGACTTCTCATGCTGTTCCCACTCTCCACACTTCATGACTGGGCCACTATTTTGCCTTTCAGCCTGGTTGACATAATCATTTGTTTGACATTTGTAACAATGGCAGTTGGCAGCCGCCAGCGTGCAGTGTGTCCGACTACGTACCTCAGTCGAGCTGCACGCGGGGCTCCTCCTTTTCGCTGCAGGCTCCGGACCCGCTTTCCTGCGCTGTCGCAGGCTAAGACAGCTTCTGTTTTATCTTGTAGGAGCCGCAGGCGTCCTGGTACCTTAAGGGTTAATGCACGCCCCTGATTCCGCCCTCTCTCCAATCCTGGCCAGGCACCACCTTTATAAGGGTGCTTCCCCCTTCCTGCAATACCTGAGCAATTTTGTACTACCTACAGCTAAGGCTCCTGTTGTTCCTGCATTCGATATCCTGCTTATGACCTCTGCCTGTATCCTGACCTCGTCTCTGCTTGATCCTCTTGTACCTCGCTGCTCTCAAGTAAAAGACCCGGACTGTCGACCACGCCTCTGTCTGCTGTGCAGATTGTTACACCAGCTCCACCTGGACTAACTCAGCTCTGTGTTCTCACAGCACTAGCTCTGCTATACCGCTTGTTCAGCTCAGCATTATCCTGTGGCTGTCTGCTATATTGCCTGTTCCCCGGTGCTAGCATCGGGGCTTTCTGGCCTGCCCGGCCAGCTGCCACTTAACCGGGACCACTCTTGCGGTAGCGACCTGGTGTCTCCCCTGCAGCTGAGTCCAGCTTCCGCATCCTGGAGCGGGATAAAGGGTGAAAACCAGGGGGACACTTAGACTCCGCTCCCAAGTTTGGCCCAAAGCCAAACCGGTAAGTGGCACAGCGGGTCCACACCTGTTGATCCGTTACAGTTTGCTCAGGCCATGGACCCCGCTGGCAAGCCCAAGCCTGTGGTATAAGATTTATACCGAGAGCTGCAACGCCAGAGTGAACGCCAAGATGTCCTGCTGCAGTGTCTGAACACAATTTCTGCACTGGACGCTCTACCCACTACTGATCCTGCGGCACTACAGGTCCCAGCAACTCCTACTAATTCCGTTGCATCGTCTGCATACTAAGGCACGTCTGCTGTCCAACTTCCCTTGCCTCCACGTTTCAGCGGTGAGTCAAAGGCCTGCAGAGGGTTACTGAATCAGTGCTTGATCCACTTTGAGCTACATGGAGACAACTTCCATTCTGACCAAGCAAAAGTAGCTTTCATTGTATCTCTGCTCTCTGGAGAAGCTGTTGCTTGGGCTAATCCTGTATGGGAGCGAAGCGGACCAGAGACTGCAAGCCTACAGACCTTCTTAACTGTTTTCCAGTCAAGGTGCTAGGACAGTGGGCCAATAATACAGTTCCGTACACTGGCCGCAGAACTGTCCTGAAATGATGAAGCTCAACGAGCCGTATTCTGGGAGGGTCTGTGTGACCGCATTAAAGACGAACTAGCGGGAAGGGACCTCCCTGGCTCTCTGGACGCTTTGATCACGTTGGCCACACGCATAGACAAGCAGACGTCTAAATTCGCACCTGTCTTCCAGAGGACTGTTCAGACTCCTGCTGCGATTCCGTCTGAGGAGGCCATGCAGGTGGATCGCCTGAAGCTCTATAATCAGGAGCGCCAGCGACGGCGAGCAGAGAACTTGTGCCTCTACTGCGGTGGAAAGGAACATGTTGTTCGTACCTGCCCCCAGAAGGCGGAAAACTTCAGCGCCTATGCTCATTGGGAGAAGTGACCCTAGGTGAAAAAGACAATTCTCCCAAACTTCTTATCCCTGTAATGGTGTCTGCTTGGAAAACCAGTATATCGGTACCTGCTTTCCTGGATTCTGGCGCTGCCGGTAATTTTGTCAATCAAGCCCCGGTGACCCAGTGCCAGCTTTCCACTACCCGTCTGGCGAAGCCTCTGGTGGCAACGATTGTTAATGGACAAACCTTACCCAAACCTATTCAGTTCATCACTTCTACTGTGAAACTCCAAGTCGGGGTGCTACATTCTGAAGAAATATCCTTCTATGTCCTGCCAGATTCCACAGACCCAGTGATTCTGGGATTGTCCTGGCTACAGCAACATTCTCCCTTCTTAGACTGGCGAAAGGGGGATATTCTCGGCTGGGGTCTTCAGTGCCAAACCTCCTGCCTGTCGATGGTCCACCCAATGTGTCCTCGTCCTGTTCTTGTGAACCTGCCTGGTCTGCCTCCGCAATTTGCATCCTTTGGAGATGTTTTCTGTAAGAAGAAGGCGGAGACTTTACCACCTCATCGGACTTATGACTGTCCGATCGATCTTCTACCTGGGACTTCTCCTCCTCGTGGAAGGGTGGTGCATATAACCTGATCCGAATCCGTGAAGGCGACGAGTGGAAGACGGCATTCAATACCCGTGATGGCCACTATGAGTACTTGGTTATGTCATTCGGCCTTTGCAACACTCCTGCAGTAACATAGTAACATAGTAATATAGTATATAAGACCGAAAAAAGACATTTGTCCATCCAGTTCAGCCTTTTTCCTACAAGTTGATCCAGAGGAAGGCAAAAAAACCCTGTGAGGCAGAAGCCAATTTTCCCCACTTAAGGGGAAAAAATTCCTTCCCGACTCCAATCAGGCAATCAGAATAACTCCCTGGATCAACGACCCCTCTCTAGTAGCTGTAGCTTGTAATATTATTACACTCCAGAAATAAATCCAGTCCCCTCTTGAATTCCTTTATTGTACTCACCATCACCACCTCCTCAGGCAGAGAGTTCCATAGTCTCACTGCTCTTACCATGAAGAATCCTTTTTCTATGTTTGTGTACAAACCTTCTTTCCTCCAGACGCAGAGGATGTCCCCTCGTCACAGTCACAGTCCTGGGGATAAATAGATGATGGGAGAGATCTCTGTACTGACCCCTGATATATTTATACATAGTTATTAGATCTCCCCTCAGTCGTCTTTTTTATAAAGTGAATAACCCTAATTTTGATAACCTTTCAGGGTACTGTAGATCCCTCATTCCAGTTATTACATTAGTTGCCCTCCTCTGAACCCTCTCCAGCTCTGCTATGTCTGTCTTGTTCACAGGAGCCCAGAACTGTACACAGTACTCCATGTGTGTTCTGACTAGTGATTTGTAAAGTGGTAGGACTATGTTCTCATCACGGGCATCTATGCCCCTTTTGATGCAACCCATTATCCTTTTGGCCTTGGCTGTAGCTGCCTGACACTGGTTTTTGCAGCTTAATTTGCTTTTTATTAAAATTCCTAGATCCTTTTCCATGTCAGTGTTACCGAGTGTTTTACCATTTAATATGTACGGGTGACTTGCATTATTCCTTCCCATGTGCATAACTTTACATTTGTCAGTGTTAAACCTCATCTGCCATTTTTCTGCCCAAGCCTCCAATCTATCCAGTCTTCTAAGAATTTGTAAATTACATCTTTCGGGACCTGTTATACAAGTGTGTAGTAGTGTAGCTCGACAATATTCTCATTTATTCAACTGACTTGTCCACTCACCGGGGACAAGTGCGCCTGGTTCTGCAGTGCCTAAGGTAGAATGGTCTGTTTGCTTCTCCTGTCCTCCATCATCCAGACACTTCCAAACAGTTCTTCCTAGAAGTGGATGCTTCTTCTATTGGTGCAGGTGCAGTCCTGCTACAGAAGACCTCCAAAGGGAAATTTGTCTCGTGTGGTTCTTCTCCAAGCTCTTCTCTTCTGCAGAAAGAAATTACTCCATCGGTGATAGAGAACTGCTTTCTATCAAGATGGCCTTGGAAGAATAGAGATACCTTCTGGAGGGGGCTTTGCATCCAGTGGTTATATACACTGACCACAAGAATCTGACTTATCTGCAGTCTGCACAGCGTCTTAATCCACGTCAGGCTCGATGGGCACTCTTCTTTGCCCGATTCAATTTCCTTCTGCATTTTTGACCGGCAGACAAAAATGTGAGGGCTGATGCGCTTTCCCATTCCTTTGACCCAGCAGATCAGATTGAGGAACCTCAACATATCATCGATCCGTCCTGCCTGGTTTCAGTGGCGCCAGTTCGAGTAAAAGATATTCCACGGGAAAGATTTTTGTTCCGCAAGCCAAGAGGAGGAAGATTCTCTTCTAGAGACATTGCTCCAAGTACGCTGGTCACCCTGGGGTACGTAAGACCCTTGAGTTGCTGTCCCGTCACTACTGGTGGCCGACCCTACCCAAAGATTTCCGGGAATTTGTGTCTGCCTGTACCTCCTATGCCCGCAACAAGGTTCCCTGAACTAAACCAGCAGGGTTGCTACTACCGTTACCCATTCCGGAAGTTCCCTGGCAGCCTGTTGCTATGGACTTTATCACAGACCTCCAGTCCTCTGCTGGCTGTTTTGTAATCTGGGTAATGGTAGACAGATTCTCCAAGATGGCACATTTTATTCCGCTTCCTGGATTGCCCTCTGCTAAGCGACTAGCCTGTCTGTTCTTCGAACACATCTTCCGCCTTCATGGCCTACCTCTGCACATTGTGTCCGATCGAGGGGTACAGTTTACTTCCAAATTCTGGAGAGCCCTCTGTGGGCTACTTGAGGTGAAGTTGGACTTCTCTACTGGATACCACCCTCAGTCTAATGGGCAAGTTGAACGAGTTAATCAGACTTTGGAGAACTACCTACGTCACTTTGTCTCTGCTCAGCATGATGATTGGGTGCAGCTCCTGCCTTGGGCGGAATTCTCGTACAACAGCCATTCCGGAGAATCCACGGGCTCTTCTCCCTTCTACATAGTGTATGGACTACACCCTCATGCTCCTTTACCCCTGTCCGCATCTTCCGAGGTACCGGCTACTAATTCTTTGTTCAGAGACTTCCTTAGCATCTGGAGACAGACTAAGGACTCCATCTCTCAGGCTGTTACTCGTATAAAGAAAAATGTGGATACCAGACGTAGACCTCCTCCTGGCGACAAAGTCTGGCTTTCCTCCCGGAACATCCGCATGAAGGTACCCTGTTACAAATTTGCTCCACGGTTTCTGGGCCCGTTTGAGGTCCTTGAGCGTATCAACCGTGTTTCTTATAAACTCCGGTTGCCTCCTTCTCTCCGGATTCCAAATTCTTTTCATGTATCTCTTCTGAAACCGTTGGTCCTCAACTCCTTTTCCAGGCTTCCCCCCACCTCTACTTCCGTGCCTACTGACGGTGAGCCTGAATTTGAAGTACAGAATATCCTGGATTCCAAGGTTGTTGGTGGTAAGAGGTACTTCCTTGTAGACTGGAAGAATTATGGTCCTGATGAACGTTCCTGGGAACCGGAGGAGAATGTACATGCTACGAATCTTCTCAGAAGATTTTTTCAGCGCATCAAGGCCAAAAAGAAGGGACGTGAGAGGGGGGATACTGTAACAATGGCAGTTGGCAGCAGCCAGCATGCAGTGCGTCCGACTACGTACCTCAGTCGAGCTGCACGTGGGTCTCCTCGTCTTCGCTGCAGGCTCCGGACTCGCTTTCCTGCGCTGTCACAGGCTACGACAGCTTCTGTTATATCTTGTAGGAGCCGCAGGCGTCCTGGTACCTTAAGGGTTAATGCACGCCTCTGATTCTGCCCTCTCTCTAATCCTGGCCAGGCACCACCTTTATAAGGGTGCTTCCCCCTTTCTGCAATGCCTGAGCAATATTGTACTTCCTACAGCTAAGGCCCCTGTTGTTCCTGCATTTGGTATCCTGCTTATGACCTCTGTCTGTATCCTGACCTTGTCTCTGCTTGATCCTCTTGTACCTCGTGGCTTTCAAGTTAAAGACCCGGACTGTCGACCACGCCTCTGTCTGCTGTGCAGATCATTACACCAGCTCCACCTGGACTAACTCAGCTCTGCTGTTCTCACAGCACTAGCTCTGCTATACCGCTTGTTCAGCTTAGCATTATCCTGTGGCTGTCTGCTGTATTGCCTGTTCCCCGGTGCTAGCATCGGGGCTTTCTAGCCTGCCCGGCCAGCTCCCACTTAACCGGGACCACTCTTGCGGTAGCGACCTGGTGTCTCCCCTGCAGCTGAGTCCAGCTTCTGCATCCTGGAGCGGGATAAAGGGTGAAAACCAGGGGGACACTTAGACTCCGCTCCCAAGTTTGGCCCAAAGCCAAACCGGTAAGTGGCACAGCGGGTCCACATAGGTTGATCCGTTACAACATTTCTATTGATCTGTCAGAAGGAAGGAAAAATGAGATGCACAATGGACCCTGTCTGTCTAGCAGTTTTAAGGCCTGTATGGAACCATCAGAATTTGCTTATGATTTGGTATCCAGAAGCAGGAGTGGGTACAAAACACAGAAGACATGCAAATATTAATTCACATGTCATCTCTGTTTTAGATCCACTCCATTTTTTTTGCCTTTAGCAATACTGATGGATTATTGAGCAAATGCTGACAGAGTAAAGGCGTATGCTTAACAAACAGGATTTGTTTTTTGTGGGTTATTGCTGTGACGGTTTAGAGGAACGGCAAAATAATCAGTGACGTCAACACAAACTTACTGCTGACACTCTCTCTACTCTGTCAGGGGGGCTCAACTTGTATAAGCGTTTAATAGAACTGGTTCTGTATACATCTATGTGGAATCAGCTGACGGGGGTGTAAAAGGAGTGCGCTTCTTCTTGAAGCTAACATCCACCTGTAAGGCTGAGTTTATACTTTACGTTATTTGGTCAGTTTTGGCCCAGTGACTGCCCAAATAAGTGAAGTATGCAGTGATTCTAAGAGCAACGCCTGTCATCTGCATGTCATGCAAACTCACAGGATTATTTCACCAAAGCAGACTCCCTATGCGTGTTACTGCAAGGCACCATGTTCTTCACCAGTAAAAAGGCTCTCAGCAGCCAGGAAATACACGTTTTTTAACATAATTCGCCACAAATATATTCGTATCGAACCAAATTTTCCCAGAAAAATTTGGCAAACCGGCAAATTTAATTTTTCAAAAATTAGCTCATCTCTTGTCACGAACATAGGGATCCAGCCACCAAAGCACCTTAAGCAACTGCAATAGAGCATGCCCCAGAGGATTGAGTGCTGTCTTCCCATCCACTGCACGGCCGGCCCAGGGGACAACTGAACTCTGAGTGATCATCAACAGTAAACTCACGCACAATAAATTACCCCTAAAGTGTTCAGGCATGTTGCAGGGGCACTACTTGTTTCAGCGTGTAACAGAACAGGTTCTGTAGAAATCTATGTTGAATCAGCTGATGACGGTGTAAAAGGAGTGCGCTTCTTCTTGATGTTAACATTAACCTGATGGGACCATACAGGCCTCACAGCTGCTACACAGACAGGATCGGTTTTTCATCTCATTTTTCCTTTCTTCTGACAGATCAGAAGAAGGGTCAAATAAATAATGATGTCAGCTAGGCCGAAAGGCAAAACAGTCGCCCAGTCATGAAGTTGGGAGGGTGGGAACAGCATGAGAAGTCCACAGATTGGCCCTATGACATAGCGGTGAGGTGACAGCAGCATGAGTAGGCCACAGAGTGGCAAGGTGACATAGTATGATGGTGGCAGCAGCATCAGGAGATCACGGAGGGAAAAGGTGACATTGGGTGGAGGTGGCAGCAGCATGCGGAGACCAAAGGGTAACAAGATGACATAGTGTGGAGGTGGCAGAAGCATCAGGAGACTGTATAGTGGCAAGGTGATATAGTGTGGAGGTGGCAGCAGCATCAGAAGACCACAGAGTGGCACAATGACATAGTGTGGAGGTGTGCGTTAAGACCAGTACCAACTGAAGATGGTGGGTGAAAGAAGGAACACTTGGCATCAGATTTGTGGCATCAGGTGGGTGGCAGCATCAGAATAGTAGCTGAGGTAGATAGCCAGAAGAAACCGGTCTCTTTTGTCAAAGTGTTGGTGTGCACCATGGATGATCTAGTCTAATGCATCAGGCATTGGTGGGTGGAAATCCTGGCTGATCCACGTCTACAGGTGAGTTATACTTGGGGTAACTATGGCTCTCGCCGCACTAAACACCTGCTCTGATGCCACACTACTGGGCAGGACAGCTTTTCCAGGGAAAACTCGGCCAGTTGCGGCCACAAATCCAGTTTGGCTGCCCAGTAGTCTAGTAGATCTTCAATGATGGCTGGCAGGGTGCATTCCAAGTATGCAACCACCTGCTGGTTCGGGTCCTGCTCTATGTCTGACTGCTGGTGAGTAGTTTCTCTGCTACTCTAGACTTAAGTTGCTGCTGATGGAGCTGGAACATGATTAGTACAAAGATTAAAATAAGTAAAAACAAACACACAAAGTGCGATACACCACAAATAACCATCAAAGTAAGTACAGCTGATGGAAACTGGTATGGGACATATATCACGAGGGTAACATCTATAAGTGAATGCCACAAAGTCAATGAACAGACTATGCATAAGGTAAGACCATTCATGTCATAGCCAGTTCATGCACATATATATAGGAGATGTAACTCCTAAGATAGAAAGGCGTGTCTGATCCTAGATAAAGATGTCATAGACAGACATAAAGGCATACACACTAAGTAAATAACATGATTGTAGTACCCACCAGAAATAAATAACAGCGGTGTCGCCAAAGAACGCGCCCCGACGCGCGTTTCGCCATCTGCTTTCTCAAGGGGTGATCGGTCGCGACCTAATATTAGGTCTAAATCCATGTGTTTCTCCACAAAGTTCCAATTTATATTTTTGGGGGTTTTTGAGTTTTATAAAACCAGCATATAAGTGTCTTATAAAAAGCTGGGTAGCGAAGGATAACATCTGTAACTAAAACGTGACATACTAGGCCAAAATCAGTGCTGTTTAATCTCTAGGCATTCAAAGTGTTGATGTGGTAGGTAAATAATTGCATAGTAGTTTGCCACCTTCAGTTTGGCGAGATTGACGGAACATATAGCCAATATCAGAAAGGGCTATGAGAAACATTCTCTGTCCAAATACTACAAAGAAGTTCACAGCAGTGATCCATACAATCTCATCTTTATGGCACTGGAAAAGGTAGACAAACACTGGAGAGGAGGGAATTATATTAAACAGATGTCCAGGATGGTATCCCGACGGATATATGAATTCGGGGCCCTGTTACCAGCGGGGCTGAATTCAGAATTGGAAATCTTTGGATTCCTGTAGGCTAGGTGCCTCCGGTCCAATGAGAGGTCACATGTCAGGCCGTTTATCGGCACTGTGACGTCTCCTCGACCTGAGGCCCCCATCCTTACACTAATGTCAAACCCTATTTTTGGAATCAATATAATTTTAAATCTTGTTTTTATTCGAGTAACAGGTTTTTATTGGAAAAATAGATATTACCATAATATATGAAATGGATATGAGAAAGATGCAGTGACACTTGAATTCATTTGCTTAATACGCTGTATTCTCCCCACCATACATTGTGCTGGTTCTGATATCTGTTGAATTAATCTTCAATATCTATTGTTCGTAATCTCATATAACATTTTCGATTTATAAAATGCACAAAAAAGAAAGAAAAATCGCAATAAAGAAAAAATCGCAAAAAATCGCAATAAAGAAAAAAATACGTATTAAGGATGCACAAATATCGCAGATGTCCAATTCCAAGTTTTGAATCTGGATTCCATGTATTCACCTTACCTCTACTGAGTATAAAAGATGGAAGTGGGCCGGTGTAGCGTGACCACTGAGGAAGGGATAGCGAAATAGCCCGAAACGCGTCAGGTAGCTCCGTGCATCTGTCTAAATACCTCCAGTCAAGCATGGCCATGCAGAAATTTTCGCAAAGAAGGTAGTTAAATCGAAAACTGGATCCTGGTCACCTCGATTCTACACGCAATAGATGCAAGATTTAGGGGCAATCAAACTATCGTGACTTTGTTCTCGCGAGATTCCGGTATCACAGGCTTGAGGAGTGCGAAGCGAGACGCTGGATTTAACCCGCACCGCTCGCCCCTCGCCAAGTCAGCGAAGAAACTGAATGCTTCCGAAGGAGGCAGGTAAATGGCTGAACAGCCCTCATTGACATCAATAACGATTTGACTGAAAGCTCTAATAAGTACATATTTTGATTCAACACTCAGCACTCAACGCTTTACAAGTAGGTAAAAGAGGCGCCCTTTACCATTAAGTGTTTGATACAGGTTGAATCAGAGCTACATTTGACTGCAAGAAATCCACTACTCTACTATTAATACATTATTAATGACGGCTATAAAAACAAGAATACACATTAGATCACATTCGAACTTGTTCAGAAGGGATTACGATTATTTTATCCTTAATAGCCACGGTATAACTTGCGATACATTATTAACCCCTCAAGTACTGTACATGAAGCATAAGGGGTATATACAGTATATGCATGTATGGTGAAGAGCTTGTACACCTAAATACGGACATTCATGTTGGAACAACTATATTGCTTGCTCTCTTCGATTACTGTATATTGCGATTATTGGGCGATGATACAGTATTGTGTGCAGCCTACCTGCAGTTAATATTTGTGACATTCAATTATTTTATCCTTGATAGGTAATTATTTTATCCTTGATATTTGTTTTATTTTTTACCGATTTAATGTGTAATAAATATATTATTTGTGACATTTTGAGCCCGGTGTTAGAGTGCTCGCCCAATACACAATTCTAGCTCCAATTAACACTGGAGATTATTATTTTATTTTTTTATCTGGATATTTTAACAAGCAAAATACATTGGGCACTAAACTGTTAGTGGAGCTAATACTGTAGTATTTCCAAAGTCAACTGTCTGTAGTAGTGTCTTCAGGGGGTTTGTGGAAAGGGAAGGACATTGTATTGTGCCTCCCTGTCATTAAAGGGGTTGTCTCGCTTCAGCAAATAGCATTTATCATGTAGAGAAAGTTAATACCAGGCACTTACTAATGGTTTGTGATTCTCTATATTACCTCCTTTGCTGGCTAGATTAAGTTTTCTATCACATTATACACTGCTTGTTTCCATGGTTATGAACACCCTGTAATCCAGCTGTGGTGACTGTTCTTGTACAGTGCAGGCCTTTTTGGTGGCTGGGACCGTGAGGGTGTGTATAGTCCAGCACTCTTTCCTATAGTGTGCCAGCACGGCCACCACTACTGGATTACAGGGTAGTCATAACCATAGAAACAGACAATGTGTAATGTGATGAAAAAACGTCAGCCTGTGAACCAATTTTTATTTTTTTTACTGCCATTTCAAGAAAAAATTGTTTCTTAACACGAAGCGCCAGGAAATTCAGATTCGTGGCAAATCGAATTTTTCCTGAAATTCAAATCAGTCAACTTGTTTAACTTTGTGTCGATCAACAACGATCCAATCACTTTAGTCAAAATAAACCAAACTTGGATTTGGGAGTATTTTCATACTTGTTCTGCCCCTATTGTTGAAAGTAAATGTATGCAATGTACTGTAATGGATTATACTGCAATGATGTTGCTGCCATCTAGTTAGTATTATTATGCCTAGTTAAATAAGGACTTGACAGGAAGTGGTCATTTTCATATAGAGAGACAGTAACCATTAACTTGGAACTTTCAAAGCAGAACAATACTTCTTAGTCTGAGGCTGATGAATTGATCATGCTGCCAATGCACCATCTCCCACTGTTGCTGGATGCCTGCTGCAGCCACCACAATTATTACTCCTGACTGCTAATCCCCTACTACCATTAGTACTACTATTACCACTACTATCCATAGACAACTGATCTACTGCCTTGTATGGTCCACACTGCACTGCTGCCACTCTCAATTAAAAGGGTGAATTTCTGTAGACTTGTTCACAATTCTTCTGGCATTAGATAGCATATCCCCTCTTTTCTTTTTTGTCAGCCAAGCTAATTTGCATACATTTGGCTTTCTGGGGAAGATATTTAAATTAGCTTTTCTTCCAAAACAGAAAATAATCTTTTCTCATGCCAGCCAAATTACGATATGCAATTTGCAAATACTCTTCTTATAAACCGAGAGTAGTGTCGCCTGGCATACAATACACAGGCATATTTTTTGGTCTCTCTTTTAATAAAGATAGTGCCAAAGAATACCCCTCAAGGGCAGTCAACCAAGTAAGGTAAATTTCTCTTTACACATTCTGGATATTTTGTAGTGTTGATCAAGTGTGCTTGGCTGAGTCTCCTTCCTGCACTGTAATTCTGTAACCATGTTGGCTACTGGCATTACAGTGATTGACTGACCAGAACATGTCATCGGGTGCTACATAGCACCCGATGACATGTGTTCGGCTCAGTATCAGTTAAGGAGAGCTGAGCATAGGAATGGACAGACAATGTAGTGCGTGTTATTGGAAAATTTTTATTAGAAAAACTTTTCATAGACGAAAAAGTCCTTTTAAGGACTATTGTGTGTGACACCAGCAATATATATTTTTAGCGCCTCCAATGCTAAATAGCGCCTAATAAGCCGCTGCAGACAGTTAAATTATCCATGCCCCATCTCCTGTGTAAAGTGTGTGCATCCAAAAAATATCAGTGACATCCAGTGTACTTTGTCAATAGACGGTGTCCGCTTCTTACAGTGACATTACCAGGGGAACATCACCAGTGTAACAAGTGCGCTGAATTTTTTTATCTGTGACATACAGTGTAGTTTTTCCGTAGATGCAGTGAACAGTAACATTACTTGGGGTAGCTCTCCACTATAACCTTATCCCAAATATCTGTGACATTCCTTTTTTTATTAGCCGCTGGTGACATCATTGACATTATCTGCGGGATATCTCCAGTGCAACGTGTGCGTTTAAAAAAATGTATCTGTGACATACTGTGTACTTTTTAAATAGATGGTGTTACGTGCTGCTGACCAATCCCCTGTCCCAGCACATCATCCAAATGTCATTACTGCAGGCATTTGAACAAAAGTGCGCATACCCAGCCACCCACCCACAGGCCATAGCACTAAATGCGCAGCTTTCCAAATTACTGGCCCTTGAAATGTTGCCATTTAGGCTTGTGGACACTGAAGCCTTCCGCAGCCTGATGTCAGCGGCAGTCCCGCATTAAGCAGTTCCTTGCCACCACTATTTTTCACGGTGTGCTGTGCCCACCTTACATCAACATTTGTCCCGTAACATCACACGTGCCCTGATAAGCGTAGTTAAAGGATTTAATAGGGTACTCATTCCAATAACAGGGCCTCTTGAGAGTCCTGTATTGTTATTTATCGTCGCTACCTCCCCGAGTCGGGAGAGGGTAATTGGCTCATCTGCTGCCTTCCTTGGATGTGGTAGTCATTTCTCAGGCTCCCTCTCTGGAATCAAACCCTGATTCCCCATTACCCTTGGTCACCATGGTAGGCGCAGAAAGTACCATTATCTAGAGTCAACAAAGCGGCAGCAGGCCCTCGCCCACAATGTTTTCGATGGTCAGCTCACCTGCAGGCCCTCGGATATAATGTTTTACAGGGTCAGCTCATCTGTAGGCCTTCACCTACAATCTTTTACAGGGTCAGCTCACCCCCTGGTGGAGAGAACAAGCAAAACAGTGCTTTATAAGAAGGTCCTTGTTGAAAAATTGCTCCAAAGTTAATAGGGCAGACATCCAAATGGTTTGTCGATGTCACGGGGACGGGCAATCTGACAGATGTTATGTAGATTCAACAAAGTGGCAGCAGGACCTCGCCCATAATGTTTTACAGGCTCAGCTAACCTTTAGGCCCTCACCTACAACCTTTTAGAGGGCCAGTTCAACAGCAGGCCCTCAACCAAAATGTTTTATAGGGTCAGCTCAGCATTAGGCCCTCAACCATAATGTTTTAGATGGTCAGCTCAGCAGCAGACCCTCGCCCCTAATGTTTTAGATGGTCAGATCAGCAGGGCCTTGCTCTAAATGTTTTTGAGGGTCACCAGCAGGCCATCCAGGGGAGTAGCTAACGGCTTATGGGCCCTGGTTCAAGAGTTCAGCTTGGGCCCCCTTCCCTTTGTGTGTCTTCTTATGCGGCACAAGGTTCTTTGGGCCCCCTCAGGCTCCTGGGCCCGGTAGCGACTGCTACCTTTGCACCCCATATAGCTACGCCCATGAGGCCATCAATCATTATTTTTGTGTATGATGCCCCCCTTTTCATGTAACAAAGGGTGTATTGGACTGCCGGTTCCTTAAAATTTTTGGCAGCCCTTTCACTTAGTGCATAGTCTTTATGAGTGTAGGAATCCCACTACATGAACAATTGTACCACAATGTGAATAAGGCCCTCCTTTATGTGATATACAGGTTGTACCGGAGTGCCTCTTGCTTGTAATTTTTGGCAGCACTTGCACTTTATATACAAGTTAATATACAGGAAAGAATGTTTTCTAACAATTTTTCTCTAAAATCGATTTTCTCTTTGGTTTTGTGCGTATTATTGTCAGTCTGTAAAAGTGGCGTACTACTCGGACAACATCGTTCCCAGCAGTGACCTGGGAGTCCAAGATGCATCCAGACATCCTCTCCATGCTTCTCCCAAACCATTTTGGTGGTGTTTCCATTCATTTCTGACCTTTTCCTATGAACAGCAGGGGTTGACTGATTTAATGCTTCGGTACTCCTATCGACTTCCATTATACTCGGATGCTCGATAGAGCAGCCGTGCATCCCGATGTGTTTGGCCCGAGCACCCGAGCACTTTGGTACTCAATCAACACTAATATTTTGTCCGTCTAGAAAGCGAACTATCTTGCATGTTTAATTGAGAAGAGTGTATGTTTTATACGGTGTTATAATTTTCTTGAGTTGCATTCAGTTGATGTTATTTTTGAGGTCTCTCTAGTTCATCTGAAGTTGATCCAAAATAATGAAATAGAATTGCTAAAGGTGTTGTTCGTTTTTGCTATACTGGTGATATTTACTAAGATGGATAGGAAGGAGCTAAAACTACTATAAGACTGCACAGTAATTAGTTAAACAGTAAGGATCCATATAAGTGCTGCATTATTTCCACACTGTGGATAGGCAGAGATGTTTCCCTGCCTTTTAAACATGCTTATTTAGCAAAAACAACTAAGTCAGCCTCAAATCTGCCACAAGACCTTTTGCAGATCAAAGCAGCTTTTTTAGTTGAAAGGGTACTATTTATATTATGGAGACCAGTTCATATAAGTGATGACTATTGTAGGCTAGACAATGCTCCTCTTTATTTCTGGGGAAAATATATGCAAATTATCATGTCTAATATTTTAATATCTTTCCCAGAAACCCACAAAGGCATAATATGGCCTACAATACTGTGCACATGTACTTGGCATACTAGGGATTCTCCATAATGAGAAAGAGTACCTCTTAGACAGTGCATATCTATTGTTGAGAAAAATACATTTGTACACTGGGCCATCTTCCTCTCTCAATTTGCATCCAAAATGAATATTATTTTAAAAAAAAATTGGCGAGTAGAAACTGAACCAAATCTAATAGGTTTGCTTATCTCTGTGAGGTTTTTTACAACGCTGTAATTTTTATTTTATAGAAACATTTCCTAGACATAGATAAAATAATTTACAGATGTAGCAAGCAACAAAATCAGTGGCTTAGTGTGCCATCCCACCACAAATTGTGCTGTCTGCTGATGGCAAACAATGATTCAGTATGGGGACAATTGCTCCTCCCCCATACTGTGGAGGATATCTGCAGTCTCCTCCACTAACAAGGAGTTGATTACCGGGAAGAAACACTTCCTTCTTGTCAATTATCCTAAGCCAGTGAGATAAGTTAGTGTCATAACTAGAGATGAGCGAACACCTGGATGTTCGGGTTCGAGAGGTTCGGCCGAACTTCCGGAAAATGTCCGGGTTCGTGATCCGAACTCAACCCGAACTTCATCCCGAACCCGAACCCCATAGAAGTCAATGGGGACCCGAACTTTTGGGCACTAAAAAGGCTGTAAAAGACACCCAGAGGGATAATATACCGCAATAATTTTCAACTTAGCATTGCTTACTGAGTCAGTAAGTTAACGAATATGGATGGAATTATTTAGCAATGCTAAGTTGAAACGGCAATGCGATTAAGCAGATATATAATAATCGCATTGCGATTTCAACTTAATTCTCACATCCGACAGTACATTCTACTGGAGGAGGCGTTCCCATGGTGATCGGTAGCTCAAAGTTGTAATCACAATGCGATTAAGCAAATACATAAGAATCGCATTGCGATTCCAACTTTTTAGTACTCAACTTTTAACCCCTTAAGGACGAAGGGCGTACATGTACGCCCTTCGTCCGCACTTTAAAGATGGCGCCCGCTCCCGCATGGAGCGGGCGCCCGAGCTGCGGGTAAAAGCTTGATTCATCAAGTTGACACCCGCAGCTCATGTCCGCGACCGGCAGCGATGCCGATCGCGGACATTTAACCCCTCAGATGCCGTGGTCAATCCTGACCACGGCATCTGATCACGCAAACCGAAAGTTTCACTTCGGCTTTGCTCCGGCTCCCTGATGGCCACAAGGGGAGCCGAGCATGCATTTAGTACCCTAGGTTTCTGTTAATGAAACCTAGGTTACTACACAGTATTCCTATGGAGCCTATGACTGTAATAGGCTCCATAGGAAATATGCGATTTTCTCATATATTCCAATGTTCCAATTCCAAAAGTGATCAAAACATCATACGCACCCCATAATGGTATCAATTAAAAGTTCAGATTGCCCCGCAAGAAAAATGAGCCCCTACACTGCTCCGTACGCATAATTACAAAAGTTATAGGGGTCAAAACATGGCGACAAAAAATAAAATAAAAAATTTCCACTTTTAATTTTTTTTTCACTATCAAAACGCAAGAAAAACTATACATATTAGGTATTGCCGGATTCGTACTGACCTGAAGAATAAAATTAACCAGTCAGTTTTATCGCAAATCGAACGTTGTAATTTAAAAACCCGTAAAACTGTGGTGAAATTGCTTTTTTTGCAATTTCACCCCATTTGGAATTTTTTCCCGTTTCCCACTACATCACATGCAAAAATAAATGGTAGCGTTAAAAAGTACAACTTGTCCCGCAAAAAATAAGCCGTCATATGGCTATGTGAGCGGAAATATAAAAATGTTATGGCTTTTGGAAGGCAGGGAGCGCAAAACAAAAACGCAAAAATCCCAAAACCCCCGGTCCTTAAGGGGTTAAAATCGTACACCACTTTAAGTTCCAAAGTTGCAATCGCGTTCGAATAGAACTTAAAGCTGTCTCTTAGTCAGTTTTAGTATTGGTGTGCTGTAATAGAAGTTACATTCGTACGCGAATATAACTTAGAGCAATACAGTCAACTTTACACTGTTAGTTTTATTATCGCGATAATACAACTATTCAAGAATCGTGTACGTGCGTCTGTACGTGTGTGCGTTACCTCGGACACTATTCTATTTTGCCAGCCACAGCTGAAACCACTGATTTATGGTATTGCTATTTTGGCAATTGAATTTAACCCCAGAAAATAATCTATTCTTTGCCAGACAGCAGACAGTATTATACTTGTCTAGCCAAAGCTGGAACACCAGATTTAGGGGATTGGTATTTGGACAATTGTATTTAACCCCTTAATAAAATATAGAAATTTCTTTCCTGAGTTTCTAGGGGTGACAATTAGCACAGCCAAGCCCCTGATGTAGGATATAGCAAAAAAAAAAACTAGTATTGATGGATTGATGGACTTGGTGGCAGCTTCTTCTGGCGCACCACAAGTCACAAAATGGCCGCCGATCAACCCAGAAAATAAGTGACAGAAAAACGCTCTGTGCAGCCTAAAAACCAGCGAGCAAGTAACTAGCAGAAGTTCAATGATTCTCAGCTGTAAATTGATCTGTTCATTAGGTGCTGTTGCTGACTTTAACCTGCCTAATCTCGCTCTGACAGAAGCTGAGTCCTCTCCCTACACTAATCAGAGCAGTGTGACGTGCGGCGCTACGTGACTCCAGCTTAAATAGAGGCTGGGTCACATGCTGCACTTGGCCAATCACAGCCATGCCATTAGTAGGCATGGCTGTGATGGGCTCTTAGGGCAAGAAGTAAAATGCTAGCTGATTGGCTGCTGTGCAGCCCTTCAGAAAGCGGGAAGTAATCGACGAACACCGAACCCGAACCCGAACTTTTTTGAAAATGTCCGGGTTCGGGTCCGGGTCCCGGACACCCCAAAATTCGGTACGAACCCGAACGATGCTCGAACTGTTCGCTCAACACTAGTCATAACGCACCAGTTATGACTTTAAAGTTGGCAACATCTGTACCTTCTCTAAATGTAAGAAGAACTGAACTAATTTACTCATCTTTTATTACTGACAGTTATTCTTCACAAGATTTGCCCTGACATGTTATCTTTGGGCACATTCAACTAGGGACATGTCAGCATTTAAGATTGCTTCATGACCTCGATCTGATGTTGTCTAGTAGTGTTGAACAAAGCGAGCTTTGGATCCTAGATTTAAAGTTGCTTCATTCAAAAGTTTGTTTGACTGCCCTACAGAGACCTGTCTCCATACAGCATTCAATTGTATGGCCTTAGCAGAGGTGAAAGTCGTTGTAACAAAAGTCCCATGAGACTTGAATTAAAGTGGACTTTGATTATTTAACTTAAAAACATTTTAAAACTAGGATCCAAAATCAGCTTCGGTACTTGCTAGTACCTGGGTACCAAAGCCAACTTCAGATTTCGAGTTGAATAATCAAAGTCCGCTTTATTTCAACTAAGTCTCATTGGATTTTGGTTACAATGAATTTCATCTCCACTGAGGCCATACATTTTAATGCTGTACAGAGACAGGTCTCAATGCGGAGACAGGTCTCAATTGCTTGGTTCAAGACTTCTCAACGAAGTCTTGAACAAAGCAACTTCAGATCTAGGATCCGAAGCTTGCTTTGCTCAAAACTAGTGTCTAGAGGTACAGCCTCAGGCAGAAGAGTACAAATTCTGAAATATCCCACATACCCACTCTTTTTCTTGCTAGTTACATGCAGGGTTGCTACCCTTCTCTATAATTTTTTCTGGACAACCGAACCAAGAATTACGGACACCCCGAAATTTTTATGGACAAATGACCCACACATTTTAAGAGACCTCACCCCCTCCCATAACAAACCCTCACAATGTTCTAAACATATAGCCCTTGAATCACAAACACCCCAGGATTAAAGTGGTTATCCAGAAGGTCAAATAAAACATGGCGGCAGCATGTGGAAAAAAAATCCTCACAGCTCTACCATGGGTACTTTGTTTATATGGCAGCACTGATGATACATGTTACTACCACTGACACCTCATCTTTGCATCTAACTGTGCTGGCGTCACAAAACCCTGGGATCCCAGCCTCCAAAGCATCCTACACCCACCTATACCATCAAAAGCACCTCAACTATCATCTGGCTGGTGATCCCTGTACTAGAGAGTGCCCTGGAGGATTTCGTGCTGTCTTCCCAATCACTGCATGCCGGCCCAGGGAGACTCTGGTAACTGTGAGTACCAAAACAACTACTACCCTCATCGGCCCACCTAGGCTACACGAACAGAATACAAAAATCCTTTCCACTTTATGTGAACAGAAAATCCTTTATGCCTTATGAGAATAATCCCTACTTGCTTTAAAAAGAGACTTTACATGTCACACACCTTTATTGTGCTAGAGAATTGTTGAAATAACTTGAAAAATATACAGGGATGTTGTACAAGAGTGTTAAAAGTGAGAAAACCCAATATTTTTGAGTTAACAGTGTTTGCAGTCAGTGAATAGACTCTCGTGGTGTACTTAAAATGGCCGCTTGTAGACTTCAGTATATTATGGCTGCGCCATCCCTTAGAGAAACGCCCTCCCTAGAGCGGGAAAAACAAGGTCAACCTCACTATGCAAAACTACAAGCTGAACTAAATTACGCCCCTTGTGCGAGCGGACCTAGGGGGCAGAACTGTGAAGGAATGTGACACTGCGTACGTGGTTGTGTGCGAAAGCGAGGAAGAGGAGAAAGCATGGCTGAGACACGCACTGATCCTGTGCCTGAGGCCGCTCCTAACCGAGCGAGGGAAAGTCGCCCTACCACATCTGTGATGGAGTGCCAGACTGCTTCAGTGGAGAGGATGCTGTGCTGCAGGCCCGGATAAAATAATTATAGGAACGTCACTGGAGGGAGGGAGCATCAAGCGGATCCGCCTATCACTGCAGGTCAGAGTCCCTCCAGGCAGTGTAAGTACACTACGTACACTAAGACAGCCGCAAGGTCCGTTTCACCGCCACCGACCACTCCTGTTGGAAGAGAGTCATTATCAGAGTCTTCTCAAGCTGAATTGTGGGCCAAAATAATGTCTGAAATTAAAACAGCTCGGCTCATGCGGACCCATGCATGTAAGAAGTACAGCGAGGGTCTGACCCGTAAGTTGATGAAGGAACCGCTGGAGTCACTCAGTTCCTGTACATAGACTGGGCCGGGTTCTCTGCTTTATCTGTTACTAAGAGACTGGGTGAGACTATTACGTGAATAGAAGATCCGTCAAATGCAAGGATCTCCCCAGCTGGCTCCATAGCCTATATAAAAATGAAATAATTGAATTCACCGCTGCAGAGGGCACTCGTGGCCCCTATGCCACAAGAGTCACGGGAACCCACGCCAGAACCAGGAGCTGAAGAGGAAGAGGAGGTAGAGATGCAATGCACACTTGTAAGGCTGAATGCAAAGTAAATGCCACCTTCTGGCCCTAGCCAGTACCAATATGCCACTGGAGTCGCTGGTACTAATATTTTAGGGCAACCAGCAATCAACACTAAGGACCCTGAGGAACATCTTAAGTCCAGGTCCAAGCAAAAATGTCTGCAGGAAACAGCAGAATCTGTTGATAATAATCGGGCAAGTCAAGAGTGTTTGTGTTGACTGCTTCAATTGTCCATACAGCGCTGTCAGGAGACCCTTGTAGATCCCCCTACCTCAGTACCAATGGAAGCAACTAGAGTTGAGCGAACAGCTGGATGTTCGGGTTCGAGAAGTTCGGCCGAACTTCCCGAAAATGTTCGGGTTCGGGATCCGAACTCGACTCGAACTTTATCCCGAACCCGAACCCCATTGAAGTCAATGGGGACCCGAACTTTTGGGCACTAAAAAGGCTGTAAAATAGTCCAGGAAAGGGCTTGAGGGCTGCAAAAGGCAGAAAAATGTAGGTAAACGCCCTGCAAACAAATGTGGATAGGGAAATGACTTAAAATAAAATAAAATAAATAAAAATTAACCAATATAAATTAGAGAGAGGTCCCATAGCAGAGAATCAGGCTTCAAGTCACCCACCACTGGAGAAGGCCACTTTCAGTTATTTAGGCCCCAGCACCCAGACAGAGGAGAGAGGTCCCACAGCAAGGAATAAGGCGTCATATCACCCACCACTGGAGAAGGCCACTTTCAGTTATTTAGGCCACAGCACCCAGACAGAGGTGTGAGGTCCCACAGCAAGGAATAAGGTGTCATATCACCCACCACTGGAGAAGGCCACTTTAAGATATTTAGACCCCAGCACCCAGACAGAGGAGAGAGGTCCCACAGCAAGGAATAAGGTGTCATATCACCCACCAATGGAGAAGGCCACTTTCAGTTATTTAGGCCCCAGCACCCAGACAGAGGAGAGAGGTCCCACAGGAAGGAATAAGGCGTCATATCACCCATCACTGGAGAAGGCCACTTTGAGTTATTTAGGCCCCAGCACCCAGACAGAGGAGAGAGGTCCCAAAGCAAGGAATAAGATGTCATATCACCCACAACTGGAGAAGGCCACTTCCAGATATTTAGCCCACGGCACCCAGACAGAGGTTCGAGGTCGCATGGTAGAGGTTCAGGCTTCATGTAACCCACCTTTGTAACAGGCCACTTTCAGTTATTTAGGCCCCGGCGCCCAAACATGTTCAACCATGTTAGTGAAATGCTGCCTCCTGCTAACATGTTCCGTATCAGGTGGTGGTGCAGTTAGCTGTGGCGTGGAGACAAAACTTTTCCACATTTCTGCCATGCTAACCCTGCCCTCAGAGGAGCTGGCCATGACACAGCTGCGTTGACGACCTTTTGCTCCTCCTCTGCCTTCTCCTTGGGCTTCCACCTGTTCCCCTGTGACATTTGGGAATGCTCTCAGGAGCGCATCTACCAGCGTGCACTTGTACTCGCGCATCTTCCTATCACACTCCAGTGCAGGAAGTAAGGTGGGCACATTGTCTTTGTACCGGGATCCAGCAGGGTGGCAACCCAGTAGTCCGCATACGTTAAATTGTGGGCAACTCTGCTGTCGCTGCGCAGGCACTGCAGCATGTAGTCGCTCATGTGTGCCAGGCTCCCCAGTGGTATTGTAACGCTGATAACGGTGTCATCGCCACTGGTCATGTTGGTGGAGTACTCGAAACAGCGCAACAGGGCACACAGTCTCGCATGGAGGCCCAATCATTGGTGGTGAAGTGGTGCTGTTCCGCAGTGCAACTGATGCGTGCGTGCTGCAGCTAAGACTCCACTATGGCCTGCTGCTGGTCGCACAGTCTCTCTAACATAACAGACCACTGCTTGCGGCACCGGGACATCAAGATGCAGCCTATATATCTACTCTGGCCAGCATTATCATCATGTTGCTGACCCAGATAAGGGAAGTAATCATGAATTTTTGCACCTTATTCCAGATATTGGCTTTGACTATATCAGAGTTTTGATATATTGTTATGAAACGCCTGTAGCCGCTATTGTGGTCTTTGCTGTATCATGCAATATTGATTTATATGCCAGTTTTTTCACTCCCCTGTGGGTCATTTTACATCTTTTGGGTGTGAAGATAACTATCTTTGGCATATTCTGCAATATCATAGCTGAATCTCATATTATCTCCTTAAGGACACATGACGTATGGGTACGTCATGTGTCCAGTCCCTAAAGATGGCGCCCGCTCCTGGCCGCTGCGGGCACCATCGCTGCGGGGTCCGGCTGATTCCTGTAGCTGACCCCCGCAGCTGATGATCGCGGTCGGCAGCGCTGCCGACCGCGATCATTTAACCCTGCAGATGCCGTGATCAATCCTGATCACGGCATCTGCATCGCGCTAAAACCGAAAGTAAAACTTCGGCAGCGCTCCGGCTCCCTAGTGGTGATCGGAAGAATCGGAGCGCTGTAAGGGATAGCCTCAAGCCTTTCATTCAGCATGAGGCTATCACTTACTATTTCCTATGGAGCCCTTGTTAGCAATAGGGCTTCATAGGAAAGTAGTAAATGCTCATAAACTCCAATACAAGTGTATTGGAGTTTATGATAGAAGCAATCAGGTAACTGATTTATATAGGTCCCTATGGGATCTATATAAAAGTGTAAAAAATAAAAAAATAAAAAAATAAAAAAATAAATAAAAAACCTAAAAATTTAAATCACCCCCTTTCCCCAAAATTAAAATAAAATAATAAAAAATAAAAAAATACACATCATGGGTGTCGCAATGTGTGAAAACGCCCATAGTATAAAAATATAAAAATATATTTCCCATACGGTAAACAGAAAACGGAAAAAGCGCCCAAATGGCCGATTTGCCGCTTTTGGACGCTTCATTTCCTCAAAAAATTAAATAAAAAGCGATCAAAAGTCCTACACACCCCATAATGGTATCAACTAAAAGTTAAGATCGCCCCGCAAAAAATAAGCCCCCATACAACGCCATACACTTATTTCCAAATACGTTATAGCGGTCAAAACATGGCGACAAAAAAAAAAAATATTTTTTTTCCCACTTTTGAATTTTTTTTCACTATCAAAACGCAAGAAAAGCTATACATATTGGGTATCGCCGGATTCGTACTGACCTGTAGAATAAAACTAAATGGTCAGTTTTATCGCAAATCAAACGTCGTAATTTAGAAACCCGTAAAACTGTGGTGAAATTGCTTTTTTTTTGCAATTTCACCCCATTTGGAATTTTTTTCCCGCTTCCCACTACACCATATGCAATATTAAATGATGGCGTTGGAAAGTACAACTTGTCCCGCAAAAAATAAGCCCTCACATGGCCATGTGAACGGAAAAATAAAAAAGTTATGGCTCTTGGAAGGCATAGAGCGCAAAACGAAAACGCAAAAATGTAAAAACCCTGTGTCCTTAAGGGGTTATGTATTGTTGATAGGTACGTCAACTACTCCCCTGCCGGTCATATTATATCCTATATATATCTTGTGTATGTGAGGGGTAATTAACGTTGGTATAATTTGCAATTTGGTCATTGAATTTGTGATCCAGCAGATTGAGTTAATCAATCTGATGGATGGTGCTTGTGATAATCTAAGACACCATCGTTGTTAAGTTGGTCCCCTGATGATCTGCAACCCATTGCATGGTTGCAGTGAAACGCGTTGGGTTTTGAATACCAGTAAGGGACCGTAATATTTGGTCTCAATTATTGATCCTATAATATATTGTGAGTCTGTTAGACGAAATACACTATATTTGACCTTTGACAGACTGTGGTTGACTTTTTGCACTTTTACATAGGTGGTGGGTACTATTCTGTGTCAGGGCCTTATTAGGGACACTAGGAGGTTCCTGACACGGGATCGACCCTATCGGGGCGGCTATTCCGTTTTTAGGCAGGGTTGGTAGTGTGTAGTGGACAGACTAGGGTTATTTATTTCCCTCCACCGCCACCTCCCCTCCCTACTCGGATTGGATACCTTGAATCATATGGTTTCATTTTTAAAAGGTTGAAATAAAAGCTATATTTTAGTGATAATCTCCCGGTGATGCATGCTCGCCAGCATGTGCAAGGTGGAGTTTCACCTGGTGGGCACGTCGCATATGTGGCGGTGAGCGGGAAGGCCGAAGTTACGCTGTAGTACAGACAGGCGAGCAGCAGCAGGATGTGAACGGCGGAAGCGCGCACAGACGGCCCACACTTTATGCAGCAGCTCTGACATGTTGGGGCAGTTGTGGATGAACATCTGCACCACCAAATTCAGCACATGCGCTAGCCAAGGGATGTGCGTCAAACCGGCTAGTCCCAGAGCTGCGATGAGATTTCGCCCATGATCGCACACCACCAGGCCGGGCTTGAGGCCCACCGGCAGAAACCACTCGTCAGTCTGTTGTTCAATACCCCGCCACAACATATGAGTTTCAGAATGGCCTGCTGACGTTTACCCCGGTCTGTGCTGAAGTTGGTAGTGAAGGTGTGTGGCTGACTGGATAAGCTGGTGGAAGCACAGGAGGAGGAAGCCGAGTAGGAGGAGGAGGCTACAGGAGGCAAAGAATGATGCCCTGTGATCCTTGGCGGCAGAAGGACGTGCGCCAAGGAACTCTCCGCCTAAAGCCCAGGCGCCACTCCATTTACCCAGTGTGCAGTTAGGGAGGTATAGCATCCCTGGTAGTGCTTACTGGTCCACGTATCTGTGGTTAGGTGGAGCTTGCCACAGATGGCGTTGCGCAGTGCACACCTGATTTTATCGGATACTTGGTTGTGCAGGAAAGGCACGGCTGTCTTGGAGAAGTAGTGGCGGCTGGGAACAACATACTGTGGGACAGCCATGGCCATAAGCTGTTTGAAGCTGTCTGTGTCCACCAGCCTGATAGACAGCATTTCAAAGGCCAGTAGTTCAGAAATGCTGGCATTCAGGCCCAGGGCTCGAGGGTGGCTAGGTGGGAATTTACGCTTTCTTTCCAAGGTTTGTGAGATGGAGAGCTGAACGCTGCCGTGTGACATGGTGGAGATGCTTGGTGACGCAGGTGGTGTTGTCGGTGGCACATCCTCTGTTTGGTGGGCGGCAGGTGCCAATATTCCTCCCGAGGCGGAGGAAGAGGCCGAGGCAGCAGCAGAAAAGGGAGCAAGGGGAGACAGAGTGAGTTCTTTGCTTTTAAGGTGTTTACTCCACTGCAGTTCATGCTTTGCATGTAGATGCCTGGTCATGCAGGTTGTGCTATGGTTCAGAATGTTAATGCTCTGATGGCACAGCGTGCAAACCACTCGGGTCTTGTCGTCAGCACATTGTTTAAAGAAGTGCCATGCCAGGCAACTCCTTGAAGCTGCCTTTGGGGTGCTCGGTCCCTGGTGGCGGTGGCCAGTAGCAGGCGAACTCTCTTGGTGGCGGCTGTTCTGCTTTTGCCCTCTGCTCCCTCTTTTGCTACGCTGTTGGCTCGGTCTCACCACTGCCTCTTCCTCTGAACTATGAAAGTCAGAAGTCAGTGGCACGAACTTTATTCCATGTGGTGTCTAGGTCCTCATCGTCCCCTGCATCGTCTTCCACACAGTCTTCCTCCCTGACCTCCTGTTCGGTCTGCACACTGCAGAAAGACGCAGCAGTTGGCACCTGTGTTTTGTCATCATCAGAGACGTGCGGACTCTGATGAGGTGGTATTCCCATGTCCTCATCATCAGGAAACATCAGTGGTTGTGCATCAGTGAATTCTATGTCTTCCACCACTGGGGAAGGGCTAGGTGGATTCCCTTGGGAAACCCTACCAGCAGAGTCTTCAAACAGCATTAGAGAATGCTGCATAACTTGAGGCTCTGACAGTTTCCATGATATGCATGGGGGTGATGTGACAGACTGATGGGCTTGGTTTTCAGGTGCCACCTGTGCGCTTTCTGCAGAAGACTGGGTGGGAGATAATGTTGTGAATGTGCTTGATCCACTGTCAGACACCCAAATGACAAGCGACTGTACCATTGGGCCCCACAAATATCGCTGTAAATTCTGGCGGGTACTGGAACCTGAGATAGTTGGTTCACTAGGACGTGTGGCTGTGGCAGAATGGCCACATCCTCTCCCAGCACCAGAGGGTCCACTAACACCACCACGTCCGCGTCCCTTACTAGATGTTTTCCTCATTGTTACCGTTCACCAAGCACCACAATAAAAAATAAAATATTTGCCCAATGTATTGCTTTCAAATTCAGGCCTTTTTTTTACAGGCAACTAACACTATCTGCCTATTTATTTATGTAGCGTATTACACTAATCCAGGCACAGCAGTAACCACTGATTTAGGGGAATATCTCTTTTAGGGCTAGTATTTAGGCCCTGGATGAAAGGTATCCTTTTATGGACAGATTTACACTTGGAGATGCACAGTAGCGTGTGAAAACATATGTAGGATTATGCCTTCAGCAAATGTATTTTAACACTTTGTGTAATATACCCTTTTACGGACAGATTTAAACTAGGCCGCTGCTGGAACACCAGATTTAGGTGCCGGAAACTATTAAACTTGGCCAGCCACAGCTGAAACCACTGATTTATGGTATTGCTATATTGGCAATTGAATTTCACCACAGAACAAAATATATCCTTTGCAGGATACTATTAAACTTGGCCAGCCACAGCAGAAACCACTGATTTATGGTATTGCTATTTTGGCAATTAAATTTCACCCCAGATCAAAATCTATCCTTTGACGGATACTATTAAACTAGTCCAGTCACAGCTGGAACACCAGATTCAGGGTATTGCTATTTTGGCAATTAAATTTCACCCCAGAACAAAATGTACCCTGTTACGGACAGATTTAAACTAGGCCTGCAACAGCTGGAACACCAGATTCAGGATATTGCTATTTTGGCAATTGAATTTCACCCCAGAACAAAATATATCCTTTGCCGTACACTATTAAACTTGGCCAGCCACAGCTGAAACCACTGATTTACGGTATTGCTATTTTGGCTATTGAATTTCACCCCAGAACAAAATATATCCTTTGCTGGACACAATTATACTTTGCCGGCCACTGCTGGGACATCAGATTTTGGGGATTGCTATTTTTGCAACTGAATTTCACCACAGAAAATTATCTATCCTTTACCAGACAGCAGACAGTATTACACTTGGCTAGCCACTGCTGGGACATTAGATACAGGGTATTGCTATTTTGGCAATTGTATTTCACCCCAGAACAAAATATATCTTTTGCCGGACACTGATAAACTTGGCCAGCCACAGCTGAAACCACTGATTTATGGAATTGCTATTTTGGCAATTAAATTACCGGAATATTGTGTAAGATGGGCCATTACTTCTGCCTATGTGATGCTGCCACTATTCTGATGCTTCCATCCACCTGATGCCTCTACTGCCATTCCTACAAAGGGGCTTCTTGGCTTACTGACATGTACAGTACATGATAAATTTTTTAAATGATATGCATGCCACTGGGATCTGTATTATACTGCGGTCCTTGGGTTTTCCTACGACTGTGATCTGCTGCTCCCCCCCACCCCACCTCTGTCATGAGGATTGTCACTGTTACTGCCACTGCTGCTGCCCCACCCCCTCTTTCATGGGGTCACAATTGTACCTGTTTCTGCTACTGCTGTTGGCCCACATACCCACTCTTTTATTGTTCCACTATAGTACCTGTTTTTCCATTTTGAGACATTAATTTTTCTGTTCTGATCCATCAGAAAACAACGGAAAAAAACAAACAAAAAAAAATGGATCCTGTATTTTGAGCATTTGTAAAGCCTCTTTCACCCGACAGTCTGTGTTTAATCGATATTTGGAACCAAAAGCAGGAATGGATTAAAGACACAGATGAGTTGCAAATATTCCCATTATATTTTATCTCTGTTTTGGACCCACTCCCATTTTTGGCTTACAAATACTGATACAAAATACTAACCAAATACTGACCGTGTAATAGAGGCTCCTTCTTCAGAATTCAGAGACCTCAGAGTCTTGAAAGCTTGCCTTAAAACATCATATTTTTTTTTTTTGTTAGCCATTAAAAGGTATCAAATTGCAATAGTTTATATTGTTTCTCTTTTTGGGAGAATCAAGACTTCTCTAAATAGTAGAATAGGACTTAACACTCTATAGAACTGTGGTACCACAGTTCTAAAAATTAACTCATTAAGAGTCATGCCTGTTAACTAAAAACAATTTCAGCTGACTTCCTCGTGAAGCTCATTGAGAGAATTCCAAAAGTGTGCAAAATGGTCATTAAACAAAAGGACTGTTAAGCCAACTGTTAAGAAAATAAAATATAAAACATATTCCGATTTGTTTAACACTTTTTTATTTTAATAATTAATTCTGCAATTGTGTTCCTTTATCATTTTCATGATTTCAGCACGATTGTGCAATTTAGACAATAAGTGCAAAAAAAAAAACATGGAATGAAAAGGTGTGTTTTGACTAGTACTCTAAGCAATGCACTATAATATTAGATGCAAGCATAGCATATGGACTAAGCCATCACTCTATTGATAAAATCTGAGACACTTGGTCAATACATTTTGATCAAAACACATTTAAGCCCACTTACCAAACGACAAGGTGGTCTCAGTTCAGGTGAGTCCTATCCACCCTATCCGTGCTGTTGCACATATTTATTCAGGAGCACAGTCCCCGCACATATGGTGTGCTGCCTCTTGTTACCTCCATGTGTATCAGCAACTGATGAGAGGAGGGACACACACCTATAAGTACCACCTTAATCATTAATAATTGATTAAAATTCATATAGAAGTCAATTCTTTTGGCTTTGATTCGCTCATTTCTAATGGCCACAAGTTGCAAGAGAAGAGAAATAGAACTAGACATGATCTCTCCATTCAAGTCTACGGTAGTTGTGGGATCAACTTCGTGTTTTCTCCTGATAGTTATGGTTAGTTATGATGGCTTTGCATTACAAAACAGGGGTAAAACTTTTCAAAGTGGGAGATCCTAAACAAAAAGTATATGTTCAGGTCTATCTTAGTTTATTGAGTTTATACTTAAAAATGACTTCTTGTAAGGCTTTCCTAATGTCTTTATTTCTCAGACTGTATATAATGGGGTTGATCAATGGAGGAAATACAGTGTATAGTAGGGAGACGATTTTACTGATGATTGATGATTGTGCTTTTGTTGGGAACATATACACACCGAACATAGTCCAGTAAAATATGGAGACCACAGTGAGGTGAGAGCTACAGGTGGAAAATGCTTTCTGTCTACCAAACTTAGAAGGAATCTTTAATATGGTAGCACCAATATTAATATAACAATCTATAATTACAATAGTTGGAATAAGAACTAAAGGAATACTTTGTATATAAATAACAATATGGACAATGTAGGTATCAGAACAGGCCATTTGCTCTAAGGGCATAAGATCACAGAAGAAATGGTCCATAATATTTGGTCCACAAAAAGTCAACATTGATGTTGATATGGTGTCAATGAATGAAATAAATATAGATGATAACCAGCACATAGTGACTAATTTCACACAGTAGTCACTTGTGATGATAGAGGTATAACGGAGCGGATTACAGATGGCCACATATCTGTCATAAGACATCACTGTGAGGAGGAGACATTCAAATGCTTCTGTAGTACCGAAAAAATAAAACTGAGTTATACAACCAATAAAAGTAATGGTTCCCCCATTAGTCCGTAGGTCGTGGAACATGTTGGGGACAATATCTGTGGTCAATAGCATGTCACTTGAGGAAAGTTGTGAGATGAAGAAGTACATTGGAGTGTGAAGGGTCTTGCTGATGGACACCAGGCTGATGATCAGGAGATTCCCACATATGGTTGCTCCATAAACAAGAAGAAACAGAAGGAACAGAATATTTCTCAAAAGTTTGCTGCCTTGGAATCCTAATAGGAAAAACTCTGTGACTGCAGTCAGATTTCTCTGAAAGCAGAATAAAGAGGTAATGCAAGTGATAAATCATAGAATCAGTCAATAATTATAAGATGACTGAGTCATCATATAGTAACATAGGCCAACATTTACTAATGTAGTTGTGCCTGAATTGTGCAGTAATTAGCATTAATATTTAGCACATCTAATTTTAGACATATTTATGAAAAAAGTAATCAAAAAGAATAACCCAATTTGTCTTGTTTGCCAAGGTTTTGATTATATAGAAGAATAAGAAGAGTGCAAGGAGGAGTAAGAAGGAGTGAACGGAAGTATGAGAAAAGAGACAAAAAAAAAAATAATATTCAAAGATACAGAAACACATATCTTGTACTGCCCATATAAGTCTATGAAGAGGGGAGGAATAAGCTGCTAGAGGGAGAAAAAGGTAAAAGGTAAAATTTTAGAAGGACTTAAATATTCAGACCTTTTGCAATGGCAGCTGGAATTTAGCTCGGGGGCCTCATATTTCTCTGGATCATTTTTAAGAAGTTTCCACACCTTGATTGGAGTCACGTATAGTAAAATCAATTGACTGGACATAATTTGGAAATACACAGTGCTGTACTGTATTTATAAGGTCTCACAACTGACAATGCATATCAGAGCAAAAAGCAAGCCATGGGGTGGAAAGGATTTTATGGAAACAAATATTTCTGCTGCACTGAAAGTTCCCAACATTACCATCGCCTCCATAATTATAGAATAGAAAAAGTTGTGAAAAGAATGGAAAAACATCCAAAAGTCACCAGAGAAAAGGGGCCTTGCTAAGAAAGGTGACCCAATGGTCACCCTGAGCTCTGAATAACTTGTATGCAGATGGGAGAATCTTCCAGATGTTCACTATCACTTCAGCACTCCACTATTCTGTTTGTATGGCCTCTCCTCAGTAAAAGACACATGAAAGCCTGGCTTGAGTTTGAAAAAACTCCTAAAGGACTCTCAATCTATGAGAAACAAGACACTCTGGTCTGATGAAACTAAGATTGAACTTTTAGGCCTCAATTCTAAGTATCACATCTTGAGGAAACCCTGCACTGCTCTCCCCCTACCCAATTCTATTCCTACAGTGAAGCATGGTGGTGGCAGCATCATGCTGTGGGTGTGTTTTTCAGGGAGAATGGTCAGAGTTGAGGGAAAGCTGAATGGAGCAAAAATATTCTTAATGAAAACCTAATTCAGGGGGGAGCGGAGCTAGTGCCTGACCGGCATGGACGTGTGTGCTTGAGTTCCGCTGCTTAGACCCGGCTATTTCTCAGCATACGTTAGCTATCTGGCATGTAAATGGGCAAAATCGGCCAGCAGAAAGCAGGGGACTCGTCCCTCTCCAAAAAGCATACAACCAATTGTGGAGACATGGATATGTTTTTAAAAAAATCTGCTGCAATCTGGGCAGCGCGGGAAGCAAAGCTGGCTCCGGAGACTTACAAGAAAGCAGAGGAGAGCGAGCTGGATCTGCAAGCTGACGGAAGCGATGCTGAGGATCACAGACACCGCAAATAACTCCCGATTTTAAGAAAATACCTTGATTCTGCAATACAAAGAGCGATGGAACCGCTAGTAAGTGACATTTCCTCTCTCAGACAAGATGTAAGGCACGTCGGTGGCAGGGTAGATGCCTTATAAAACAACCAGGCCACGATTCTGGATTTTCAGGCGGCCGCAACCATTAGCCTGCATAAATGTCAATCCCACCTAAACACTGCATTCAACGCACTGGAAGACCAGGAAAATCGAGGGAGACAAAATAACTTATGTTTTAGAGGTGTCCCGGAGACGGATTGTCCCCAAGACTCTCCAGATATCGTTAAAGCGATTTGTGGCGAACTACTGGGCCAAGACCGCTCCGCTTCAGTGGTTATTGAAAGAGCTCACCGTGCTCTGCTACCGAAACGGAGCGGCCACGATCCTCCCAGAGATATCATCTGCCGCTTCCTTCATTTTCAAGACAAGGAAGCGGTAATATTCAAGGCCCGCCAGGAGGAGTGAAGTATAACGGAGTGTCAATCAGTGTTTTTCAAGATCTAGCTCCAACAACCCTACAAAAACGAAGAAGTCTCAAACCTCTCACAGATTGGCTCAGGAGCCATAAAATCCTCTACAGATGGCAATTCCCTTTCGGATTATCCTTCTCCTACCAAGGCAAGAGGATTAACATAAAGTCACACCTGGACATGGAGATTTGACAATTTGGACATTCCTCCTTTGGAAATTGAGGACTGGGACACTGTTCAGGACTTAGCATTGCTTCCGGAAATTCCCAGGATTGTGCCTTTTGAAACGAAATGCGCCCCCAAGGCCCAAAGACAGAAGGAGAAAAAGAAAAGCCATCCTCTCACCCCTAGAATCATAGCTACTGATGTTTTCTGATGCAAGAAATCGCCATATCTTCTCAGTATTTACCTCTTATGAAGAGTATGAGGCTATGAGTCTACCTTGTCTGATATATTTTTATCCCTCTCTCTAATCCTTCCTGAGATATCCATCCTAGTTCTTTCTCCTTTTTCCCCAATTTTGTGTGTACTCAGCATTCCCCGACCTTTAATATGTAATGTATCTGGCGACAGGGTGCCTAGGTATCAATCTTCTTATGTACTAACCCACTGTGTATCTGGTAACCTATTACCCTATTATGTTCTCAGCGCCCTCCTGCTATATTGTGTACTCAGCATTCCCTGACCACTACTATGTGGTGTATCCAGAGACACAATGCCTTGTTGTCTAACATCTGATATAATAACTCATTATATACCCGACAACCTACTGCCCTATTGTGTTCTCAGCGCCCTCCTGGCATATTATGTATTCGGCACTCCCTGACCATTAATATGCAGAGTATCCGGCAACACAGTGTCTTGGTATCTATCTTCTGTTGTACTAACTTATTGTGTATCTGGCATCCTGTTGCCCTATTGTGTTCTCAGCGCCCTCCTGGTATATTATATATTATAGCTTTCTCACCCTTCCTTGACTTGCTCCTGCTCTTTCCCCTAATCCCAGAAGGGTATTCGCTCTCTGCTGCGAACTTTAGCCAAATATCATTTGATTGATATCTGGCGTACTATGCACCCAGATTCTAGGGATTACACCTTTTACTCATCGCTACATTGGTCGTACGAACGCCTAGACTATTTGTTTGTTTCAAAGGAACATCTCCAGCTGTGTTCCAGGGCTGAAATGGGATCCATTCTTCTATCTGACCATGCCCCTATTTATCTCTATATACACTCACCCCTTAATCATAGATCCACTAGCCACTGGCGATTTAACCAACAACTCATTAGCTCGCCTGGCATTCAATCTAAGTTGAAACGGCTTTTAGAAGACTACTTTACTATGAATTGCACCCCTGAGGTCACACCCCAAACAGTTTGGGATGCCCCTAAGGTGTTCATAAGGGGTCACTGCATCAGCCTGCTGGGTGCTTACCTTAAAAATGAGAGACAAAAACAGATAAACTCCCTTCACGAAAAAATCACTTTCCTGGAAAGTGTTCATAAAAGATCTCTTCTGGAATCTCATTTACAGGAGTTGTCCTCATGCAGGGCTTCCCTCAAAAACCTTATGAATGCGGCATCTGCCATGTTCTTTTTACACTCCCAATACAAAATATTCGCTCATGGGAATAAAACTTCACGTTACATGATGTCCAGGCTTAAGCGTCGTAAACTAAACAATTATGTACATAAATTAAAAACTCCAGAGGGTGAACTGACCTTCGAATCGCGCAAAATAGCTTCCCTATTTTGGGATTACTATGAATCCCTTCATAACCTCAGCTAGCCGCAACCTCTCTCAGGTAACACAGAATCTACGCTGCCTTTTGGATCGTACTTAGATAAACTAGCCCTCTCATCACTTTCAGAACAAGTCAAAAATCACTTATCTGCCCCTTTTCTTCTGAAGAGCTTCTTAAAGTTATTAAAAATGCCCCCAGGGGGAAATGTCCAGGTCCAGACGGGCTCCCTATACCCTACTATTCGGTCTTTCAGGAAGTGCTTATCCCACACCTTCCCTAAGGGCCTTCCCTTAGTCCTTCTCAGCACAGATGTTGAGAAGGCTTTTGATAGAGTCAATTGGTCTTTTATGTACTCAGCGTTGCACACCCGCAACTTTCCCACTCCTTTTATACAAACAATAGAAGCTATGTACTTACATGCCTCAGCATCAGTATGGGTAAATGATATCCTGTCTGATCCCTTTATGATACATAATGGCACTCGCCAGGGCTGCCCCCTATCCCCCCTCGTCTTTGTCCTCGCCCTAGAACATCTTCTGCAGACCATTCGGTTGCATAGTGACATCCAGGGAATAACTCTAGGTGACCAACAGCACAAAATTGCCGCCTTCGGGGATGACTTGCTCCTGATAGTGAGCAATCCCGAAACAGCTCTACCAAAGATATATGGTCATCTGGAAATGTATGGGTTACTCTCCAATTTCAAGGTGAACCACAACAAATCATTGATTATTTCCACAGGCCTTAAAAAATCTTTGAGGAATCAACTAGAATCACGTTCACCTTTCAGTTGGTCCTCTCCTTTTCTAACCTACCGTGGTGTTATGATGAGCACTCTCGTGGTTTGGGAGGAAAAATATCCTACTTTCCCTCATTATTCCTAAACTTACCTATCTTCAGCAGACTCTACCGATTCACTCCACATATTATTCTGAACTCCATGTTTAGATCCTTCATATGCAAAAAAAAAAAAAGGCGGGAATGTCTTATAAATCTCTGTCTTATCCGAGAGAGAGGGGGGGTATATCACTACCAGACCCTGAATTATATGGTAAAGCGGTTCTACTCACCAGAGTTGTAGACTGGATGACTGCCCCCAAACAGAAGTCCTGGGTCAGGATGGAAGAATCCTTATTAGGACTCCCTTTCAGAGCGGCTTTGTTAGGGCGCCTGTCCCCGATACCTACTCATCCTAATATTTCTCCAATTATGAAAGCCACTCTACATGCCTGGAAAGCCATGCAAAATTCATCCTTAAGTTCCCCTCTCCCGTCCCCTATTCTTAGAGTGGAGGACTTGTTTCACTTGGCGCCCCAGGCCTTAAATGTCAGTCTTCCCAACCAGATTAGTCATTCCAAGATGGGACTGGTTGATCTCTATATTAATGGTCAGCTACTCTCTGTAAATGAAATGTGTGACCTTCTGAAAGTACCTCAATCCAGCTTTAAAGGGCTTCGCTTTTTAAGGGTGTATTTGCACCAAAGCGCCCACCTGCACACATTATTACGCCCTATAACCTGGTTTGAGAACATTATCTCTCAAAGTTCTACCCGACACAAATTGATATCTCAATGGTATAACAGGCTAAGGACTCCCCCTACCGCTCTAACCCCAGCCTTCATTAGATTGTGGGAAAAAGATCTAGATAAACATTTCTCCCAACTCTTCACATAGAGCTTCGAGATGTGTAAAGATTCAGGAGAACAACCCGGACAAGACATGTCTTTACTCCACTTCGGCATCTGACACATGTTGGAGATGTTCAAAGCACAGAGGTACCTTCCTCCACATATGGTGGACGTGCCCAGTTCTACAGCGGTGGTGGGTGGAGATCTTTAAAACTTGTAATCGAATATGTAGGTCCAATACCCCGACAACACCAGAAGTTGCCCTCCTGAATCTTTATCCTCGTGACCCCCCTCCTCCTAATCTAGCACTTTTTAAACATTTAATGAATGCTGCCAAACTGCTTATCCCACTACTCTGGTTATCTATTGATGTACCTTCCATGGAACAATGGTTCCAGAAAATCGACCAGATATACCGTCTGGAAGAGTTGTCCTCATAGGATCTAAGATCTCACCACAAATTTCTCAAGATTTGGAATCAGTGGGGCTCCTTTAGAGGATATTAGATGAACTGTCTTGCAGACCTAGAGACCTTGTTTCTGCAATGTCTCCATACCCAGCTCCTTTTTCCATGCCCATTACCTCCCCCTTTTTCTGTTTCTTTTTATTTCTATTTTCTTTTTTGGAGTACTACAGCGTGAAATAGTATGCTTATTATGGCCCGTCTCGGATGAGATCTACTGTGGTGCTATGACACCAATGGCGAAGTTTTATACCTGCCTTCTCCAGTACCAGATGTCCAAAAATAGGACATGTCCTATTTTTGGCTATTTTCATGGCCAGACAGACCACATTCATTGAAATCAGTAGGCCTATTTTTAATGGCTGTGTAGACAAGAGTGTACTTCTTAAAGTGTCTTTCAGGGGTTAGAATAAAAAAATATACTGTATACAGTATATACAGTATCTTCTTACCTTATTCACTTGAAAACACTGATATGCGCTCTGCACTGTAGGGAACTGGAAGGACCTAAGGCTCTCAGCATCATGACATCACATGTGACGTCATGACACAGGGAATGTCCAGTTCTCTACAGTGTAGGGTGAGTATCAGTGTGCTCAAGTGAATGAGGTATTTTGGGGGTATTTTATATACAGGGGGGCACTGTTGGAGGAGATTTCAGATACAAGGGGGCACTATTGGAGGATTTTATACACAGGGTAGAACTGTGAGGGGCTATATATATATATAGATGGATTAACCAGGCAGCAGAGTTAATAATAGATTGGAGGGAAGTGAGAGTGTTGGAGAGTAGAGATGAGCGAACACCTGGATGTTCGGGTTCGAGAAGTTCGGCCGAACTTCCCGAAAATGTTCGGGTTCGGTATCCGAACTCGACCCGAACTTTATCCCAAACCCAAACCCCGTTGAGGTCAATGATGACCCGAACTTTTAGGCACTAAAAAGGCTGTAAAATAGTCCAAGAAAGGGCTAGAGGGCTGCCAAAGGCAGCAAAATGTAGATAAACGACCTGCAAACAAATGTAGATAGGGAAATGAATTAAACTAAAATAAAATAAATTAAAATTAACCAATATCAATTGGAGAGAGGTCCCATAGCAGAGAATCATGCGTCATATCACCCACCACTGGAGAAGGCCACTTTCAGTTATTTCGGCCCCAGCACCCAGACAGAGGAGAGAGGTCCCACAGCAAGGAATCATGCGTCATATCACCCACCACTGGAGAAGGCCACTTTCAGTTATTTCGGCCCCAGCACCCAGACAGAGGAGAGAGGTCCCACAGCAAGGAATCATGCGTCATATCACCCACCACTGGAGTAGGCCACTTTCAGTTATTTCGGCCCCAGCACCCAGACAGAGGAGAGAGGTCCCACAGCAAGGAATCATGCGTCATATCACCCGCCACTGGAGAAGGCCACTTTCAGTTATTTCGGCCCCAGCACCCAGACAGAGGAGAAAGGTCCCACAGCAAGGAATAAGGCGTTATATCACCCACCACTGGAGAAGGCCACTTTCAGTTATTTAGGCCCAGCACCCAGACAGAGGAGAGAGGTCCCACAGCAAGGAATCACGCGTCATATCACCCACCACTGGAGAAGGCCACTTTCAGTTATTTCGGCCCCAGCACCCAGACAGACGAGAGAGGTCCCACAACAAGGAATAAGGCGTTATATCACCCACCACTGGAGAAGGCCACTTTCAGTTATTTCGGCCCTAGCACCCAGACAGAGGAGAGAGGCCCCACAGCAAGGAATAAGGCGTTATATCACCCACCACTGGAGAAGGCCACTTTCAGTTATTTAGGCCCTGGCGCCCAGATTGAGGAGAGCTTCATTCAACTTTGGGTTGCACCGCAATATCAGGGTATTGCAATTTTGGCAATTGAATTTCAACCCAGAACAAAATATACCCTTTTACGGACAGATTAACACTTGGCCTGCAACAGCTGGGACACCTGATTTATGGTATTGCTATTTTGGCAATTGAATTTCACCACAGAACAAAATATATGTTTTTGCGGACACTATTATAGTTTGCCAGCCAGTGCTGTGACACCAGATTTAGGGGATTGCTATTTTGGCAATTGAATTTCACCACAGAAAATAATCTATCCTTTACCAGACAGCAGACAGTATTATACTTGGTATTTTTGCAATTATATTTAACCCCTTAATAAAATATAGAAATTGCTGTCCTGAGTTTCTAGGGGTGACAATTAGCACAGCCAAGCCCCTGATGTAGGATATAGCAAAAAAAACAGTATTGATGGATTGATGGACTTGGTGGCAGCTTGTTCTGGTGCACCACAAGTCACAAAATGGCCGCCGATCACACCAGAAAAAAAGTGACAGAAAAAGGCTCTGTGCAGCCTAAAAACCAGTGAGCAAGTAACTAGCAGAAGTTGAATGATTCCCAGCTGTAGATCGATCAGTTCATTAGGTGCTTTTGCTTACTTTTCCCTGCCTAATCTCACCCTCACAGAAGCTGCGTCCTCTCCATACACTAATCAGAGCAGTGTGACGTGCGGCGCTACGTGACTCCAGCTTAAATAGAGGCTGGGTCACATGCTGCACTTGGCCAATCACAGCCATGCCATTAGTAGGCATGGCTGTAATGGGCTCTTAGGGCAAGATGTAAAACGCTAGCTGATTGGCTGCTGTGCAGCCCTTCAGAAAGCGGGAAGAAATCGCCGAACAACGAACCTGAACCCGAACTTTTTTGAAAATGTTCAGTTCGGGTCCGTGCTCCGGACACCCCAAAATTCGGTATGAACCCGAACTATTCTCGAACTGTTCGCTCAACACTATTGGAGAGTAGGCCACATAGGAGGATGTTGCAGTAGTCCGTGCAGGAAAAATAAAAAACAGAATAATAAGGAGCTAATCATATTTCTGCTGCCCCTTCATTCCAGTGAACCCCATTAGTCTTTGCCTCTGACCCTATAGTGATGATATCCTCAACTACCTCTCGTAATCACTACAGCCAATCACTGGTGTCAGCTGTCATATAGGGTAGTCAGGGATGTCATCACTGCAGAGACACCGACATTGCAGAACACTCAGAGCCAAAATGTTTGTCTGTGTATTGTTAATGGGGACGGCACACTCAGGGCAAACCCTGATTGAGTTCCAAACTGCTGCTTATGTCTATGGCAGGGATGGAAAGAACTCCTCACAATCACAACCTGACTGTGCAACAGGTTCTCTAGTTGAAAGAATCTAGTTCTGCCATGTGTCAGCATGAAGCAAAAAAAAGAAATCAGCAAGAAAGAAATGGTTCTTATAAAATTTTATGGCTCAAGGAGTTTACAAGTTAATGATCTGAAACCATGATAGGCATATTCAGCTGGTCTTTACAATCAAGAAGTATAGAGAGATAAGTCCTGCTCACGAGGGCCAATCATCAGCCCACCAGGTCCTGTGACCGTACTCACATCAGGTGTTCCCATGTTCTCCTAATGATGGGATTGTGTTCATAGAATGGCTCCTAATCCCAGCTCTTCATATGGATCAATGATGTGTGAGCTGATGGGAGGTCACCAGTCTCACTGACATGTCATATACTGCAGCATAAAGACCTCTATATATACACACAGAAGGAACACTCAGTGGATAATTCTCTCATTGCCCCCTGTGGTCTCATTACACTGAGAAAATACAGCTTCAGAGAACTAATTGTAGATGAGATTGCTGGTCGTGTTCTGCAGGTAAACAGAAAAATCTGAATTTGAAATATATTAGGATAAAGATTTAAATCATAAAATGTTAAAATTTAAATTAATGATACATTTGCACAGTAAAATTTACATCAATTTAGTAAAATGTCAGTTTCATTAGGCTACATTCACTCGACACAATGTCAGTTTTTCATGCCCATTCTACATCCTTGTGTGCATCCATTTGCTGTCCGTTTATTTTTAACGGCCATTTTTGATCAGATTTTAATGGCAGTTAATAAACATCCATGAAAAATGGATGAATTTCATTGGTTTATTTTTTTTTTAGCATCCCAAACCCTGCAGTGCCCCTAGTATCTATAATGGCTCCCCTGTATTGCTTCCAAGGATTATGGTGCCACCCATAGTAACCACAGTGCCACCCTGTATATAAAATCCCCCCAATAGTGCCCCCAGTATAAAGTAGTCACTATTTTTGCTGGGTGCAAAATAAAAAATACTTATTTAATCCGCTTGAACACTCTGATACTCGCTCTGCACTGAAGGGAACTGGAAGGACCTGATGCTCCACATGTGACATCATGACACTTGGAGTGCCAGGTTCTTCCAATGCAGAGGAAGTGTCAGTGAATTCAAGTGGATGAGGTAAGTATATACAGTATATACACAGACATATGAGCAATGCCCTGTGGAACCACATGATGAATGCCACACAACTATAGGCACATTTAAGGGAGGTGAGAGGCACCCAAGTGTCGTGTCAGACCATTCAAAACCACTTACATCAGTGTGGTCTGCATGCTAAACGACCTGTAAGGGAACCTGACCACACCACCAGGCACAGACGTCTCAGTGGTCCTCAGTGCTGTTCGCTGATGGAAGTCGATTCACGCTGAGCAGCAAAAATTATGGCCGCCAACGATGGTGGAGACATCAAGGAGAGCACTATGCATCAGTCACTGATAAACCTTTGATGGTGGTTGTGTTACAGTGTGGGCAGATGTTTCTGGTCAATACAGAACTGCCCTACACTTTGAGAATGGTAAATGTTGGCAGAAAGGCAGCAGCATGATGGAGGCAGCAGCCTTATAGAAGATAATGGTTGGCAGGTCAGAGCTGTGGCATGATGGCGAGGTTGGCATGATGCAGGCAGCCACAACAGCAGCAGCCGTACAGAACGTGATGGTAATTAGGCAGACATACAGCAACAATGGAAAGGTGAAGCACCACCAGTGAGTCTATGTGAATTCATCATAAACAGCCTGAGCTATGAGAAAATGTCAGTTTTATTGCAGTAATCACATACATATGCTGTCTCTTAAAATGTACCCCCCCACCCACCGTACAAGACGTGATGGTAGGCAGACAGGCAGCAACATTGGCAAGATGGGGCACTGCCAGCAAGGCGAGGTCTATACATCGGCGTAAGCTG
Organism: Bufotes viridis; assembly: GCA_033119425.1. Classification (NCBI taxonomy): domain Eukaryota; kingdom Metazoa; phylum Chordata; class Amphibia; order Anura; family Bufonidae; genus Bufotes; species Bufotes viridis. The sequence goes on from CM065590.1 coordinate 12,555,845, forward strand.
GAGGAGTGTGAAAATCCCCCTAAATCTAGGCTTAGTTGATTATAACAAAAGTGATGTTGTAGACACTGGCGGAGGACAGCTTGTTCTGTTTGGGTGTCACCATGCCCCCCATGGCGCTGAAAACCCTCTTCAAAATGACACTGGAGGCTGTGCAAGAAAGAAAATAGAGACCATGTTGTGCCAGTTCAGGCCATTGTTCCAGTCTGCTAGAAATCCATGGTGTCAAGGAAGGGTATGAGATAGAGACAGGCCAGAGTTTAGTTCGGCCTCAACCCGGGTGTTGAGGCGGGAGCTGTTGGTTTGCTGACTGGCCTATGTCTTTCGGGCAGGTGGAAAAACTGCTCCATCATGTTGAGGAGACTGAAATGGCTGATGCTGCAGTTTTTACTGCTCATGAAGGCAGGAGGTCGGTGATTTTGATGAGTGCGGAGAGGGGCCTCCCTTTTATACGTCTGCTCCCCACAAGCTGCATCCACGATGTTTCCTGGTAGTAATGTAATTATGTCCTCTCTTTCTGCCAGAGGAAAACATTTCCCCATTTTGCCTTGATGGCGAGGGTCTAAAAGCATGGCTATCAAGTAATCTTCACACTGCTTGATGTCAATGATACGTCTGTCATTGTGTATGCAAGAGAGCATACAGCCCACCAGTTTGGCTAGCATGCCTGTGGAGCCACTTCTTTCCAGATCCATCTCCCAAATGAGATGATTGGGTGTCTTGGCGGTCACCAACTTCATCATAATCTTCCTGCTCCTCCACCTCCTCCTCTTGCAGTGGCAGCTCTTTATCCTTATGTTCGTCATCCTCCTCCTCCATGGCAGATTCCCTTTGTGTGTACCCAACAGCTACAGGATAGACAGTAAGATGCGTTAGTTGCTCTTCTTCCACTGTGGTCCCCTACTGCATGAGCGTCAGTATCTGTTCAAAGATAAACATGAGAGAGATGACGTTGGTCATGCTGCTGTTGTCCCTGATGACAAAGTTTGTAGAATACAAAAGTATTCTCAGGGCAGTATAAACACTGACTGCTCTCACACAAGTCATGAACAGGGAGACTCTTTTGACTATCAGCCATAGGGCCAAAATCTCATCCCCTTTTTTTTTCAGCGATAATGTTGCACCTTTCCGAAGCCAGCAGGGACAACTGCAGCCTACTACTTTGACCAGTTCATCTGGTTGGATAGCTGGTGCTGCTACTACCCACGTTCTGGCTTGAGGTCTCTCTTTTGAAACCCTTCCGTAGCCCAGACATTTTTGGGCCACTCAGATATTGTACAATGCACTGTGTATTGGTGTAGTAAACACGTATATATCCTGATAGTTTGAACAGGGGCTTAGCGAGGGCCGACAGATGGGGCACTTGCCCCGAGTGCAGAGGCTGAGGTGGGGGCGCACCCACCCGTAAGTTCCTTTCACTTCCGGCACTTCGTTTGCATAGTGAAGCAAGGAGCCATCTGCTCCCTTCTTCACCCTTCTGCTGAGCCCTGGTGCTCACCCACAGGTTGCATATTGCACTGCTGGCTGTGTGAGAGGAGCTCTTAAAGCCCAGGAATCAGCAAGGATGGCTCAGTCTTACAGGACTAGGACAGCACACACTCCTAAGGTATTTAACATGGGCAGTTACTATCCCTTCCTTATGCAATTTTTTTTCTTCTTTTCTTTGCTCTATCACTAGAGGATCCTTGTTCTGGAACCAGCAGACATCACGTCGATGAGACATGACCAGTTGGGTATTTCAGTTATTGCAAGGAGTATTGGTACCGCCGTGCCTATGATAGATTTTATTAGGTGGGACTGGGTGAGTGTAGTTATGCATTGGACTAAGTTAGAGAAGTGTCTAAGTGTAAAGAAAAATTGCAGCGGTGCACTGCACACTGTGCTTAACTGCCCCCTCTTTATGTAAATTTGTCTTGTAGGGGGTTGGGGGGTGGGCACAAATCAGAATCCATTCCCCTAGTGCGGGAAAGCTTAGCTACACCTCTGAGTTTGAATATAATCAACAACCCTTCCCCCCCCCAAAAAAAAAAAAATTTGATACTTAGATACTTTTGTGTGCCTTCCTGTGTATTGGTGTTGATCACCTATATGCTGGTTTAATTAAATTGAACAAATCCCAAAAAACATTTAAATTCCAACCATGTGGAAATGGAATTCACAAAAACGGATGATTGAGGCCTGACATTCACTTTCTCGTTATCACTCACAGGTAGATTTCTTTCCTACTCTGTATCTTTTAGTGCTCACATATACATGCTGGTTTAATTAAATTTAACAATCCTCCCAAAAAATTTAATTACAAATAAATGAATATATATAAATGGACGGTTGAGGCTGATGCTTAATTTAACCTTAATATACACAGGTAGATGGCTGCCACACCTTGGATATTGTTGCAGCAATCAGATTTATATACAGCTTGATTAAATTGAATCCCCCCCCCAAAAAAAATAATAATAATTAAATTCCGGTGTGGAAACCGAATATGCATAAATGGACGATTGAGGCTTGATGTTCAATTTCAACGTAATACAGACTGGTAGATTGCTGCCACACCATGCGTATTGCTGCAGTAATCATATATATGCATCTTAATTAAATTGAACCCCCCCCAAAAAATTAAAAAACATAAACAGACGATTGAGGCATGACTCTGAATTTAACCCTAATACATATATACATATAGGTAGATCGCTGCTACACCTTGGGTATTAATGTAGTAATCATATGTGTGTGTGTGTATATATATATATATATATATATATATATATATATATATATATATACACACACAGTATATAGGTATATATCTTAATTAAATTGTTAAATTGAACCCCAAAAATAAAAGGATTTCAGTAAAATTGGGGAGGGGGGGGTTAAAAGTATTGGACAGTGGAATAGTCGGACTCTCACCTGGTCTAGACAGATGACATATGTGCATCCCTCTTGAGTGTGTCTGTCTATCTGACCAGTTTGTCATGTTTGGGAAGTTCCTTGTTTTCAACACTTCCCAAAGCTCAAAGCTGTTCCTATACCTGCACATGTCGTACCATCAGCTGGGCCAAATATGCATACGAGTGGCTCTATCATAAGCCTGTTGCAAATCTGATCATTGGAGATTGAAATGGGTGTATCACTTGCCTTGTCTCCTATATCTCTGCATTGTTTGGTGCTTTTTTCTGTCAACATCAGTAGATTCCTCTCTGTGCTTGTTATCTGTTTGATCCATAGCTGTATAACCATTTTGCTTTGGCACTGGACATTGTTTTTATCATCTTTTGCACAGGACTTGTGTTTGGAGATTAATATTTTGATCCTATATACATTAGGTTCCCCAAGGAACCCTAGTAGAAAATAAAGCATTGCCATAGTTTAGGGCTTAACAGGGATTTTGCAGAGGTAGGTTCCAGTACAGGGTTCACCCACCACTATGGTATTCCCTGTGCTTTGGAGTAGTCGTGGCCAACTAGGGAGAGTTATCTTGTTCCTCCCCATTACCCATTATTTACACTATCCTGTGCATTCCTTCATCATCCTTGCTGCCTCTTCTTTTTTGTGGTTTTGGTTTGTTGTCTTGTCCTGTATTTTCTGGGGCCCTTTTAGTGATATGATATATCCATCAGGATCTAATAATTGAGCTGTTTTTATGTTTATAATTGAAATGAGCGAATCAAAGTAGACAAAGTGGAATTTGATGTGAATTTCAGGAAAAAATTGATTTGTCCCAAAGTCAAATTTCCTCTCTTCGTGGTAATGAATCAAATTTTTTCTAAAATGGCTACTGCACATGTTAGAACGAGAAAGTAAGAAGCCTGAGAACGAAGGATCACCCACAATGCCATGCAGACAGCCAATCAGCAGCTAGCCAGCCCTGTGACATCATAGCCCTATAAAAAGTATCAGCATGCTTGATCTCCGCCATTTTACAGTGAAAGTAATGCAGGGAGAGATGTTATAAGGACTAGGGACAGTGTTTATTGTGGAAAAAAAAACTATTGAGCAGTTCAGGGAAACATTATTCATAGTGTAGGGATATAATAGGGAGTCTATATCTGTAACGCCCCCAGAGGTACATTACCACTAAAGATGAGCGAATAAAAGCTGATGAAGTAGAATTCGTTTAGAATTTCAGGAAAAATTAGATTCACAATGAATGCAAATTTCCTTGCGCTTCGTGGATAAGAATCATAATTTTTCCCAACATGGCGGCTACAATGGCAGCTAAAATGGCGGCTACACGTGTCAGGACATGGGGCAAGGAACTTTGGGAAGGCGGGATGACCCATGATGCCATGCATGTAGCCAATCAGCAGCCAGCCTGCCCGGTGATGTCACAGCCCTATAAATACAGCGGCCATCTTAGATTCTGTCATTCACAATCATACTTTGTTCAGGGACAGACATGTATGCAGGCGCTAGGGAGAGTGAAAGAAAAACTAATTGTTAAAAAAAAAGACTTGCATTACTAAGTGGATGCTTTTATAAGTGGAGTTTAAAGAAACCAGAGTTTTACTGCTGAGTGTCATTTTGTGGGATTGAAAGGGATTGCAAGTGACTGAGTGTGGTTTCAAGCTGAGATCCTAGAAAGTTAAGTACTTGCAATTTAGTTCTGCCATTTAAAACACTTTTTTTTTGTTTTTCCTCTCTGTTGTGTGGTGTCATTTAAAGCAGTTTTTTTCTTTCTCTGCTTGGTGAGGGGTAGTGGCTTGGCCTAACAGGTGATATAAATTAGACCACTCAACTCTCCCAGAGCCTGCTCTACCTGAGGCTTGCATTACTAAGTGGCTGCTTTTATAGGTGTAGTTTAAAGAAACCGGTGTTTAAGAAAAGGAGCAAGAAACAAAGATTCATTAGATCTTCCTTTTATATAGTTGGCTTGATTCTAGCTAGTCTTCCTACTACCTTAAGGGGACCACAGTAAGTAAGAATCTTATCACTGCTCTATATTGTATTTTTTTTTTCTCTTTTCATGCGTAATCCCCATTTAGTATGACTTCCATTATTGACAGCGCCATCCAGTGCACATCTTGTATGATGTATGCAGTCCTGGAACAGCCGTTCGAGGGTGTATATGTTTGTTCAAAATATGAGCAAATTACCAGTTTGGAATCACACATCGAGTCTCTAAAAAGGCGAGTTGCAACACTGAAAGCCACTGACAATTTGGAAAAGGGTTTGCTGCTCACTGAGCAAGCGCTCTATGGAGCAGATAAGGGGGAGAGTGACAGTGAGGGGGCTAAGGAGAGTGAGGTAGTTAGCTGGGTAACAGTAAGAAAGCGGCGTAGAGGGAAGAGAGCCAGGGAGGCTAGCCCTGATCTGACACACCTCAACAAGTTTGCACAGTTGGCAGATGAGGGGGATGTCAGTTCAGGGATGGCACCGCTGCAGCCGGACACTTCCTCTGCCAGTCATGGGAATGTCAGCTCCAGTAAGCAGGGGACCAGGAGAATAGGGCAGGCCAGATAGGTGTTGGTAGTGGAAGACTCCATTATTAGGGGAACACATAGGGCGATCTGTCACAAAGACCGGGATCGCCGAACAGTGTGCTGTCTTCCTGGAGCTAGAGTTCGACACATCGCGGATCGGGTTGCCAGATTGCTAAGAGGGGCTGGAGAAGATCCAGCGGTCATGGTCCATATCGGAGCCAATGACAAAGTTAGAGGAAGGTGGAGAGTCCTTAAAAATGATTTCAGGGATTTAGGTCAAAAGCTTAGGGCAAGGACCTCAAAAGTAGTATTTTCTGAAATACTGCCTGTACCACGAGCCACACAAGAAAGGCATTGGGAGATTAGGGAGGTTAACAAGTGGCTCAAGAACTGGTGTAGGAAGGAGGGGTTCGGGTTCCTGGAGTACTGGACCGACTTCTCTGTCGGCTTCAGGCTCTATTGTAGGGATGGGGTGCACCTCAACGGGGAAGGGGCAGCTGTGTTGGGGAGAAAGATGGCTAGAAGGTTGGAGGAGTGTTTAAACTAGGGACTTACGGGGAGGGTAATTACGTTATAGGAGGGGAAAATAGTGCAGATAGAGACCAGGGGCGAGTTAGTGTGACTGGGGGAGGAATGGAAGGGGGACTAGAATAGTTCAGAATGAAAGGTGTAGGGTAGAAAATACACATAGACCTTTCAAATGTATGTATGTATACTAATGCCAGAAGCCTGACTAACAAGACTGGTGAACTAGAATTAGTGATGTATGAGGAGTAGAGATGAGCGAACACCTGGATGTTCGGGTTCGAGAGGTTCGGCCGAACTTCCGGAAAATGTCCGGGTTCGTGATCCGAACTCAACCCGAACTTCATCCCGAACCCGAACCCCATAGAAGTCAATGGGGACCCGAACTTTTGGGCACTAAAAAGTCTGTAAAAGACACCCAGAGGGATAATATACCGCAATAAACGCATTGCGATTACAACTTTGAGCTAACGATCACCATGGGAACGCCTCCTCCAGTAGAATGTACTGTCGGATCTGAGAATTAAGTTGAAATCGCAATGCGATTCTTATATATTTGCTTAATCGCATTGCGATTTCAACTTAGCATTGCTAAATAATTCCATCCATATCGTTAACTTACTGAGTCAGTAAGTTAGCGAATATGGATGGAATTATTTAGCAATGCTAAGTTGAAACGGCAATGCGATTAAGCAGATATATAATAATCGCATTACGATTTCAACTTAATTCTCACATCCGACAGTACATTCTACTGGAGGAGGCGTTCCCATGGTGATCGGTAGCTCAAAGTTGTAATCGCAATGCGATTAAGCTAAATACATAAGAATCGCATTGCGATTCCAACTTTAGTACTCAACTTTTAAAATCGTACACCACTTTAAGTTCCAAAGTTGCAATCGCGTTCGAATAGAACTTAAAGCTGTCTCTTAGTCAGTTTTAGTATTGGTGTGCTGTAATAGAAGTTACATTCGTATGCGAATATAACTTAGAGCAATACAGTCAACTTTACACTGTTAGTTTTATTATCGCGATAATACAACTATTCAAGAATCGTGTACGTGCGTCTGTACGTGTGTGCGTTACCTCGGACACTATTCTATTTTGCCAGCCACAGCTGAAACCACTGATTTATGGTATTGCTATTTGGCAATTGAATTTAACCCCAGAAAATAATCTATCCTTTGCCAGACAGCAGACAGTATTATACTTGTCTAGCCAAAGCTGGAACACCAGATTTAGGGATTGGTATTTGGGCAATTGTATTTAACCCCTTAATAAAATATAGAAATTTCTTTCCTGAGTTTCTAGGGGTGACAATTAGCACAGCCAAGCCCCTGATGTAGATATAGCAAAAAAAAAAACTAGTATTGATGGATTGATGGACTTGGTGGCAGCTTCTTCTGGCGCACGACAAGTCACAAAATGGCCGCCGATCAACCCAGAAAATAAGTGACAGAAAAACGCTCTGTGCAGCCTAAAAACCAGCGAGCAAGTAACTAGCAGAAGTTCAATGATTCTCAGCTGTAAATTGATCCGTTCATTAGGTGCTGTTGCTGACTTTAACCTGCCTAATCTCGCCCTGATAGAAGCTGCGTCCTCTCCCTACACTAATCAGAGCAGTGTGACGTGCGGCGCTACGTGACTCCAGCTTAAATAGAGGCTGGGTCACATGCTGCACTTGGCCAATCACAGCCATGCCATTAGTAGGTATGGCTGTGATGGGCTCTTAGGGCAAGAATTAAAATGCTAACTGATTGGCTGCTGTGCAGCCCTTCAGAAAGCGGGAAGAAATCGACGAACACCGGACCCGAACTTTTTTGAAAATGTCCGGGTTCGGGTCCGTGTCACGGACACCCCAAAATTCGGTACGAACCCGAACTATTCTCGAACTATTCGCTCAACACTAGTGAGGAGGACTATGACGTAGTGGGAATAACTGAGACATGGCTGGATCATAGCTATGACTGGGCAGTTAATATAAAAGGTTACAATCTGTTTAGAAAGGATTGTCAAAACCGGAGAGGGGGAGGAGTCTGCCTTTATGTGAAGTCCTGTCTAAAGCCCACAATTCAAGAAGACATCTGTGAGGGACATGAACATGTGGAGTCACTGTGGGTAGAAATACATTCTCGGCAAATACAATAATAAATTACTAATAGGAGTGTACAGTCCACAGAAAATCTATTACTAAACGAGATAGATGAGGTGGCAAATCATAATGAAGTAGTTATTATGGGGACTTCAAATACCCAGATATAGACTGGGAAACTGAAAGCTGTACATCCCATAAAGGAAACAGGTTCTTGGCAATAGCCAAAGACAATTACCTTTCCCAACTGGTTCAGGACCCCACTAGAGTGACAGCCATACTGGACTTAGTATTAACCAATAGACCTGATAGAACAACAGATGTGCAGGTTGGGGGACATCTAGGAAATAGTGACTATAAAGTAATAACCTTCCAATTATCCTTCAAACGAGAGTTTCTAGAGGGAGGAACAAAAATACCGGACTTCAAAAAAGCTAAATTTAGCCAACTAAGCGAGGCGATAGCCCTACTAACTGGGACAAAGTCCTCAAAAATAAAAATACAACCACAAAATGGGAGATTTTTAAAAGAATTGTAACATCTAATTGTGAGAGGTACATACCTTATAGGAATAAAAGGCTAAGGAACAATAAGAAACCAATGTGGATAAATAGAACCGTAAAAAAGCAATAAATGACAAAAAGAAAACATATAAATCACTAAGACAGAAGGGAAGCCAGCAAGCACAGATAAACTATAAGTAAAAATATAGAATATGTAAAAAACAAATAAAAACTGCCAAACTAGAGACCGAGAGATTAATTGCCAAAGAGAGTAAAACTAACCCTAAAATGTTCTTCAATTATATAAATGGTAAAAAATATAAATCTGAAGGAGTCGGCACTCTACATAGCAATGAGGGGGGTGTTGCAGAGAGCGACAAGGATAAAGCAAAACAATTAAATATTTTTTTTCTCCACTATAATCACTGAGGAAAATAAACTGTCAGATGAAATGCAGAATGTTAAAGTAAACCCCCCATTAAAAGTGCCCTGTCTGACCCAGGAAGAAGTACAACAGCGACCTAAAAAGATTAAAATAGACAAATCGCCAGGACCGGATGGCATACACCCCCGTATCCTAAGGGAATTAAGTGATGTCATATCCAGACCTTTATTTCTAATATTTACGGACTCTATACTGACAGGGAATGTTCCACAGAATTGGCGCATAGCAAATGTGGTGCCAATATTCAAAAAGGGTCAAAAAACAGAGCCTGGAAATTATAGATCGGTAAGTTTGACATCTGTTGTGGGGAAACTGTTTGAAGGGTTTCTAAGAGATGCTATCTTAGAGGATCTCAACAGAAATATGCAAATAACGCCATATCAGCATGACTTCATGAGGGATCGGTCATGCCAAACAAATTCAATCTATGAGGAGGTAAGTTCTAGACTTGACCGGGGTGAATCAGTGGATGTCGTATATCTGGACTTCTCCAAAGCATTTGATACTGTACCTCATAAAAGGTTAGTGTATAAAATGAGAATGCTTGGACTGGGAGAAAATGTCTAAGTGGGTAAGTAACTGGCTGAGTGACAGAAATCAGAGGGTGGTTATTAACGGTAGATACTCAGATTGGGTCACTGTTACTAGTCGGATACCTCAGGGGTCAGTATTGGGCCCTATTCTCTTCAATATATTTATTAATGATCTTGTAGTAGGCTTGCACAGTAAAGTATACATTTTTGCAGATGACACTAAACTGTGTAAAGTAATTAACACTGAAAAGGACAGTTTTCTGCTACAGAGGGATCTGGATAGATTGGAGGCTTGGGCAGAAAAATGGCAGATGAGGTTTAACACTGACAAATGTAAAGTTATGCACATGGGAAGGAATAATGCAAGTCACCCGTACATATTAAATGGTAAAACACTCGGTAACACTGACATGGAAAAGGATCTAGGAATTTTAATAAACAGCAAGCAAAAGGGGCATAGATGCCCGTGATGAGAACATAGTCCTACCACTTTACAAATCGCTAGTCAGACCACACATGGAGTACTGTGTACAGTTCTGGGCTCCTGTAAACAAGGCAGACATAGCAGAGCTGGAGAGGGTTCATGGTACTAAAATAATAACTGGATTGGGGCAACTACAGTACCCTGAAAAGTTATCAAAATCAGGGTTATTCACTTTAGAAAAAAGACGACTAAGGGGAGATCTAATAACTATTTAAAAATATATCAAGGGTCAGTACAGAGATCTGTCCCATCATCTATTTATCCCCAGGACTGTGACTGTGACGAGGGAACATCCTCTGCGTCTGGAGGAAAGAAGGTTTGTACACAAACATAGAAATGGATTCTTCATGGTAAGAGCAGTGAGACTATGGAAATCTCTGCCTGAGGAGGTGGTGATGGTGAGTACAATAAAGGAATTTAAGAGGGGCGTGGATGTGTTTCTGGAGTGTAATAATATTACAGGCTATAGCTACTAGAGAGGGGTCGTTGATCCAGGGAGTTATTCTGATGCCTGATTGAAATCGGGAAATAATTTTTTCCCCTTAAGTGGGGAAAATTGGTTTCTGCCTTACAGGTTTTTTTTGCCTTCCTCTGGAACAACTTTTAGAAAACAGGCCGAACTGGATGGACAAATGTCTTTTTTATATTCTCAGGTCACTGCAGTTATTTCTGGGGAAAAGGTATGGGGGCGTATTACAGTAAAAAAATAAAAATATATATATGCACTGCAATGTTGCATTTATTACTGGTGAAAGCATATAGGGGAGTATTTCAGATCTACAAGAAAAATATATACACACTGCACTGTTGCAGTTATTTCTGGTGAAAGCGTATAGGCGCATATTTCAGTACTTCAAGAAATATATATTCACACTTCACTCTTTCATTTTTGTATGGTCAAAGCGTATAGTGGCCAATTACAGTGCAACAAAAAATATATATTTTCAGTGTACTGCTGCAGTGATTTCTGTTGAGAGCGTATAGGGGATTATTTCAGTACTTCAAGAAATATATATACACAGTTTACTCTTTAATAATTTTCTGGTCAAAGCATATAGGATAAAATTTTAGTACAACAAGAAAACTATATTCTCAGTGCATTTCCGCAGTTAATTGTGGTGAAAGCTTTTAGTGGCCTATTTAAGTACAAAAAGAAAAATATATTTGTCGCTTTTATGGGTGTTTTAATTTCTAATTAATTTCTTTAGTTAAGCTACAAGTATGTCAGGCAGAGAAGTGCAAATCCATGCACAGAGGAGTGGCAGAGGCCTAAATGTTTCTGGCGCAAGCAGAGGTCGCAGCAGAGTAATTGGTCGTGGCAGCAGTAGTCGCAGCGAGAGGCCTGAGCTCACATTGTTATCCACTGGTCGTGTCTTGACCAGCAACCCAGCGGTTCTTGATTGGTTAACTTGGTCATCCACGTCATCCCAAGTGACATCAGACACCCCAGCCAATAGTCGTTGGGTTCGTCAGACACGATTCTTATTTGGCATGGCCCGGGAGAAGGCCCTGTGCCCTTACCTGTCCTCAACCTGCCTCTGGCCTTTTCTGTTCCCTCTCCATGAGATGTACTACATGCAGTGGGCTCAGTTTCCCTTTTCAGTGAGGAAGAGCTACTAGAGGACAGTCAGCAGCTACTGCCCAGCCAAGATGCGGAGGAGACATCTGCTGCTTCCTCTGCTAGGCGGGCATGTAGTGTTGAGGAGAGTGGCACAGGAGCTGGTGTTGCGAGTGTTGAGGCTCCTGACCCAGAGGCCATTGAGGAGGACATCAGTGATGTGCAGACACTACTCGATGATAATGAAGCAGAGAGTGAAGAAGGGGCTTTGTCATCATAAGGAAAAGAGGGTGGCAGCTTGCTCGTCAGGGAGCGGCTGAGCCAGCAAGGAGTTAGCGTGGCCGGAAGTCAGCAGGGTGGCAGCAGTGGGAGGTCGGGATCCAAACAGGCATGCGGTAGACCACCCGCTTTTTCAGCAGACTACCTGCCCATGAAGGAGTGGTGCATGGGTTCACGGAAGTAGCGGCGTTAGCAGTCAGCCATTGAGTAGGGTTGGGGGGAAAATGAGGTACTCAGCGGTGTTGCAGTTTTTTGTGAAGCCTGCCACAGGAACCGCTACATCACCCAGTGGCGCACACTCTGTTTAAGCCAGTAAAGGCTCCACCACCTCAGCCAAAGGGAGCTGTCTGTCTATCCCATCTTCTGCTGGCCCATATGCTCCTGCTCATACTCCTCGTCAGTCATTCCGTCAGCAATCAATCACCGCATGCGATTGACAAGAGACAACATTATGCGTACATGCATCCAATGGCGCAGAAGCTGAACGATGTGCTCCTGTCCAAGTTACTGGTGCTTCAGTCCCTCACTTTCCAAGTGGTTTACTCTGTACCTTTCAGAGAACTGATGGCATGTGCCGAGCCAAGGTGGAGAGTCCCAATCGGTCATTTCTTTGCGAAAAAAGGCAGTACCAGCCCTGCACACACATGTAGAACAGAAAGTGGGCCAGTCCCTGAGCCTTTTGGTGTCTGCCAAAGTGCACGACGGCGCCGACGTGTGGAGCTGTAACTACAGTAAGGGGCAATACATGTCCTTTACGGCCCACTGGGTGAATGTAGTTCCTGCACAGCCACACCAGAAACTTGGACAGGTCACATCGCTTCCGTCTCCACGTTGTCACGCCGTTGGTCCAGCATCACAGTCCACCTCTGCCTCCTCATCCTCCATGTCCTCAACCTCCACTGCAGGGACAAGTCACAGTGCTCCTCCAGCATAACACACGTGCAGGGCTCGGCGGTGTCACGCTGTTGTGCACCTGGTTTGCTTTGGCAAACGGAGTAACTTAGGGGAGGAACTGCTCCGTGTGATGCATCAAGAAATCAAATCCTGGCTTTCTCCCCGACAAGTGAAAATCGGAACCATGCTGACCGACAATGGGAAGAACACGGTGTAGTGTCAAAGAAGGCTGAGCTATGTGCCCTGCATGGCACATGTGTTCAATCTGGTTGTCAAGTGATTCCTGAAGTCTTCCACCCATCTGCAAGACATCCCAAAAATGGCCAGGAAACTTTGCATGCACTTCAGCCACTCCTACATCACAAAGCACACCCTTCTTAAGCTGCAGCGGGAGAATTACACCCTCCATATGTTGCACCGACTATACGAACATAGAAATTCAAAATCGACCACTTCATGACATGTAGCACCACAGGAGTCATATACTATATAACATGCCCCTGCCAAAAAATGTATGTAGGGATAAAAGACAGTTAAAAACTAGAATTAGGGAGCATATCAACAATATAAATTAAAAATTTGAGGGACACCCATTACCCCACCATTATGCCCAATTCCATACAGGCAATTTTGCGGGATCCACATTTGGAGGCATTGAGAAAGTTCCCATCAATATAAGAGGAGGTAATTATATTGAGGAAATGTCACGGAAAGAAAGCAAGTGGCTATTAAAATTAAACAGCCTTGCCCCGTATGGCCTAAGTAAAGAAATATAACTATTTGCATTTGATTAATGCACATCATTAACTTACACACTAATAGGGATTAAATACTCCTTGTTACTTTAACCACTTCAGCCCCCCTAGCTTAACCCCTTAAGGACTGGACTCATTTTCACCTTAGGACCAGGACATTTTTTGCAAATCTGACCAGTGTCACTTTATGTGGTGATAACTTTAAAACGCTTTTTCTTATCCAGGCCATTCTGAGATTGTTTTTTCGTCACATATTGTACTTCATGACACTGGTAAAATTAAGTCGAAAAATTTAGTTTTTATTTATACAAAAATATCAAATTTACCAAAAATTTAGAAAAATTTGCAACTTTCCAAGTTTCAATTTCTCTGCTTCTATAATACATAGTAATACCGCCCAAAAAAGTTATTGATTTACATTCCCCATATGTCTACTTCATGTATCGATCATTTTGGGAATTACATTTTATTTTTTGGGGACGTTACAAGGCTTAGAAGTTTAGAAGCAAATCTTGAAATTTTTCAGAATCTGCCTTCCAAAAACCATATGGCGTTCCCTTCCTTCTATGCCCTGCCGTTTGGCCATACAGCAGTTTACGACCACATATGGGGTGTTTTTGCAAACTAGAGAATCGGGGGAATATATATTGAGTATTGTTTGGCTGTTAACCCTTGCTTTGTTACTGGAAAAATTGATTAAAATGGAAAATTTGCAAAAAATAGCTATTTTCGGACCGTTTTTATTTTTTGTTATTTACATCGTTGAACTGACAGGTTAGATTGTGTGCTTTTTCTATAGAGCAGGTTGTTACAGACGCGGCAATACCAAATATGGCTACTTTTTGGGGGGTTTTGTTTCAGTTTTACATAATACAGCATTTTTGAAAAAAATGATTTTTTTAGTGTCTCCACATTCTGAAAGCCATATATTTTTTTTATTTTTTGGGCGACTGTCTTATGTAGGGGCTCATTTTTTGCGGGATGAGATGCCGGTTTGATTGGCACTATCTTGGGGTGCATATGACATTTTGGTCACTTGCTATTACACTTTTTGTGATGTAAGGTGACAAAAATGGCTTTTGACACCGTATTTAATTTTTTATTTTTTTGTTGTGTTCACCTGAGGGTTTTGGTCATGTGTTTTTTTTATAGAGCAGGTTGCGACGGACGCGCCGATACCAAATATGTATACTTTTTATTTATTTATTTATTTAAGTTTTACACAATATTATCATTTTTTAAAACAAAACAAATCATGTTTTAGTGTCTCCATAGTCTGAGAGCCCTATTTTTTTTATTTTTTTATTTTTTTTTGGGGTGATTGTCCTATGTGGGGTATCATTTTTTGCGGGATGAGATGACGGTTTGATTGGCACTATTTTTGGGTGCATATAACTTTTTGATCGCTTGCTATTACAGTTTTTGAGATGTGAGGTGACAAAAATGTTTTTTTTTACATTGTTTTTATTTTATTTTTTTTAACAGTATTTACCTGAGGGGTTAGATAATGTGATATTTTTATAGAGCAGGTTTTTACGGACGCAGCGATACATAATATGTGTACTTTTTATTTATTTATTTTACTTTAACACAATAATAGCATTTTAGAAAAAAAAAATTATGTTTTAGTGTCTCCATAGTCTGAGAGCCATATTTTTTTATGTGTTTGGGCGATTGTCCTATATAAGCACTCATTTTTTGTGGGATGAGATGGCGGTTTTATTGGTACTATTTTGGGAGGCATACGCCTTTTTGATCACTTGGTATTACACTTTTTGGGATGCAAGGTGACAAAAAATGGCTTTTTTACACCATTTTTTTTTTTTTTTTACGGTATTTGCGTGAGGGGGTAGGTCACGTGATATTTTTATAGAGGAGATTTTTACGGACGTGGCGATACCTAATATGTGTAGTGTATTTGTTTTTTTTATTTTTTTCCAGTGTTATGTATTTTTCTTTTTTTTTTCTTTTTTTTTTCACTTTTTTGACATTTTTTTGGACCCAGACCCACTTGGTTCTTGTAGATCCAGTGGATCTGGTGTCCATATAATACAGTAAGTACACTATATAGTGTACTTACTGTATTTTTTTACTTTACAAAGTCTGAATAGGCTTTTGCCTTTAGCAAAAGCCTATTCAGAGTTTCAGTACCATGGCAAGCAGGACGCTTCTGAAAGCGTCCTGCTGCCATGGTAACCATCACCCGCTGCCATAAGAGAGCAGCGGGTGATGGGAAGAGAGGGGAGCTCCCTCCCTCTACTATCCTATCCCGTCGGGGGGGCTGCAAAGGTACAGCAGCCCCCCGATGGGAGAGGAGGGAGCTCCCTCCATGTTAACACCTTCTATACCGCGGTCCGTACGGACCGAGGTATAGAAGGGGATAAACTAGACACCAGGGAAAGCGTTTGAGAGGAGGCGAGCGGGGGATCGCAATTGCGATCCCGCCTGCCGCACCGCCCGCCTCCCGCGCCACCCACCCGCAGCACCACCCGCAATTCCCCCCCCCTGCACCGCCCGGGGGGACACTAATATGGCAGGGTGCAGGGGGGGGGTTAAAATTTATAGGTTTGGGGCAAATTTTAGTCTCTGATCCCAGACGATCAGAGACTACAGATAGCGCAGCAAACCGCAGGTCTGAATTGACCTGCGGTTTGCTGCGATCGCTGACATGGCGGGGTCACAGGACCCCCCTGGGCATTGTGCCAAGGTGCCTCCTGATTGATTTCAGCAGGCATCTTGTTCCGATCACCGCCACGTGCGCAGCGGTGATCGGAAATTCACAGGGCGTACATGTACGCCCTTGGTCTTTAAGTACCAGGACGCAAGGACGTACATGTACGCCCTTCGTCCTTAAGGGGTTAAACACCCTTAATGACCAGGCCACTTTTTACAATTCTGCACTACACTACTTTCACC
Source organism: Bufotes viridis (assembly GCA_033119425.1). NCBI lineage: Eukaryota > Metazoa > Chordata > Amphibia > Anura > Bufonidae > Bufotes > Bufotes viridis. Next base: position 12,572,252 of record CM065590.1, read on the forward strand.
GTTTATTGCTCCGTCATGCAACTTACCACCCAAATGAATTTTACCTCCTTTTCTGACATTTTTACTTTTTTTGCTATTAATCAAAAATGACCAAATGTTTTGCAAAAAAATGAATTAAAAAAAAAAAACTACATTTCTATATAAATTTTTTTTGATAAAAAAAAAATCCAATAAGTGTATATTTATTGTTTTGGGTAAAATTTATAGCGTTTACAGACTATGGTGCAAAAAAGTGAATTTCCGCATTTTGAAGCAGCTCTGACTTTCTGAGCACCTGTCATGTTTCTTCAGGTGCTAAAATGCCAGGATAGTATAAATACCCCCCAAATGACACCATTTTAGAAATAAGACACCCCAAAGTATTCGCGGAGGGGCATGGTGAGTTCATGTATCATTTCATTTTTTTTCACAAGTTAGCAGAAAATGACACTTTCTGAGGAAAAATAAAAAATAAAGTTTCCATTTCTGCTAACTTCTGGCAAAAAATAAAATAAAATCTCCCACAGACTCACTATGCCCCTCAGTGAATACCTTGTGGTGTCTACTTTCTGAAAAGGGGTCATTTGTGGGTTGTGTTTACTGTTCTGGCATTTGGGCGGGGCTAAATTGTGAGCAGCCATGTAAAACCTAAAGGTACTCATTGGAATTTGGGCCCCTTTGCGCACCCAGGCTGCAAAAAAGTGTCACTCATGTGGTATGGCCGCACTCAGGAAAAGTGGGGCAATGTGTTTTGGGGTGTATTTTTACATATACTCATGTTGGGTGAGAGAAATATCTCTGTAAACTGACAACTTTGTATAAATTTTTTTAAAAATTTGTCATTTACAGAGATATTTCTCACACCCAGTATGGGTATATGTAAAAATTCACCCCAAAACACATTGCCCTACTACTCCTGAGTACGGCGATACCACATGTGTGAATAATGTGAATAATAGTGTGAATAATGTAGTTACCAGAACAGGCCATTTCCTTTATGGACATAAGATCACAGAAAAAAATGGTCAATAATTGTTGGCCCACAAAAAGTCAGCTTTGATGCAGCTAGGATATCAATGAATGAAACAAAAATAGATAATAACCAAGAAATAGCAACCAATTTCACACAATAAGCACTTGTCATGATAGAAGTGTAACAGAGGGGATTACAGATGGCCACATATCTGTCATAGGACATCACTGTGAGGAGAAAATATTTAAATGCTTCTGAGACTTCAAAGAAGTAAAACTGACTAATACATCCAATAAAATTATTTTTTCCCCCATTTACTAATAGAATGTGGAGCATGTTGGGGACAATATCTATGGTAACCAAGATGTTACTGTTGGACAGATGTGAGCTGAAGAAGTACATTGGAGTGTGGAGGTTTCTACTGGGGGACACCAGGGTGATGATTAGGAGATTCCCACATATTGTTGCTCCATAAACTAGATGAAAAAGAAGGAATAGAGTATTCCTTAAATATTGACTGCCTTGGAATCCTAAGATGAAAAACTCATCAGTTACGTTTCTCTGTAATGAGAATAAAAAAAGTAAATTATTCTGTCGATAATTCTGAAAAGACTAAGCCATCATAGAGTAATATAGATCCACATTTACCACTGTGGCTGTACTTGAATTCTGGCATAATTTGTTCTAAAATCTGGCTCCTTTCATTTTAGAAATATTTATAAAGCAGGTAAACCAAAAGAACAATAGGTCATCAGGACCAAGTCTAGATTTTCTGCTGCCTGAGGCCAAAAATGAAATTCGCACCGTTCGAACATCAACAAGAAATATGCCAACCACAGTGTATCTAGACATTTCGCGCAGACACACATTTAGGTGATGCATCTCTCCTACGATTAACGCAGATAGAGTGAGTCACTAAATCCTTCCTGCAATTGTACAGGAAGGAAATGTATTGGATTTTTCACTTTAATTCCTTGACCCCCTTTGGCCTTAATGAGTCATTGGAACGCAATAACTATTGACTACTATAACTTTTATCCTATAATGTACTTTATAATGGATTTATTCATTCATTGTAGTATATATGCGTGGAGGATTGTCCGTCCTCCTGAGGATTTTGCACCCGCCAAGCCCTTTGGACGTGCTGCTGCCTATCTCCGGATTTCTATTTAATATTATAAATATTTTATTTTTTTACTTTTTTATTTAGGTTTTGATTTTATTAAATATATCATTAATCAATGCAACTAACAAATTATCCTTAGATTTTATCAGTTCCTAGTAATTTTTACTAATCTATTTGATAATTCATGTATATGGTAAATTTTATCGCTCTCCATTTATTGATTTATCTGATATTATTTTTCATTGTTATATATATATATAGAAAAAATGCAAAAAATGCACTAGATCGCACAGCAAGTTCCACAATGCAGGAGAATGGAGTGCCAGTGGCTGAGCGGACAATCCCCTATGTCCAGAAAAATATAACACGAAAAATTCCACAGCACTTCCTTATTAGTGAAAAAAGATTCTTACTTTATTTTCGGGTAAGCGACGTTCAGTGCACTCAATGGCACCTTTTTCAAGCAGTGACTGCTTGAAAAGGCTGCCATTGGGTGCACTGAAACGTCGCTTTTTACCCGGAAAATAAAGTAAGAATCTTTTTTCACTAATAAGGAAGTGCTGTGGAATTTTTCGTGTTATATATATATATATATACATACATATATTTATATATTCCTCCTAATACCCATTACTTATTATTTTTATTCATCATTTATCTCTGTCAATAATCTCCACCATTAAGTTTTACATATATTTTTAATGCTATGTTTCCATATAATTATGCGAAAAATGTATTCTCATGCCTACAAATCCCTATTATCACATACCACCCATTCATTACCATCCAAATTATTCATTTATACCCTTCTCCACAAATATCCTCACTAATAAGCAGTCCCAACAATAAGTCATGTCATTTTATTTATTTTCCAATTTTCAGATACTTACCTTTACTCAGTAAATTAATGACAGCCATAGCATCAGTGCGCTGCACAGTGGAACACATCCTCCACCTATTGAGAAAAGGGGCGGATACCCGAGTGCGTTCCATCCTGGGGCGTATCAGCCTATCCTCCATCCTTACCCCCGCCCCTCCCGATGCGTTCCACATTGGAGCGCATGCGGCCCCATCCGATGTGTTCCACAGTGTGGCGCATCAGTTGTTTAACACTCCCGCTTTACCAACGACAGCGCAAACCCCTCCAGAGAAGCCCAAAAATATTACCGGGACTGCACATCAACCCCTCTTAGGGTAGTTTAAATAATTTCTTCCCCTTGGTGTGGAATATATCCAGCTCATGACTAAGTTCTCTCCCATGCGTCCCATCCTGGAACTCATAAAACCACACCCCCACTTCCGGTCCCTACATCTCTAAACTAATTAAGCTAAGCCATAGAAAAGTTTTTTTTTCCCACATACTCATTACCCAAAACTTAGTCAACACTAATTATAAATCTCTCACATTATACTGTATCTCAAATTGATTGTATTAACCATGTGCTTTTGTTCTCCAATATAAATGTTTTCACACCAGCTTTTTATCCATGCTCTTGATAAAGGGATGCTTATCCCGAAATGAGTCAAGTTTTTCAATTAGAAATGAAGACTTCTACCATATCCAGGAGCCCCGGTGTCATCATTTAGGGACCTAGAAGTCATACCCATGACCTAGAGGTGACCTCAGGGTGGGAGGTGCAATTATTGGTGTATTGAATTTATCCTTTACTTCCCTCCCCGGTAAAGTAAGTCCTTTACCATTGCAATTTTATCCATCAGCAGTGACAATCGTGACAAAAATTGTATTAAAACTGATGTATATGTGTTTTTATACACAAGTTTTACAACTGCTTTTTTAACTTTTTTTTCTTTATATATCTGTCTTTCTTTATATAATTTTTAATTCATAAAACGTATATCATATTTAGAACACTGCAAACTCTCTTGCTTTGTAGTGCCCCCTCAGTGCTCCCAAGAAATTCCTGGAATAGCACCGCTTACCGTTCTTCTTTTCTCTTTGTGTGTCCTGAAGTTGCCCAGTATGCTCCCTCTATTCTTTCTCACCCAGCCTTAAATGTCATCTCAGACTGGGTTTTCAGCACTCCAGGGGCCATTGTGACACCCATACGAACCAAGTTGTCCTCCACCATTGTCCAAAACATCACTTTGGTCAAAATTAATCAAGTCTAGATTCAGGAGGATTTTCATACTCCTCCAACTGAGCCCAATGAGTAGATCTGTCCCTGCTTACAGCGTCCCATCTTGCCACTGTTGCTGTCTGCTTGCCTACCATCATGTTCCTTACTGTATGCCTGCTGCTATCATGTTCTGTACCATATGGCTGCTGGTTCAGCCATCACCACAGCTGCCACTGCTCTCTGCAAATGCCCTAACACTACACAGCCACTACTGCCACCCGAAACAGCTAATCTACTGCCTTGTCTGGTCCATGCTATGCTGCTACTATTCTCACTACTGTCATTGTTACCTTACCCTTTCCAGGGTAAAAAATCCTGTGTGCTGTACCTTTTTTTTTTCATGTGAAAAAAAAAACTGATCTCGGATAAAAATGGCTTAAATGGTTGCCAAATGTGCATAACGGATTCAACAAGATCAGTTTTTGTTTTTTAGTTTTTTTGGCAGGATCCTGTTTTTTATTCTGTTCTTCTGGCGGATCAAAAGAAAGGAAAATGAAACGCTGTTGCTAATTGGATGACAAAAGGGAATGTGTATTCCTGCTCACAGTAGTGCAGGTCTCATGCTAGACATATTGATATTTTGATTGAGTATAATTGGATTATCAAAAGAGATGTATATCCCATGGCAGACTTCTCGGCATGGCTAACAACTTGTACCATCCACTATCACACAATAAGGTATAAGATATAGAATCACCCGATATAGTCATAGAAATCACAGACAATGTCACAGCATTTACACAAAATAACATACAGACAATAGAGTCTGTGAGGTAGGCCACTATTTGTTACATAAACATTTTCAGAAACTTTTACTTTATTCTTCTAGAAATCAAATGTATTTGTTTAAGTTTTACTTTGGAAAGTTTGGTGATCTGTTGCCAACAACTAATGTTCAGAAGTTTTCACTTGATCCACAGTGATCCAAAACACACGAGACTCATAAAGTAAAGGCAAAACTATTTATAGAGTTGTTTTCTTTCCAGGAGTCAACTATATTTGATAAAGTTTAACTTCTTACTTTGGAAACTCTTTGTGATCTCTTGAGAACTACTTGTCTGACGTTTTACTCCTCAGTGAGATAGATCACAGCAGACACATGAGATATATGTATATATAGAGGTTGTAACTTTATGGCTTACAATATATGTCATGACCATGAGCCTGGCCACCTCACACAAGATTTCTACATTAGAAAGCTTTGTATTTAATATTTTATTAATGGAAGAGGTGCTAAGTATTTCCAGTGAAACAGTACAGAAATCCTTTGATTGGAAAATGGAAATATCTAATGTAAGTACATAAGTATTGTATATTATTATGTGTATTACCTGTAGTAGTATTAATCTGTGTGTATGATGTTTTTGTCTTCTGTAGAACTGCACATAAGGCAAGGGTTGGATTTAAAGAATATAAGAGCAGAGGAGAAAAATGGGAGACGTTTTGGAGATAACAGATAAGCATAAATAGGGGAAAAGGAGAAGAAGTTGTGATAACTTTAAACTGCACCTATTAAATAATATTAGGTTTAGAGTTGAGCGGACACCTGGAATTAAAGTCAATGGGGACCCGAACTTTTGGACACTAAAATGGCAGTAAAACTGTCCTGGAAAGGGCTAGAGGGCTGCATAAGGCAGCAAAATGTGGGTAAGTGCCCTGCAAACAAATGTGGATAGGGAAATGTCTTAAAATAAAAAAATAAAAATAAAAAATAAAAATCATAATCTTGATCTAGGAGGAGGAAATGGATGTGGAATAGGAGGTTGAGGAGGAGTCAGGTGGGAATGCCATCAGCAGCACGTCTACCAGCGTGTGTTTGTAGTCACGCATCTTTAGATCATTAACAGACATTTTTACCAAATTTGGTTCCCTGTCAGCAACGAACAGCAGGGGTTTTTCACCGGCAAAACGGGGTTCATACCACCCACCAATGAAACAGACAATTTTTAAAAATGTAGGCCCCTGGCACCCAGACAGGAGGGGTTTATTCACAGCAAAACAGGGTTCATGTCACCCACCAATAGAAGAGGCGATTTTTTAAAATGTAGGCCCCTGGCACCCAGGCAGAGGAGGGGTTAATTAATGGCAAAACGGAGTTTATGTAACCCACAAATGGAACAGACGATTTTTTTAAATGTAGGCCTCTGGCCCCTGATTTTCCACATTTTTGTTCACTGTCACCTATGCAGAGGAAGGGTTTGTACCCGGCAAAAATGATAATTTTGCACCCAACAATTTAAAAAAAAATATTTTTAAAAATTCCGGGCCCTGTCACCTATGCAGTGCAGGGTTACCTGACAGCAAAAAATTGAAATATGTCAATCCCTGAACTCCCAGACGGAGTAACTATCTTATTGTCCCCGACACATATGCAGCGCAGGCCGCAAAGGTAATTCCTGACCTTAAAAAATATGATTTTTTCACCACCCATGAATAACATGGATTTAAGCGGTATATTTTGGGTGTAGGACCTCATCGTTCTCAACATCATCTTCCACCCTGTCCTCATTGTCAGTCTGCACACCGCAGAAAGCCGCAGCAGTTTGCACCTGTGTTTCGTCATCATCAGAGATGTGCTGCGATGGTATTCCCATGTCCTCATCCTAAAACCTAAGTGGTTGGGCATCCGTGCACTCAATCTCTTCCACTTCTGGGGTAGGGCTTTGGTTATGGCCCTGGGAAACCCTGCTAGTCATCAAAAAGCAGAAGAGACTGCTGTATGACTTGGATGATTTGCAATGGGGTGAGGTGAAAGACTGATGGGCATGGGCTGCAGGTGCCAACTCTGAGCTTTCAGCAGTGGGAGACTGTCACCTACTCACACCTAAGAAAGGTGTTTCACTTGGACCGGTAGTTGGTGCTGAACGGCCACGTCCTTTCCCAGCAACAGGAGCTCCACCAACACCACCACGAACATGCACACATCCCTTATTTGATGTTCTCCTCATTATTTGCGTTCACCCACCAAACTAACAGATGGTGTATCTCCGGTGTCAATTTAACTGCCAGTAGACAACTATTAAGTTCACTAACAGTAAGGCAGTGCCCGTGTCATAAACAGAATACATTTCTTTAGGTCACAAAACAGTGTAACGAAGCAGATTTATAGGCTCACAATCTATGTACATGGACAGTTCATTCTCATCTGCGACTTATCTTAGAAGTGCACAGCCCTTGCAGAAGCACGTGGTCACATGCTGCATCACCCCTTCCTAGTACAGGGAATGCTAATAGAGACACAGCCCAGTGCTGAGAAAGCCATACTAAGAGCTGCTGTGTACCGACAACTACTATAAGTGGAAAAAAGCAGGTGCCTTCTGACAACTTGCCTTCACAGGGAGTGGAGTGTTGAATGATACATGAGGGGGAATAATATTGAGGAAAAATTATCCTGGATGGAGAAATACTATGGGGAATAAGATACTTGCAGAGAAAGGATACTGTCCTGGGGCAAAAGTGATGGGTGAGAAAAGTTCCTGGGGGAAGGACATTGGAGGCAGAAATGGGGGATCAATACTACAGGAGAGTTGGTACAGATGACCTTATACTAGAAGGGGTAATACTACTGGGGAGATAATATTGGAAGGGGAGAGATAGTGGGATCAAGTGATATAGGCATGGGGAATGAAACTACAGGTAAATTATTTAGGGTGTTACACTGGAGTATGGAGATACTGGAGAGTTCAAAATGATACTGGTGCTAAAAAAAAGAGATGATACCTAAAGAAAGGCGTGTGATGGGGTAACATGATATTGAGGAGAGGTGGAAATAAAATGGAGAGATTGACTGCAATTTGACCAAAGGCGGACCCTGGTCTCATCAGTATTAGTCTAATCTTGAAAAATACTGTATGACTTAATGTCCTGATATTTAAAGTCTACATAAGTTTGCCTCACTTTCTTATCTTATTCTGCTTACAGACAAATCTGACTGTGGTCACAGAGTTTTTCCTCACAGGATTTCAAGGCAGTCAACTTTTAAGAAATGTTCTATTCCTTCTGTTCCTTATGGTTTATGAAGCAACCATGTGTGGGAATCTCATGATAATATCATTAGTGTTGAACAGCAAGAACCTCCACACTCCAATGTACTTCTTTATCTCACAGCTATCCATCAGTGACATCCTGGTTACCACAGATATTGTTCCCAACATGCTCCACATTTTACTACATAATGGGGGAACCATTACATTTATAAGCTGCATGACACAGTTTTTCTTCTTCTGTGCTGCCGAAGTATTTGAATGTCTTCTCCTCACAGTGATGTCCTATGACAGATATGTGGCCATCTGTAATCCCCTCCATTACACTTCTATCATGACAAACACATTTTGTGTTAAACTGTTTGCTATGTGTTGGTTGGTGGGTATTGTTGTTACAATTATTTTCACTGTACCCCCATCAATGCTATATTTCTGTGGCCCAAATATTATCAACCATTTTTTCTGTGACCCTATTCCCTTTGTAGAACTTTCTTGTTCTGACACCTTCATTGTTCATTTGGACTTTTATATTTTGGCTGTTCCAATTTTAATTATCCCAGTCACAATCATTGTAGTGTCTTACACTTACATTGTTATATCAGTCTTAAGGATCCCATCCAGTACTGGTAGACAGAAAGCCTTCTCCACCTGTAGCTCCCACCTCATTGTGGTCTCCATATTCTATTGGACTATCTTCAGTGTTTATGTCGTCCCACCACATGTCCTAACACTTTCTGTTACTAAAATCCTCTCCCTGCTATACACTGTATTTACCCCTTTGGTCAACCCCATTATATACAGCCTCAGAAATAAAGACATTATGAAAGCTGTTCAGGGAACATTTCATAAATGAATATAAAAGTGCCAAAAAGGGGTTTGTCTAGTGTAGACACCCCTGGTACTACCAAAGTATTCACATCAACTTTTATTGATGCCTAATGCAAGTGTATGGCAGCTTTGAACTGCAACATTGTTTCTGATAGACTATGCTTTTCCATCTTTACCCTCCCATCAGATAGATACTCTATAGCAATGGAGCATCATGAGCTCCTAGTGGTCTCAGATAGGGACACACGTTTTGTAGGAGAGACTCTGCCACACTGACCAGAAGAAGATGTTGAGACAGGACTACTCTGCAACAGAGCCAGCTCCATGACTGAACCACAGATCCTGGGCCACCAGCCCTTTTGCCAGGTGCCAGTTTTCTAAGAAAGAGAGGGACAGCTAGCTCAGGCCTTTACTCAACACAGAACCTTCTGCTATCAGTGGAGATACTGGAGGAGCCAGCCCTATGCCTCGTCTGTATTGTTTTGCACTTGAGTTCCTCCAGTAAAGAAGCACACTGGTTAACTGTAGACCCTGACTCTCTGGACTTATTTCCTATTGGGGTGCACCACGCCTGAGCATCCTTTCTGGAAAGCAGCAACAAGTGATGACATCTTGACAATGTCCAGGGCACCCAGCATAGTGTTGGGACTACCTCAAACCCTGAAACTGTATATACAGCTACTTTAAAGAACTTTTTAACTCCAACGCAGCATTAGTAATCTTAAGTGAACAGTCACATACATGGCTATGCGTAAACGCATAGTAGCCAGTGGTATCAAACAGAATGTTTAATGACTCAATGCACTGTCGGATTTGTTATGGTTTTAAAATGAATAAAGGTGTAAAAAGATCCCTTTTGGGGAAGATGGGTGTTTATGCTGACACTGGCTTGTTCTGAACAGGAGTGATACACTTCTTTAAGAAATGTTGCAACATTTAAAACACACAATTGAATCCACTCCAATATATGGTCACTCTGAAGATGGTGAAATTACTGGGCATGTCTATTTACACTATTTTTTTTAAAAAAAGTTGACTTGTTTATGAATCGATTCTAGGTGAATCGAAGTTTCTACAATTGCCCTGGAAGTTGTTACATAATATGTTCTAGTTTCCTAGTCAGATTTTATATGAAAACATGTTATCTCTTTTTGTTCATATAAATTTTTTGTCCTTTCTAACCCCACCCCACCCCCAAGCTCTTGAAAGAAATGACAACTATAGAAAATAATGTCAGAGTGACATATATAAAGCTATGGGTAAATGCAGGTTTGATGATGTTAATGAACATTGTTTAACTGAGGACCCAACAATTTCCTGTTTTTGTGTTTGTTTTTTACCATAACTTTTCCATTTGTGATGTAGTGGGAAGCTGAAAAAAAATTCCAAATAAGGTGAAATTGGGAAAAAATAAAACAATTCTGGCAACTTTTTTGGGTTTTATTTTTACAGTGTTCCCTTTGCGTTACAACTGACATGTTTCCTTCATTCTCCAGGTCAGTATGATACACCATTTCTATAGCCTTATATAGTTTTACTTGTGTTTTAAAACTGAGTACTGGAAAAAATATATATTGCCATATTCTAAACTCTACAATTTTGTTATGCTTACAGTATGTCTATGAAGCTGTCTGAGGGCCCCTTTTTTGTGGAGCGATCTATACTTTTCAATGATACCATTTTGGTGTGTGTAAGAGTTATTGAACACTTTTTATTCAATGTTTTTGGGAGGTGAAGTGACAAAAATAGTGCATTTTTCTCATTTTGAAATAATTATCAGTTTGATACATATTTTTAGATTTTAATAACACTGATGTTTTCAAACGCAGCAATGTCTATAATGTTTTTTTTCTTAATAAGTTAATTTGTCTTTATGACTTTTTACTACTTTATGACCATAACAAGCAATCATTAGATTGCCAGTTATAATAAGTGATGGACGAATATCTGCCAGGACGGTTCGCGAAAGTGAATGCGCATTCGCCATCAAATGTTCGTGAACCACAAAATTCGTATCGCGACCATTCACTTTAATAACAGGCGAACCTGAAAAACCTTAAGGTCATATTTGCAGCTCCCAAATACAAACTATGAGTGCACAAATAGTCCCACAACATGGACAGTGACCAGAGGGGAATCATTGGCAAAAATTCCCACAAAAAATATTTATTTTATTCAGGGGTCACTTTTATGCGTCTTAAAGGGAAACTCTCAAAATTGTGCCCTGCTGGAGCCTAGAACAATTTTATTTCCTAAGGGTTTGATGTATACAAATGTGCAGCACTCAGTCTGAGGCATCTGTTAACCCATGCATTTTTGGAATGCATTAAATGGATGGCAAAAAGTGAATGTGAACCCAGCCCTAGTGTCAGAATAAGCACCAGTACACAGAGGCGCGGAGAGAGGAGGCCGCCATGTACTGACAGAGCGCTACCTGGTCCTGGTGGTCAGGGATGAGGACTGTGTTTCCCAAGAATCATTGGGAAATACAGGGCACAGTATAATGCACTAGAATCTATATAATATAAAGATATTAGCCCTACCCCCAAATAATAATATAATTAAGTGGTCATTTATTATATAGAAATATGTCTATGTTAGACGTTTTTCTGACACAGATTGTGGTGGATATATTTCCCGCTCATGCCAGGTCTAAAAAGGTGTCGTGGGCAGGGGAAGGGATACAGTTATGGCCATCCAGTTATTGGATACCAACTCCATACCGTGACCGGATAAAAGGGTATAAGAGGGCACAGTACAGGGAATGACTAGGGTCACTGCACAGGGTGTGGTAAGGGGGCACAATGCAGGGTATAAGGGGACACAGTAGAGGGTGAGGGGCACAGTACGGGATGTGGGGCACAGTCACATGACTCTGTGACATTATAAGGTCCTTATGGTGAATACGGTTCATACACCACCATAATGAGAGACAGAGGAGTGAGACAGGGGTGTGATTATGTGGCTAGAGATAAAAAATGTAACTGTCGGCTTGTCCAGGCACCAAAAATTAGCCAATAGGCATTCACCTGACAGCAATGAACTTTGGATTCTGTGGCTGGAGGTACATTAGGCGGTCACAGGATAAAAATGTAACTGTCGGCCACTACAGGCCGGAAAAATTAGGCATTAACCTGACAGAAAAGGCCTTTTATGCCGCTGTATATACATAAGGCAAGGACCATTCTTTGTTCTGGGTGGTGGCGGATATGTGTGGGCTGGCATGAGGAAATTCAATTACACATGGTCATCACAGGTATTGAATTCCTTTGAGATCCATGCCTCATTCACTTTTAGAAATGTGAGGTAGTCCACACTGTCGTGAGCTAGGCGAGTGCGCTTATAAGTCACAATCCCCCTGCTGCGCTGAACATCCTTTCGGACAGGATACTGGACGAGGGGTAAGCCAAGAGTTCCATAGCAAATTGTGCCAGTTCTGGCCACAGGTCAAGCCTGCACACCCAGTAGTCAAGGGGTCCCTCGCTTCTCAGAGCGTCCACATTGGCCCACCTGTTGGTATAGGCATTCCCTGAGGCTGGATCCGGATGGCGACTGTCGATGGGTTGGCTGCAAGAATGATCTCATATCCGAAGTGACCAACACATCTTCAAACCGACCTCTTTTTGCAGGTGTGGTAGGATTGGTGCCCGAACCTGTTTCGCTGTAGGTGGAAATTCCTCTGCCAGTGCCTGCAACAGCAGAATGTAGCATCTCTCACCGCAAGGCCTGTAAATGCTGCATTCTGCCAGCCCTCTGTGATGCTGGTAACATGTCCGCCATTTTGTGTTTGTACAGGGGTCTAAGTACGTTGCCACTCAGTACTGGTCCTTGCCCTTTATGCTTTTTATACGAGGGTCCCTCTTCAAACACTGGAGCAAAAAGGCCCCCATTTGCACTAAATTGGAAGTGGAGTGCCCTGGCTCCTGCTCATCGCCCAGGAAAATGTCGTCCTCGGTCTCCTCCCCCCAGCCACGGATAACACCAGGGATCCCCAAAAAGTTTGAAGCCTGCTCTTCTTGCTCCTCCTCCTCCTCCCCCCAGCCACCATTCTCCTCTGACTCCTCTTCAGACTCTTGCTGACTTGTCTCAGATGGAGTAGCCCCCCCAGGTAATTCATTCAGCATTGTGACTTCCTCATCTTCCAGCTCCTGCTCCTAGACGGCTTGATCAATGACACGACACATTGCACGCTCCAGAAAGAAGGCGTAAGGTTAGGGTAAGGTTATGGCCGCAGAAGTCTGCATGCGCATGAGCAGCCACTGGCGCAGTGAAAAGAAGCCAAGCTCCCCAGAAACTGTCCTGCTGCAGGGTTCGTACAGGCAGCCTATCAAGCATATACAAAGTGGAGTTCCAGCTTGTCGGGCAGTCACAAATCAGACGTCTGAAGGGCAAGTGGTGTCGCAGCTGAATGTCAGCAAGGCGAGCCATGGCTCTGTAAGATCTTCTAAAATAGCCAGAGATTTTCCTGGCCTGCTGCAAGACGTCCTGGACCCCGGGGTATTTGGCAACAAATTGCTGCACGACTAAGTTCAAGATGTGCGCCATGTATGGCATCTGTGTCATTTTGCCCTGTTTCAGTGCACTAATCATATTGGCACCGTTGTCGCACACCACTTTGCCAACTGTCAAATTGAGCGGGCTTAGGCACTGATCGGCATGTGACCACAGAGCTGAAAGCAGTGCAGGACCAGTGTGGCTCCTGGATTCCAGGCACAACAGCACAGCATTGCAACGTCTCACCTGGGAAGACAAATAGGTTCTGGGGAGCTTGGGGGTGCAGTGGAAGAGGTGGTAGCAGTGGAAAAGGAGGAGTAACACCAAATACACACGGGTGCCACGGGTTACATGCGTGACGGCCGTCAGAAGGTTCACCCAGTGGGCTGTAAAAGTTATGTACCTTCCCTGCCTGTGTTTGCTAGACCATGTGTCTGTGGTTAGATGTATATTGGCACCGACACTGTGTGCCAGAGATATATTTACTTGCCGCTGAACATGGCCATATAGCTCAGGGATGCCCTTATGGGAAAAATATTTCCTTCCGGGACCATCCATTGCGGTCTGCCAATGGCTACAAATTTTCTAAAGGTTTCCGTGCCCACCATTTTATATGGCAGTAGTTGGCGAGCTAGCAGTTCCGAAAAGCCAGCTATCAGCCGTTGGGCAAGAGGATTTTCCAACGTCATCATTTTTTTTACCCTCGAACATTTGGGCCACGGAAGCCCGCCTTGTGCCAGATGAACGCGACGACGGCATGGTGGAAGGTGGAGTGGAGGACAAATGGGAGAAGAGAGGAGAAGGAAAAGACACAGGACGTGGAGCGCCGGGAGTGCGGCTTTGTGGGTTTTGGCGGTGTTGTTCCCACTGGGCATGGTCAAGGGGGGCCAGGTGCCTTCTTAAGACAGTCGTCCCTAGGTGAGTGTTCGGCTCTCCCCCCCCCCGATACTTGACAACATACCTCTTACATCCAGGCACATATCCTGGTGTGCCCACAGTTTTATCCTGCTGCCACTCCCAATACTGTGCCCATGCTCCCCAATGTCCCAGGTACTATACTGCCTAAAAAAAGTGACCCCAGTAGACATAATTGGGGTCATTTATCAAAATAGTGTCCCTATAGTGTCTACAGCAGCTATAATGTCCCCTAGAGCGCCCTCAATAAAAATAACACCCTATATTGTGCTCCAGGCAATAATCCCTGCATAGTGTCCCCAAAAATAATAGAATTACCCCTACAGTGCTTCCCCAATATCAATGCCCCCACGCTGCCCACATATAGTAATTTCCCCTATAGTAATCCTCCCAAAGTAATTTCCTCTACACTGCCCCCATATAGTAATTTGCAGCACACAGTAGTTTCCCCCACACAGTAGTTTACCCCACACAGTAATTCCCTCCCCCCACAGCCCTGTCCTCAACACTGCCCCCATACAGTAGTGTCCCCTATACAGTAATTTCCCCCACACTGCCCCCATATAGTAATTTGCAGCACACAGTAGTTTCCCCCACACAATAATTTCCCCCACTCTGCCCTCACACAGTAGTTCCCCCCACACTGCTCCGACACTGTAATTTTCTTCACACTGCTCCCACACAGTAATCTCCCCCACACTGCCCCCCTACAGTAGTGTCCCCCCACACTGCCCCCCTACAGTAGTGTCCCCCACACTGACCCTCTACAGTAGTTTCCCAACACAGTAGCGTACCCCA
The DNA here is from genome assembly GCA_033119425.1 of Bufotes viridis. Lineage (NCBI taxonomy): Eukaryota > Metazoa > Chordata > Amphibia > Anura > Bufonidae > Bufotes > Bufotes viridis. The sequence goes on from CM065590.1 coordinate 12,587,486, forward strand.
CACTGCCCTCCACACAGTAGTGTACCCCACACTTCACCCTATGCAGTAGTGTCCCCCACAGTAGTGTTCCCCACACTGCCCCCACACAGTAGTGTACCCCACACTGCCGCCACACAGTAATTTCTCGCACACAGTAGTGTACACCCCACTGCCCCCACACAGTCGTGTCCTCCACACTGCCCCCCACACAATAGTGTCCCCCACATAGTAGTTTGCCCCACACTGACACCCACACTGTATTTCCCCCACAATGCCTCCATTAAGTAATTTACCCCCAACATAGTAATCCCTCCCATAATTATTGCCTCCACACAGTATCTCACCATAATATTTTTCCCCCACATGTCCTCCTGTGTCCCCCAAAGTTACTTGGCACATAAAATTAAAAAACATAGGAAATAAATAAATAAAAGCTAAATACTCACCTATGTCCAGCCGCTTGCTCGCAGAGGAAGCGTGCACACTTCCCTGTGCTCCTGCATCCAGGCACAGGTGCTCGCAATGGCGTGATCACGCACGCCTGCTCTGGGATTTCACTACTGCATGGGCCACAGGCCTGAAGTCTATAACAGTGATTGACGGCGGGGCAGGGAACTATGCTCTCCCGTGCCCGGCCGCAGTATATGGGCGGCAGTGCTCCAGCAATGAGCGCTTCCATTGGTATTGATGGAAGCGCTCATTGCTTCTCTCGCACCCCCCTGAGAGCCGGCACCCGGGCACGCCACTGCTTACTGCGACTTATGCGTTGATAGCACAGGCTGCAGATGGCAACACTATTGTCAGCAGTTGACACTTTAAAAAAGCCCACCCTGTGGAGCCATGTGCCGACATCCTGGGAGCGCTATAAGTGAGGAGATTAGGCAGGGAAGACTCAGCAAAACCACTTAATGAAGTGATCAATCTACAGCTGTGAATCATTCAACTTCTGCTAGTTCATTATTCACTGGTTTTTAGGCTGCACAGAGCGTTTCTGTCACTTTTTTGGGGTGATCGGCGGCCATTTTGTGATCTTTTGGTGCGCTAGCACATGTTTTGAACTGCCACCAAGTTCAACATACATTTTTGGGTTCAATAGTAGGCATTTTTTTGCAATATCCTACATCAGGGGTTCTGCTTATTGTCACACCTTGAAACACAGGATAGAAATTGCTATATTTTATTGAGGGGTGAAATTCAATTGCCAAAATACCAACCCCCTGAATTAATATTTTCAGCTGTGGCTGGCCAAGTTTAATACTGTCCGTCAAAGGATAGTTTTTTTCTGAGGTGAAAATCAATTGCCAAAATACAATCCCCTAAATCTGGTGTTTCAGCTATGGCTGGCCAAATGTAATACTGTCCGTCAAAGGATAGATTTTTTTCTGTGGTTAAACAAAATCCCTTAAATAGAAATCCTAAACATCTGTGCTTTCTGCTGTACCTCTCCAAGTGTAATTCTGTCCGTAATAGGGTATTTTACACTCAGCGTGTCAGCGACTAAATACAAGGCCTGAAAAATAAAGCCTCTATATTTGTGCACGCTGCTGTGCATTTCCAAGTGTGTTTCTGTCCGTAAAAGGGTATATTACACTCAAGGTCGAAATGCAGGGTGGGCCATTTATATGGATACACCTTAATAATATAGGAATGGTTGGTGATATTAACTGGTGGGTGGTGACCATGGCGGCCATTTTAAAGTCGGCCATTTTGAATCCAAATGTTGTTTTTTCAATAGGAAGAGGGTCATGTGACACATCAAACGTATTGGGAATTTCACAAGAAAAACAATGGTGTGCTTGGTTTTAACGTAACTTTATTCTATCATGAGTTATTTACAAGTTTCTGACCACTTATAAAATGTGTTCAATGTGCTGCCCATTGTGTTGGATTGTCAATGCAACCCTCTTCTCCCACTCTTCACACACTGATAGCAACACTACAGAAGAAATGCTAGCACTGGCTTCCAGTGGCCTCTCACATATACTAATGTGCCACGAACAGGAAGTTAATATCACCAACCATTCCCATTTTATTAAGGTGTATCCATATAAATGGCCCACCCTGTATAAGTGCTGAAAGCGTAAACCTCTATATTTGCACATGTTACTGTGCATCTCCAAGTGTATTTCTGTCCGTACAAGGGTATATTACACTCAGGGTCTAAATACAAGTGCTGAAAGCATAATCCTCTATATTTGCACAAGCTATTGTGCATCTCCAAGTGTATTTCTGTCCATAAAAGGCTATATTACACTCAGGGTCTAAATATAAGTGCAGAAAGCGTAATCCTCCATATTTGCACAGGCTATTGTGCATCTCCAAGTGTATTTCTGTGCGTAAAAGGGGATATTACACTCAGGGTCTAAATACACGGGCTGAAAGTGTAATCCTGTATATATGCACACGCTAATGTGCATCTCCAAGTGTAATTCTTTCTGTAAAAGGATACCTTTCAGCCACGGCCTAAATACTAGACCTAAAATTGATATACCCCTAAATCTGTGGTTTCAGCTGTGCCTGTATTAGTGTAATACGGTATATAAATAGATAGCTAGATAGTGTTAGGTGCCTGTAAAAAAAGGCCTTAATTTGAACTCTATACATCGGGCCAAATAAGTTTTTCCTTATTGTGGTGAATGGTAACAATTTGGAAAACATCTAATAAGGGACGCGGACATGGTCGTGGTGGTGTTAGTGGACCCACTGGTGCTGGGAGAGGACGTGGCAGTTCTGCCATAGCTACACATCCTAGTGAACCAACTACCTCAGGTCCCAGTAGCCGCCAGAAATTACAGCGATATTTGCGGTGAAAGACATAGAATGCACTGACGCAAAAACACTTATGTTTCCTGATGAGGACATGGGAATACCACCTCAGCAGAGTCAGCACGTCTCTGATGATGACCAAACACAGGTGCCAACTGCTGTGTTTTTCTGCATTTGCAGACCGAACAGGAGGTCATGGAGGAAGAATGTGTGAAAGATGATGCAGGGTTCTAGACCCCACATGGAATGAAGGTCGTGCCACTGACTTTCAGAGTTCAGAGGAAGAGGCAGTGGTGAGACCGAGCCAACAGCGTAGCAAAAGAGGTAGCAGGATGCAAAAGCAGAACAGCCGTCGCCAATAGAGTTCGCCTGCTACTGGCCACCGCCACCAGGGACCAAGCACACCAAAGGCAGCTTCAAGGAGTTTCCTGGCATGGCACTTCTTCACACAATGTGCTGATGACAAGACCCGAGTGGTTTGCATGCTTTGCCATCAGAGCCTGAAGTGAGGCATTAACGTTCTGAACCTTAGCACAACCTACATGACCAGGCATCTACATGCGAGACATGAGCTGCAGTGGAGTAAGCACCTTCAAAACCAAGAAAGTGCTTCATCTTCTGCTGCTGCCTCGGCCTCTTCCTCCGCCTCGGGAGGAACGTTGGCACCTGCCGCCCACCAAACAGAGGATGTGCCACCAACACCACCACCTCCGTCACCAAGCATCTCCACCATGTAACACGGCAGCGTTCAGCTCTCCATCTCACAAACCTTGCAGAGAAAGCCTAAATTCCCATCTAGACACCCTCGATCCCTGGCCCTGAATGCCAGCATTTCTAAACTACTGGCCTTTCGGACAGCTTCAAACAGCTGATGGCGGTGGCTGTCCCACAGCACGTCATTACCAGCCGCCACTACATTTGTTCAATGTATTTGTTCAATCATTTGTTGCTTGGGTGGGTGACATTATCTCCTTTATACTGTCAAATGACCGCCCCATTGTCTAGTTGTTAGGGGCCTATATTTTGTTTCATCGCTTGCTGCATTGGTGGGAGATATTAAACTCTTTTTACTGTCAAATGACCGCCCCATTGTGTGGGTGTCAGGGGCCTATATTTTGTTTAATTGTTTGCTGTCTTGGTGGGAGACATTAAACTTTTTTTACTGTAAAATGACCTCTCCTCTGTCTGGGTGTCAGGGGCCTACATAAATGATAATGGCCTGTTCCATTGCAGGTTGACCTAAGGCCTGTGTTGCTGTTACGGGACCGCTCTCCTCTTTGCGGGTGCCATGGTCATCCTGAATTAGTAAATTAGGCCTGTGGCACTGCTGGGTGAAATCAATACTGATTTGGCATGATTGTAACTCTCCTCTTTGTTGGTGCCATGGGTCTGAATCTGTGAATGAGGCCTGTGGCTTTGCTGGGTGAAATCAATACTTTCTTGGCGTGATTTTAACTCTCCTCTTTGCGGGTCCCGTGGGCCTGAATGTTTGAATGAGGCCTGTGGCCCTGCAGGCAAACATGATTCCCTCTTGGCTGTGATGACAACTTCAACTCCCATGTACAGTATGGTTGCCATTGGCCTGAACTGAGATCACCTTGTCGCCGGTAGGTGGGCTTAGATGTATTTTGATCAAAATGTATTGACCAAGTGTCTCAGATTTTATCTAGACTGAGGGCTTAGTCCATATGTTATGCTTGCATCTATTTGTATAGTGCATTATTTTCTGTAATTTTGAGTCTGTGAGTGAGGCCTGTGACACTGCTGGCAGACATGAATCCTTCTTGGCTGTGATGTGAACTTCAACTCCCATGTATGGTTGCCATGGCCCTGAGTCTGTGAATGAGGCCTGTGGCACTGCAGGCAGACATGAATCCTTTTTGGCTGTGATGAGAACTTCAACTCCCAAACCATTCCCACCTGACGCCACCCCAACCTCCTATTCCACCTCCTCCTCCAGGTTGCCAATGGATATTGGTTAATTTAAATTTATTTTATCTTAAGTCATTTTCCTATCCACATTTGTTTACCTACATTTTGCTGCCTTTTGCAGCCCTCTAGCCCTTTTCTGGGCTATTTTACAGCCTTTTTAGTGCCGAAAAGTTTGGGTCCCCATTTACTTCAATGGGGTTCAGGGTCAAGTTCGGGTTGAGTTTCGATCCTGAAACCGAACATTTTTGTGAAGTTCGGCCGAACTTCTCGAGACCGAACATCCAGGTGTTCGCTCAACTCTAGTGAGCATGCATGGTGGATGCCTTGCTCCAGATATATCTGCAGTCTTCTTTTTGCCTCCTGTGCACTGCGAGTTCTGCCTGCTTCTTCTCTCTGCTGATCCGTCTCTCCCTCTGAACTCCCCACCTCTTCCTCTCTTGTGGGCACCTACGTGACGTCCATCGACACGTCATCATCGTCACCTTCACAACCACTGACATTAAAGATCTAGGAGTAGTTACTGTCATCAGACCGCTGGGTGGCGGCCATTGCTACCTCCTCTTCCTGATCCGAGGCCAAGAATGGCTGCACATCGGTAAGGTCTGGGAATGGATGGGAAAATAATTTCTCTGACTCGAGTGGAGGGGCTATGGTGGTGGTGTATTTGTGGGTTCACACAGCAGAGAGTGAGGAGGGTGCAGATACAGAGGATGAGGAGGGTGCATAAGCAGAAGGCTGAGTGAGTCACTCAACCAATTGTTTTGCATCCTTTGAAGTTATCGCACACTCCTTCTCCAACTTTCCACTTAGGCTCCTGCCTGGTGCACCTGCCCGACCCCAACCACCCCTGCGGAACAGCCTGCCTCTTCCTCTGCCTGTCATTTTCTAAATGACCCTGTGCCTAAATACGTAGAGAAAAGCAGTATTTGTGGAAGCTGATATTTGGCAGGCCTCAATCAGTTGTTAGTTGAAGCAGGTATATCACCCTTAAAGGGCTTCTGTCACCCCCGATTTAGCAATTTTGAGTAGTGGACATTAGCTATTTGCTAATGTCCGCTGAGTTCATACATATTACTATTACCTCTCTCTGTGCTCTTAATTCTGTAAAAATCGCACTTTTATGTTATGCTAATTTCTTCACTACCAGCAAGTTGGGCGGTTACTTGCTGGTAGCCGCTATCCTCGGACTATAAACACGCCCCCTCCTCCACTTGATAGACAAGGCCAGCAGCGCTCTTCTCCTCCCGCTGGCCCTGTCTTCCCATGAAATCCCGCGCCTGCGCCGTAACGGTCTTCATTCGGCAAGGCGTTCTGAGTGAAGGAGCTGGCAGTGCCCGTCCTTCACTCAGAACGCCTGCGCCCGAATGGACCGTACGGCGCAGGCGCGGATTTCATGGAAGACAGGAGCCAGCGAGGAGAAGCGCTCGCTGGCCTTGTCTATCAAGTGGAGGAGGGGTCGTGTTTCTAGTCCGAGGATGCGGCGGCTACCAGCAAGTAACCGCCCAACTTGCTGGTAGTGAAGAAATTAGCATAACATAAAAGTGCGATTTTTACAGAATTTAGAGCACAGAGAGAGGTAATAGAAGCATACAAATGCACTATAATATATTTTCTAATTTAGTAAGTATATTGTAAGTATGTCTCACCTCTCTGTGTATCACACCTATCAATAGCACAACGTTACCAGTTCTTAAAAGGACCTTTGGGGCCCTATTAGCTAGCGTTTGGTGTCCCTAACAGTCTGTCCCTGATCCAAAATGCAACCTTTCCCTATACTGACAAAACACATAATGTAAAATGGCTGCCAGATCGGGTTCTGTTATAGGGTTGGGGTTGTGTCCAGGTGCAGAAATGTCTTAATTGGCTGACCTGTCTCACCTACCTGATGGATGTGTCATGGGTCAAAGTTCGGCGCAATGCAAAAAAATATGCTGCGTGCAAATATCGCCATATGTATGCATGTTCGGCGAATTGCGAAGGCGCAAAATTCACTGCAAAATGACCGCCTGGCTACAAGGCCATCTCTAATAACCACTTCATTGTGAATAATGCCCTGTAGAACAGATTGATGAATGCCACACAACTTTAGGCACATTTAAGGTGAGGTGAGAGCCACCCAAGTGTCACAACAGACCACTCAAATCCATTTACATCAGCCTACACTTTGTGAATGGTACAGTGACAAGCCCATACTACTTGAATAACATAATTAATACAGTCATTGTGCCTCTGCATGAACAGCACAGGCCAAATTTTATCTTCATGGACTACAATGAGCCAGCTCATCGAGGTCTCATCATTAAGGATTGGCTGCTGGAGACTGGGGTACTTCCAATGGAGTGGCCTGCACTTTAGACCTGATTCCCATTCAAAACCTATGCAATCAGGTTAGTCGCCGTGTAGAGGCTTGTAACTCTGTACCCCAGAACCTCAATGACCTGAGGGCTGCCCTTCAAGAAGAGCGTGATTCCATGACTCAGCAGACAATAAGTCAACTTGTGAACAGCATGAGACGTCATTGTCAAGCTGTAACTGATGCTCAAGGCCACATGACAAGTTATTGACAAATTTGCATTTTTTGTGGGGGTACACCCACCACTGTTGCTGGTTTTGTTTCAGTAAATTGAAAATAAAATGAAAAAGTGTCTGATCATTATAGACTTTTAAGGAACCTTCTCCTGTTTGGGGCCTATTCCCTATGCTCCCCCTCACTGGATTCCCTAAATGCCACGTTTCGTCCCGACATTGGGACTCATCAGGGGACTTTATTGAGGTAAAGGACAGAATGTTTTTGGAGCAGAGATGGTTCTTTGTGGCGTAAATAATAATGGCACAAAAAGAGACAGTGGTCCATGCCAAATGTGGGGGGAAGTGTCCCTCATCCACACAAATCTCACCGCAGATGATAATATCCCTAAACAGGGAAAGGTTATGTATGGGGTCGCCCCTATCAGGGCGGCTGTTCCATGTCTGCTAGGCAGGTGCTACAATTGCCCCTACACCACCTGACCAGGTAGGGCAATGCAAGTAGGGCTATCCAGGAATAATACTGCATATTGCCACCAACATTTCAACTGATTTAGAGAAGAGTCCACCATGTGCTTGGATACGTTTTTGGGGGTGTGACCTTATACCTCTACACGGTTCATCATAGTGTATTGAGGTAGTCCTGGTTTTCTGATGTATGTACGTATGCACGTAACTAGAGATGAGCGAATGTTTAAAAAACATGCCCATGATCAAAGCAAAAAAAATGGGGGCGCTATGAAAAATAGCAGTCGAGTCCAAACGTTGTTGGACGCAGGAAGCCAGGGGAGCCTGGTACGTGCCAGCATGGTTGCTGGGGACTATGTGCTGGACAATTATGCAGATAAGAAGGACTATCCAATGGTTTTCACTGAGCGTGAGGATCTAGTGGGAACTGGGACTGATGAACTTGATGTGGCAAATAAAATTAGGCATGACATGATGTGGGGCAATAGGGACACTTCTGTAGAAAGTGGTGACGCTCCTGCAGAACCTGTACCTGTCCCTTTAAGTAAAGGTGTAAGGGAAAGGACCATTGAAAACAGTTGTGTAGTTGAAGATGAAAATGTGATGTCATGTGCAAGACATGATGGTGATGACGACATGCCTTTTCTCTTACAAAGCGATGGTACCATATTTGCCGAAAAGCATAATGTTATTGTGGATAATGTGAAGGTGCTGCACATAGAAAACAAGTTACTTGAAGTGCCTAATGATATGTGTGATGATGATATACCTGCTCCTTCAAAG
>CM065590.1:12596439-12953035 GCA_033119425.1 Bufotes viridis
TCCTTGTTGAAGTCGGGTGTCACCAAAACCGGGGACCCACACAGGGCCGACTTCAACGCGGCAAAAGCCTCCTCCGCCTTCTCACTCCAGCTAACCCTCCCAGACTTTCGCCCCTTCAACAGGTCTGTCAGCGGCGCTGCTATTGTGGCAAAGTGGGGCACAAACCTCATGTATAACCTACAATCCCCAGGAACTGACTTTACCTGCCTGAGTGGTGACCGGTCGGGAGCCAGTTCACGAATGGCCTCTACCTTGGTTACCTGAGGTTTGAAGACTCCCCGCCCAATTACATATCCCAGATATTTTGTCTCCTCTATCCCTATGGAGCACTTCTTTGGGTTAGCGGTCAGTCCGGCTTTCCTCAGGGCATCCACTACCGCCTGCACCTTGGGTAAATGGCTTTCCCAGTCGGTGCTGTGGATGACTACATCATCTAAGTAGGCCGAGGCGTACCGACGATGTGGTCGCAGCACTATGTCCCATTAACCTTTGGAAAGTGGCAGGGCGCCATGCAGGCCAAGGGTAACACCTTGTAGTGATACAGGCCCTGCGGAGTAACAAATGCGGTTTTTCCTTAGCCGACTCCGTTAAGGGTACCTGCCAGTACCCTTTGGTGAGGTCTAGCACAGAAAATAACGGGCTTGCCCTAAACTCTCAACAAGCTCGTCTACCCGGGGCATGGGATGCGCATCAAACTTGGACACTTCATTTAACTTGCGAAAATCGTTGCAGAACCGCAGCGTCCCATCCGGCTTAGGTATTAGGACTATGGGACTGGCCCACTCACTCTTCGACTCCTCAATGACATCGAGCTTCAACATTAACTGTACTTCCTCCGCGATGGCCCGTCGCCGAGCCTCGGGTACCCGGTATGGTTTTAACCGGATCTTGGCCTGAGGCTCAGTGGCGATGTCATGTTGGATGAGAGGCGTGCGGCCAGGGAGGTCGAGAACACATCCGTGTTCCGACTGATGAACTCCCTGACTTCCTGAACTTGTTTGGAAGACAGGCTGTCTGCAATTTTACCGTGGTTACTGCTTCACAGGCCTCGAACTGTGGGGCTGGACCCTTTTCACCTAGAAGCCCTGGCCGGGGGCTGTGGTCGTCGGCCGTGTCCCTATCTTTCCAAGGCTTAAGTAAATTCACGTGGTACACCTGCTCCGGCTTGCGCCGCCTGGCTGGTGTACTTTGTAATTACTTCCCTACTCTCGATCACCTCATAGGGGCCCTGCCACCTAGCTAGGAATTTGCTGTCAAGGGTGGGTACCAGAACCAACACTCGATCTCCCGGATTGAAGCCCCGTACCCGAGCCTGACGATTATACACCCTACTCTGGGCTTGTTGTGCTGCCTCCATATGCTCCCGGACCAGCGGCAACACCCTTTCTATCCGTTCCTGCATCTGGGTGACATACTCAATGACACTTTTGTGGGGGACAGGCTGTTGTTCCCATGCTTCCTTGGCGATATCCAACAGGCCCCGAGGGTGTCTGCCATAAAGCAGTTCGAAGGGCGAGAACCCAGTAGAGGCCTGGGGTACCTCTCGCACTGCGAACATGAGATAGGGCAGAAGCAGGTCCCAGTCCTTCCCATCTCTAGACACCACCCTCTTTAACATATTTTTTAGAGTTTGGTTAAACCTCTCAACAAGACCGTCTGTTTGCGGATGGTAAACGGACGTCCGTAGCTGCTTTATACGCAACAATTTACACAGTTCCCTCATTACTTTGGACATAAAAGGGGTCCCTTGGTCTGTCAGAACCTCTTTTGGCAGGCCCACACGGAAAACATCTCCATTAACTCTTTGGCAATGAGCTTAGCTGAGGTATGTCGCAGAGGCACCGCCTCCGGATACCAGTGGCATAGTCGAGAACTACCAGAATGTGTTGGTGGCCCCTGGCAGAACTTTGGTACAGGCCCAATTAAATCCATAGCGATTCGCTCGAACGGTACTTCAATAATTGGCAGAGGTACCAGAGGACTACGGAAATGTGGCTGGGGGCTAGTTATCTGACAGGTCGGACAGGACTTACAATAATTCTCTACCTCCTTGAACACACTGGGCCAATAAAACCGCTGCAGTATGCGGTCCTGGGTTTTCTGCCACCCCAGGTGTCCCCCAAGAAGCTATGTTGGTGGGCAAGCTCCATGACAAGCTTGCGATACGCTGTGGGCACCACCAACTGTTCAACAGGTTCACCTCGGATTTGGTTCACCCGATACAACATATCCTGCAGAACAATAAATCGTGGGAACATTAATTCAGCCCCTGGTTTCTGGGGTTTACCATCAATTTCCAGCACATTCTCCCAGGCCCTGGTTGGGGTTTGGTCCCGGTGTTGTGCGGTCCCAAAATTTTCCCGGAGACATTGAGGTCTGCCAACTCAGGCCCGGTGGCAAGTCCTCCGTGTCTCCCACCATTACACTCAGTGGGGTTGTCTCCCCCACTACCGCTGCAGCAGTGGTCACCCCTACCGCTGGCCCTTCAGACTCGGGCTCCCAGGGTTCTGGCCTTCCAGGGTATCAGGCCACTCTGCTAGGGTTACCCTGTCTCAGGGCTATTAGTCACTTTCATCTCAGGCCACAGTGACGGAAAACCAGGAAGTCTCTCCCAATTATTAGTTCATAGGGCAGCTTTGTGGAGATCGCCACTTCACAAGTCCAGGTGCCGGCCGCCGTGGACAGAGACATTACAGCCGTGGGATAGTCCTTTAAGTCTCCGTGTATACACACCACACCAACTTTCCGGCCCGTATACTGGGTGGGCTGTACCAGGGCAGCACTTACCAGGGTTACCAGGCTCCCTGAGTCCAACAGCGCCACTGCCAGGTTATCCCCGATTTGCACCTGGCACAGATGTCGATTGTCTATTGTCTCGGGGGTGCCGGTCGCACACAGTCTCCGGGCATACAGGGAAGCCCGGTACCCATAATTAGTCTCCATGGGTTCCCCCACTGTGGACAGTCGGCCCTTACGTGGCCAGGCTCGTGACACCGCCAGCAGACTACTGGGGAGGGATCTGCAAGGGGTACATCCCGGGCGGGTTTGGCCGGCCGCCGGGACTGGGGTGGAGGTTTCCGGGGTTTGACTGGCCTCCTCCCAAAAGAACCCCCTGCAGGTTTCTGGTGGCCTCATATCGCTCCACCAGGTCGACCATCTCAAGGGCATTGGTGGGGGATACCTGGCCGATCCAGTGCTGGAGAGGGTATGGCAAAGACCTCCAGAATACATCTGCTAACAGGCCGGTCGAGCATAGCAGTGGGAGTCAGTATGTCTGGCTGCAGCCATTTTGCAACCGATGTAGCAGGTCATAGTATTGTGGTCTGGCGGGTTCAGCCGGGTTAAATTCCCACTGATGCACCCGCTGGGCCCGGACCAAAACATTCACCCCCAGTCTTGCTAGAATCTCACCTTTCACGGTCGGGTAGTCAGCTGCCTGGACATCTGCCAAATCGAAAAAAACTTGCTGGGGTCCGGCTGCCAGGAACGGAGCAACCACCTCGGCCCACTGGTCACGGGGTAACTTTTCCCTCACGGCGACCTTCTCAAAGACGGCTAGAGTATGTCTCCACGTCGTCTGCGGGGTCATCTTTGGGATCGCCGCACGGACCGCTTTCCGGGCATCATGGGCGTGGTGGGACGCTCCTGCCGCCTGTAATGCCATCACATGTTGCAGCAATAACTGGTTGGTCTCCCGCTGCTGCACGTTAGCCTCTATGAGGGCTTTCACAGCAGCCTCCATGTTGCCAGAAATCACAGGCTGCAACTTTGCCGGCCTAATATAGGACATACACTTTTGCTCAGCAAACAAAGTTCGGCGTTCACGCCAGCCTCACTGCGCATGCCCGCATCCGACACCAAATGTGGGGAGTCGCTCTGGTAGACAGCGGTGCGGGTGCAGTTTAGAGGCAAAACAAGGAGTCCAGATGGTGCATCAAACAGTGTTTTATTCACACTTGCACGCCATAAAATGAAAAGCAGTCTCTTGGTGACAGTTCACACACAACGGAAATACTGTGGCAAAACAAAAACAGGCCAACACAGGGTCCAGTCACCTTGGGTGGTTTAGGTGCGGGTTCACACCTAGCAGTCGGCTCAGCCGCAGGCGATTCCACCTTCAGGTCGCAGGGAAACACCACCTTGCTGAGCTCCTTCCTCCAGGACAGAGAATTCCTCAACCCTGTTTGCAGGCTCCAGGATAATCACACCCTCAGACACAGCTGCTGGCTGCGTTTTATACCCAGCCCAAAACATGGACTGGACCGTGGGGAGCAGCCACCCACCCTACTCTTTAGCTGCTCCCAGTAAGAGCCGGCCCAGATCGGCTTTGCAGCCATGCTATTTAACAGAGCAGCACTAGCTGCTGCAGACAAAAACCCGGCTCTCACCTCACCGAGGCCAGCAACCTCGGTGACACGTACCTGCTATCAAATACAACACCTTGCACCCTCTTAAAATATATATATATATATATATACACTAACTAACTAACTATTTAATGTAATGACACAGGAAAGCAGAGAGCACAGCAATAACACTGCTTTCGCTCTCAGAACTGAAAAATACTGCATACAATGGCTGCTGGAGAGGTTCTTATATACTAAAGGGGTAGGGAACTTTCCTATTGGTTGCTAGGGATGTTGCTAAGCTCAGACAAAGACATTGCAGCCTTCTCATTGGCCCACAAGCAGGAAGCAGGGTGGGATCATGGGTTCAGATAAAAAAAAAAATCTAGATTATTCAAAAATTACGAATATATATCACTATATTCTAAATATTCGCAGATTCTCAAAGTGGCAATATTCGCTATTAAAATTTGTGATTCCCTATTTGCGGCCCTCACTACTAACGACTAGGGATTATTCTGGATTAAAGTAGTATAATTCCTACTTTGATGAGGTGGGAGAAGTGGTAATACTAATAGGGTTTTTTTAGACAATTCCCCCCCATTCTCCGATTACCTACTCAGGAACAAGCAATAGCTCCACCTGACCCTCCCAAAATGTTGTCCTCTCCATCACTAATAGGGATGATCTCCAAATTATTAATCTGTCACCCCGTTCACTCACTCTGATGGAGACGGAGATACTGAGAAAGGGATTATCCTTCATCCCCATGCGGAGATTTGATTGTTTTGGGTGGGTGAAGGATTTTAATCTTTTTGCGCGTAAACTTAAATGGCGCAAATTCTTCGCCACCCATGATCGCAGAAAATGCGAGTAATTGGGGATTGATATCTCTGATCTGCCTGATGTTCAACTTTTGGCAGATATTTTTACAGAAGGGCAACGGGTCCCAGGTGAGGGTCCATTCACTAATTTGCTGCTACCTTCTACTAAGATGCCCCTTCTCAGCGATTGCACCCCCATTGATACCTTTGTCTCTGTGGTATCCAATAAACTATGTCAATTAGATTCACAATTGTATGGTTTACCCAGCAGCTGTCCAGACAATCTTACTGTTCAGGAGAAGTCTGCACTCCAGTGACTCCAGCAGGACATGGATCTGGTGATTAAACCTTCTGATAAAGGAGGGAATATTGTCATTTTGAGTCACGAGCAGTATAAAACCATGTGTATGAGAGTACTCAATGACAAACTCACCTATCAGCGGCTGTCATCAGATCCCACATCAGTTTTTCACAAGGAACTATCCATCATCCTGAAGAGAGCCCTGGAGCGCAGACTAATTGATAAAACAGAACTCGCATATCTTTTACCTGAGCACCCTGTTACGGCCGCCTTTTATTGTCTCCCCAAAATCCACAAGGGCTGTGATCCCTTGAAGGGGAGGCCAATCGTTTCAGGGACCAACTGTCTGACCGCCAATATCAGTACCTACGTAGATCATGTCTTGCGCCCTTTCATAACCAGTCTACCCTCCTATGTGAGGGATACAATGGAGGTGTTGGGACACCTTAATGGTATCCGCTGTGATAAAGGCATGCAATTGGCCAGTTTGGATGTCGAAGCGCTCAACATCTCAATCCCTCATGATTTGGGCTGTAGGGAGATTTGTTCATTTTTGCAACAGAGGGCTGATCACTGTAGAGGCCACAATGAATTCATTGTGGAACTCCTGGAGTTCATCCTTACACATAATGTATTTCTGTTTGACGGCGATATCTTCCACCAGCTCAGGGGAGTTGCTATGGGCAGCCCTTGTGCCCCAACTTTTGCAAATCTCTACCTGGGCTGGTGGGAGAGAGAAGTGGTCTTTGCTGATCGTCTTAAGCAATTCACCACCATGATCCTCCTTTGGATAATATACATCAACAATGTGCTTATTCTTTGGGGGGGGCAGCAATGCAGCCTTTCAAGAATTTGTTGCCATTCTCAATGCCAATCAATTGGGACTGTATTTCACATCTGAGATCAATCTGAGATATATTTTCTTCTTGGATCTTGCCATTTCACTCAGTCCCTCTGGCCAAATTATCACTAATGTTTTCAGAAAACCCACGACAACTAATAACTTATTAAAGTGGGAGAGAGGGCACCCTCTTGCCCTTAGAAAAGGGATACCCAAGTGCCAATATTTGAGGGTGAGAAGAAACTGCTCACAATTGGCTAATTTTAAGTTTGCTGCGGGTGAGTTGCAAACTCGGTTCCGGCGTCGTGGTTATCGGCACCATGTACTGAAACAAGCATACCATCATGCACTGAGTGTCAATAGAGACCAGTTGTTATCCCCAAAAAATAGGGAACAGAGTGACAATACAATCAGAATCATTGGCACTTATGACAGCGTGCATGATGCAGTGTGCCGTGTACTAGCGAACAACTGGGATATTCTCAGATCAGATTCCAGACATTGGGAGCCTGATACCACCAAGACCGACCATCACATATCGCAGGAACCAAAGTTTACATGATTTTCCTGTGCATAGCCTATACCAGCAACCAAAAGAACAGACTTGGCTACATAGCTCACTGCAGGGCACATTTCCATGTTAGTCCTGTAAATTTTGCAAGTATATAGACAGGACCAAATTTTCTCCAACAGCTCAGCCGATAAAACCTAGTTTATCAAATCATTTATAAACTGTATATCAGTTGGGGTTTTTTACCTGCTTACATGTTGTTGTGGTTTGAAATATGTTGGTAAGACAACCAGGGAGCTACGTCGTCAGATGGGGGAACATGTGTCCGATGTGGTGAAAGCGAATGACACTCCGATTGCACGCTATGTATTGGAGCATCATAATGGGTGGACCTCTTCCATTAAATTTTAGGGGATCGAGCAGATTAGATTGACCTTGAGAGGTGGCAATAAGGACCGCATTCTCCTACAGAAAGAGGCCCCTTGGATCTTTACCCTGAACACCATTAAACCGCTTGGCCTAAATGTTGCCATCTCCTATGTGCCTTTTATTTAGGTTGTTACTGGTCCAATCACTCTCTTTTGAGTATTCTGCTCGCTTCCCCCATCTCTGTTTCCCCTCCTTATTTATATACTTTTGGTTCACGGTAATTTACATGTCTGCAGTTGGCAATGGGGCATGTGTCCGGTGATGTGTGGATAATGTGACAGTTATCATGGTTGCCACGTTGCATATGGCTGCATCACCTTTTTGCCTCTCTAACATGCATGCGGTTGCAATCATAAATCAGGTAGCTAATTCTGCCATGTAAACCTGCGGGACTGTGCTTTATGCATATACATTGTTGCAGCTCATTTGTGATTGTTAGACAAGATGGTAGTGAGTATCAGATTGTCACCTTGTACTTATAATCATACTTTCCACCCATCTGTTCTACAACATGTCGGTGATATGTCTATTCCAGCAGGCATGGGCCTATCTAGTTGTATATGATTGCATTTAGGGACATTGTTGCAATGTGGCAATCATCACCATATTGCTAGATGCCAATTGCAACTTTCAGCACTTTACTCTTATAATATGTATGCTATCAATATTACTACACATCCACATCACATTTACATCATGTATTGCCTTTATTAGCTGACATGGTTATTTAGCTCATCGGCAATAAGCTCTGTGATTTCTGCCCCTTATTGTGCCATGTATTACCTCTTTATTGATCTCCACCAATGTGCGCTCTTGTTGTAATATGTTACTGTACATTGGTCAAGCCGCTTGATATTCCTCTTGATATTATGCAGCGCTCTATGTGCTTACCCTGGGGCTCACATAGTTCCTCCTACCTCCTGACTAGTCAGTGTACATGCAGCCGCGTTGGCAACTGATTGGTCAGAGGAATAGGAGGCTTGTCCAGCGAGGCGGGAGTCTGCCTTTAAATTTTGGCGTTCGGCAGGCCGCTTCGTGGCCATCATAGTGCCGGACGCTTGCTACATTAGTACGCCGTCCCTCGGATTTAGAGGTAGACGGCTCAGACAGGGCTTTTTACTTTAGCAGTGGTCCTTCCTAAAATTATAGGGTATGTCCTCTAGGCAGGGGCTACCTTGTCCCGGAGTTACTTCTGCAGTCCTGAGATACCTGCCGCACCTCATACCAGAGGTTGTCCGGCACCATTTTTCTAAATCACTGTGGCCGTGTACACCGCTAGGCACGGCCTCTGGCATTCAATAGGCCAGTATTCCATCACTGGTATTTTTGGCTAGTATCCCATTACGGGGATAACTGGCTTTAGCAGGCTATTTCCCTTCTCTTTTTGGTGCTCCTGATGAGGTGCACTCCAGTACACAGAAATGCATTGAGCCTATTGATTAGTGACTGGCACTGAGGGGTTGCGGTCTTTGTCACTTAGAGCCTTCCCCACAGGTCCAGCCAAGCACCTTTTGTGTGTATACAGTGGTTGGCTTTGTGCGCTGCCATCTACTGTGACTATTATTATTACCCTGCACCATCTCCATCTGTTGCTAGGGTATTCTGCTAAGTGACTTTCAACTCACACTTGCAATCCTAAGTGTGTGGTTGATTATCTGTCTAGCGGACCTATGGGGCCCATCAATCCATGACATTGGATATGTCCTCAGCTGTACACGACAATATATACCTGATTATCAGTAGGGGTAACCCATAGGCTTTGTTCCTTTCTCAGTTGATCACTTCAGCTGGGTGATCGGGTAGACACCCCTTGTTTTAATAGTAGACAATTCAATAAAGTTTTGTTTGTTGTTTTCATTTTAACGTCCCTCTGATAGATTTATCAATTCCTACCATTCATGAAAAATTAAAGCTCTTTGCACACATTTTTGATCAAACGTGTGTCGAGCCCATCTACCGTCATCAAGGTGACTTATACAGATAGGTAACTAACACTAACAGAACTGCCTCTCCTGGGCCTAACCTAAGCCTACAATGTTCAGGGTGGTGTAGGAACCAGCTATATTTATACTCTGCTCAGAAGCCCTTGGCAGATGGGCGGCGAGTGCCTAATCTAAAGGAGGGAGTTATGCTCCAAACATACTACAAGAAAATTTAGACTAGCACATCCGAAGTCACAGGTGCACATCCATAAAGTTTTCCTCCACAAAGACAAATACTATTTAAACCCCATCTACATATAAGTTCATAAATAGAACAAAAGAAACTCATTACATTATGCAACATCACATGGAGAAGAAACAATTAAGTGGTAGTGGAAGTGCATCAAGTAGTAACCAGTAAAAACTAGTTGTTATAAGAAAATGCATATTTCACTTTGAAACCATACTTTTTATTTCCTCTCTTTATTTCTATTATCTGTCATTGGTGCATAGACTATGTGTTGGCCTCTTCTCTGTGGAAACCTCTAATATAGTACCGCTCAACTCCTCCCCATCTAGTACCTTCCTCCACCCCCCTTAGCTAGGCCACATATATATTTCCTTGTACTACTTGGATAAGCATGTTATTGCTATATCTATGAGCCAAAGGACCTCTTAATTGAATATCCATATTGACATATCAATCTTATGATGATCTGTTCTTTATCATATATTGCTTTACTAACTGTGCCCAATTTTTTATTTATTTTTTTGCTGTTTACTGCTTTATGATTATATAAAACCAATAAAAAAAAGTTTTGAAAAGAAAATACATCTTTCAAAGACCTGCTGGGCTCCATAAATTAGCAGCGTTATCAGTGCTCAGTGGTAGCTGCTCTTGTCTGTGCAGTGGTTCTAGAAGAGATTAGGAGCTGAGTGTGCATCTGTCAGATTGTCTTTCCTGGAAAATTGCTCTGCCGACCAACAAGATCATTAGAAGAGATGAGAAGCATAATTATTCAGGAATCTGCTTAGCTTACAATCATAGGGCTAGGTGGGGATTTAAACCTGACTCTAGTCAGTGCCTGTGATTGTGTATAGTATCCTGTCTTCAATCTGTGCTTGTGTGCCTGAATCCTGTTCTTGCTCATTAACCCTCCAACTGTGGCTTGTGATACTGGTTCACCTCTTGTCTGCTAATTTGGTTCATCTCTGCCCTCCTGTTCTGACCCTGACTAAAATTTGACTATCCTTCTGCCCCCTCTCCTTCCCTTTGGGTTGGTTTATAATGATAGGTAGCAAAGTTTATTGGCTGATGTTCAGGTCAGTGATCTCAGGAGTTTCCCTTACATTTATCTAAGTCACAATTATAGACAAGTACAATCTAACTAAATGAACAAAACACTGTACTGTTCCTGTTTTTTAAAAAAACAATTTGGGCAAACCTCTGCAGAGCAAGGAGAAAAAGTAACTGGACCTCTTTGTTATTTAGAGGTTAGTCAACATGTCCTACGGTGGAGGACATGTCTTAAGCCCGGACATGTTGACTAACCTCCCAATTTTAACATCAGTTTGAGGGCTTAGTAAGACCGCAGTGTCCACCTGTTTTTTCATTTGTTATTGCTATATTGTTATATTATTTATCACATCCACACTATTGCCATTTTGTGTAGGCTGTCTATTGTGGTACTTGTGGTCCGCTGTGGGCATCCTCCACCGTATGCATTTTTGGGGATCGCCATTAGCAACGGGCCACAAGTGCAGGATCTGCTCCCCTGTTTATATATGCATAACTGCATTTTTGGGTTGAGCACATCCTGCTTGATGCCACCTTTCAGTTGGTTTGTGTATATATAATTGTTTGGAGGTGTATAAACTCCCATGTAATTGTAGCCTGTTTTCCATCCACAGGCTACATTTAGGTGCACCTGTGAGGCCTGGGCCATATCAGCCAGTCTTGGGTGGGGCTCTCAGCCATCTCCTTCCTCCCATTGCAGGCATGGTTACATGATGGAGGTAACTGAGGAGTTTGCTGCGAGTCGGCCTAATACCTTCCTGTAATTTTGCCCACTGGCCCCTGGTATTGCCCATATGGCACAGGTAGGTGAGTGTTTGGTCCCAAGCTACTTGAGAGACCTTGGCGTGGTGCTCGGACTTAATACATGTCCTCCACTGTAGGACATGTTGACTAACCTCTCAATTTTAACATCAGTTTGAGGGCTTAGTAAGATCGCAGTGTGCACCTGTTTTGTCATTTGTTATTGCAAAATTAGAAAAGGTGTTTCAGCGAAGGAGATTATATTGGAAGTGTGGGCACACAAAGCCTGGTTACTGACAAAACATTTTCTTTTCAGGGAAGTATGTGTTAACCATGCCTCAAGGAAGACAGGAAATAGAGATGCATTAATTAAATCTGAATATTATAAGCCATTGGCAGTGATCAAATCAGTTTAAAAATGTGGGAAGCTAAAATAAAGTATATCAAAAAGTTGTAAAACTTTTCATTTATTTTGTTGTAATCTTTTTTCTTATTGTTGATATTCTCTATAGAAACATTATGAAGCAAATAAATTAGCTCAATTATTTTTTCTAAATCAAGTTGTTAATCTTTTATTTTTATATTTTTATATTTGCCAAATAAATGAGACTCTAGAGACATATATTACCTTAAATGACCTGGCTCCTTGCTGTTTATTTTCTATATAAATATCTGTTGTATGTGGTTCCCATTCAAGTGCTTGATAGACATGTAACATGGCTATCATGTCTAAAATTCCAATTATTTCACTCTGGGAAACTGAAAATAATATTTAAGAACAAAACAATACCTGTTGTAAGTATCACAAAGAAACTTTTGTAAATCAATAGATAGATAGATACTGTAGATAGATAAATGTATAAACTCTACTTAAGATTTCAAAGGCTAGCTTCAAATTTGTGTTGTTCATTCTGGTATTAAGATCCGGCAGAGGATCTCAATACCGGAATTAAACTGATCCATTTTGATTTTACACATCACGATGCATCCTTTCCGTTAGGATGCGTTGGTGTGAAATTAAAACGGAAAAAAATGAATGCATTGAAAGTCAAGGGGTGACAAATCTGGTGTTTTAGGTTTCTAAAAAAAAAACACTGATCGGTCACCGTTGCCTTACAGTGCATAATCCGTTTTTATGACCAGACACAAAATTGCAGCTTGCATCGGTTTTGTATCTGATCACAAAACGGAATGCTGACGAAACAAAAGACATCCTGATACATCCTGAACGGAACTCTTTCCATCCAGAATGCATGAGGACTATACAGAAACGTTGTTTTCTGGTATCCTCTGCCAGATCTCAATACCGGAAAACAACACAAGTGTGAAAGAAGATTATGAATATTAAAACAATAGGCAAAATCTTGTAGTTTAATTAAGAACTTGAACTCCTTTGCACTTATTTAATGTACAACTGATATAGACAAACGTGTTTATTTTATGTTTTTATAATTAAAAAAAAACTGTTAAATTGTATGTTGTTCAGTATTTGTGATTTATTTTTTACTTTTGTTCTATACTGAGAAAGTAAACCATGTTTTAAAGCATATCCTCAGTTATAAAACAAATTTTCATAAATTAATAGTGTTGGTGAGCATAAGAAACTTTGAAATGTATCTTATTAAAAAAGAGGTTATTATCTGCTTTTTGCAGGCTGGTATGCTCTTTCCTGATTTTAATATTGAAGTCTGTGAAGAAATAAGGGGGGGGGGGAGGCTGATGTATGAGAGACACACTCTCTTAGCGCTGCTACACTTCGTACTTTTGACTCTACTTAGCGAGTAGGATACAACACCACCATTGTTCATAGTGAAGTAATAAATCATTTACTAGCTAGCAGCAGCCTCATCTCCTTCTTCCTATCTCCATAGACTTTTGTGTGTGAAATCGAAGACTGGGACAGAAGCAACAAGAGATAAGAGAATGACTGAAGGAAAGGAAGAGAAAATAAGCCCAGAAGAAAGCATAAATGATAAATTTCAAAGTTTCTTATATTCACATCTACTATTCATTTACGATAACGTGTTTTTAACTGGAGGTTAACCTTAAATTTAGAGTAAAAAAAATCTGTATTTTAATTTATTTTAGGTCTATGGACTTCTTCTTCAATTTAAAATCTTAATCTCAATGACAAACAATGTATTCTCATCTCAGAAATTCTAAGGTACGATAAAGAAGTGTTTTCCTTCTGCTGGGATTTTGTGGTTCTATGTGATTTTTGTTATTTTGCATAAGGAGATTAAATAATTACATTAAACTAGTTCAGATCTGATATATTTGGGGACAAGGTACAGTTTAGTTGTTTGTAGTGGTAGTTTAATAGTTAAAACTATTTTACAATTAAGGCCTTGTTCACACGTCGGTTATTTCAATCAGTTTTTGTGAGCCAAAACCAGAAGTGGAGGCGACACAGTGATAAGGTATAATGAAAAGATCTGCAACTGTTCTGTGTTTTTGATCCTAATCTGGTTTTGGCTCGCAATAACTGATGGAAATTTGAGATGTCTCAAACTATTCGCCAGCGAACAGCCAATCAGCATACCTTCCCTCCCAGACCCTCCCACCTCCTATCAAAAATCAAGGGCAGCATACATCTTAGATTCATTCTGAAGCTGCAGTGTTAGTTAGAGCAGGGGGAGTACTGCTGCTGCTGAATTAATAGGGAAAGCGTTAGCTAGACCAGTGTTCTGCGTCCACTCAAGTCCTCAAAGACTCATCTACTATAAGGACAAATCTGCTTTTATTTTATATATATATATATATATATATATATATATATATTGCAGTTGCCTGCCCATGTGTGAGAGGCCGCAGGCCCACAGACTGTACTGTGTGCACACCACTCATATCGGGTGGCACAGTACCTTGCAGATAAAAAAGTCATTTAATTTTTACCCTTTAAAATAATTGCAGTTTCCTGCCAGTGTGCGTCAGGCCCACAGACTTTACTGTGCCCACTGCCCACCACTCATATAGGGTGGCACAGTACCTTGCAGATAAAAAAGTAATTTAATTTTTACCCTTTAATATAATTGCAGTTGCCTGCCAGTGAGTGTCAGGCTTGCCTGCCAGTGAGTGTCAGGCCCACTGACTGTACTGTGCCCTCTGCCAGTTCCCACCACTCAAATCGGGTGGCACAGTACCTTGCATATAAAAAAGTCATTTAATTTCTACCCTTTAATACAATTGCAGATGCCTGCCAGTGTGTGTAAGGCCCACTGACTGTACTGTGCCCACTGCCCACCACTCATATAGGGTGGAACAGTACCATGCACGCATGGTACCACTTATAAAAAAAAAATGACAGGCAGAGGCAGCCCACCCTGCAGGGGCCGTTGTGGTCATGGTGCTGTGAATTCCTTTGGCTCTAGAATAATGCCCAGCGTTCAGAGGCCACATACCCTGAACTCGAAAAATTCTGAGGACATAGTTGACTGGCTTACAAAGGACACCCAATCTTCTACAGCTTCCGCTCGGAACCTTGATGCACCATCCTCCTCCAGCTCAGTGTCGGGCACCTCTCAACTTACCATCCGCCCGCCGCCACCACCAACACTAGCACCAGAGCCACTTCACTTGATCTGTCAGAGGAGTTATTTAAACATCATTTGGAAGAAATGAGTGATGTGCAACCATTATTGCCAGAGGATGTAGATAACAGGGATATGTCTCAGTCAGGCAGCATTACACACATGGATATACAGTGTGATGATGATAATGAGGATGTTATACCCGCTGCTGCTTCCTTTGCTGAGTTGTCAGACACAAGTGAAGCGGTTGATGATGACGATGTGTCCGTGGATGTCACGTGGGTGCCTGCTCGAAGAGAAAAATAACAGGGAGAAAGTTCAGATGGGGAGACATAGAGGAGGAGGAGACGAGTTGGAAGCAGGGGGAGGTCGTCGCAATGAGCTAGTGGCACAGTCAGACAGAATGTATCGGCACCCGGGGTCAGCCAGACAGCATGCCAATCAACGCATGCTGTTGCCACCACCAGAATGCCATCATTGCAAAGCTCAGCAGTGTGGCATTTTTTTTGTGTGTCTGCCTCTGATAACAGCAATGCCATTTGCAACCTGTGCCAAAAGAAACTGAGTCGTGGGAAGTCCAACACCAACCTAGGTATGACTGCTTTGTGAACGCACATGATCTCACATGACAAACGCCTATGGGATCAACACATGAGTACAAGCAGCACACAAAGTCAAAGTCACCATCCTCCTGCTGGTCCAGCATCTTCAGCCACATCAACCACTGCTGTCCTCCTTGCCCCCTCTTAACCACCCGCCACTCCGCCTCTCACCTTCAGCAGTTCCTGCTCATCTGCCCACAGTCAGGTGTCTGTCAAGGAAATGTTTGAGTGTAAGAAGCCAATGTCACAGAGTCACCCCCTTTACCCGGCATCTGACAGCTGGCTTGTCAGAACTCTTAGCTCGCCAGCTTTTACCATACAGGCTGGTGGAGTCTGAGGCCTTCAAAAAATTTGTAGCTATTGGGACCCCGTAGTGGAAGGTACCCGGCCAATTTTTTTTTTTCACAAAAGGCAATCCCCAACCTGTACTCCATTGTGGAAAAGGAAGTCATGGCATGTCTGCCACACAGTGTTGTGGCAAGGGTCCATCTGACCACTTATACCTGGTCTGCAAAGCACGGTCAGGGCAGGTATATCATGAACACTGCACATTGGGTAAACCTGCTGACGGCTGCCAAGCATGGAATGCGTGGCTCTGCCGCGGAGTTGGTGACATCGCCACAACTTGCAGGCAAGGCCTAATGCCACCTCCTCTACTCCTACTACTCCATCCTCTTCGCAAACCTCCTCGGTTGAGTCCTCTTCTGCTGCTGCGTCTTGCGCCACATCAACTGCAACCCCCCCCCCCAGCTCCCCGCGGGCTATAGGTGGATCAGTGGCTGACCCCGCACCAACTGGAGATCGGCAAAGTGGTGTGTAACAACGGAAGCAATCTGTTGGCTGCATTGAATTTGGGCAAGTTGACACATGTGCCGTGCATGACACATTTGTTAAATCTGATCGTATAATGCTTTGTGTATAAGTAACCAGGCTTGCAAGATATCCTCAAGCAGGCCAGGAATGGCCATTTCAGGCATTCCAACACGGCTCTGGCGCACTTTTCCGATATTCAGCGGCGAAACAACATACCAGTGAGGCGCTTGATTTGCGACAGCCCAACACGTTGGAATTCAACACCCCTAATGTTCGAGCGCCTGCTCCAACAAGAAAAAGCCGTCAACGAGTATTTGTATGACCGGGGAGCTAGGACAGCCTCTGCGGAGCTGGGTATTTTTTTGCCACGTTACTGGACGCTCATGCGAAATGCACCGAAGGCACCATCATCGACCTCATGCCATTTGTTTTCTTCCTGGAGCGTGCCCTGCGAAGAGTGCTGGATCAGGCTGTAGAAAAGTGTGAAGAGGAAGAGTTGTGGTCACCATAACCACCAGAAACAGCCTTGTCATCATCGCTTGCTGGACCTGTGGCAACGCTGGAAGAGGAGTCTGAGGAAGATGAGTCAGAGGAGGAATGTGGCTTTGAGGAGGAGGAAGACCAACTGCAGCAAGCATCCCAGGGTGCTAGTTGTTGTCACCTATCTGGGACCCGTGGTGTTTTACGTGGCTGGGGGGAAGAACAGACCTTCAATGACATCAGTGAGGACGAGGAACGGGAGAGGAGTAGCTCGACATCCAACCTTGTGCAAATGGGGTCTTTCATGCTGTCATGCCAGTTGAGGCACCCTCGTATAAAAAGGCTGAAGTAGAACGACCTGTACTGGGTGGCCACGCTACTAGACCCCCGGTATAAGCAGAAAGTGGCTGAAATGTTACCGAATTACCGGAAGTTGGAAAGGATGCAGCAGCTCCAAAACAAGTTAAAAAGTATGCTTTACACAGCTTATAAGGGTGATGTCACAGCACAATGACCCTGGCCCTGATAAGGGACAAAACAGAGATTAAACTGATACAGATTTTTTAAATTAAAAATTATTTTTTTTTAATTAATTTATTTTTTTTAAAAAGAGGACAGCCTCTGCGGAGCTGGGTATTTTTTACTGAACGTTACTGAACGCTCATGCACAATGGCTGTAGGCT
Organism: Bufotes viridis; assembly: GCA_033119425.1. Lineage (NCBI taxonomy): Eukaryota > Metazoa > Chordata > Amphibia > Anura > Bufonidae > Bufotes > Bufotes viridis. The sequence continues at coordinate 12,613,760 of CM065590.1, forward strand.
CATGCATCCTTTTGCGGAGGTGACAAACCTGGTCCGTCAAACCCAGGGCAACATCATCGACCTCATCCCATATACGTTTTTTCTGGAGCGTGCTCTTCGAAGACTGCTGGATCAGGCCGTAGATGAGCATGAAGAGGAAGAGTTGTGGTCACCATCACCACCAGAATTAGCTTTGTCGTCGTCGATTGCTGGACATGCGGCAACACAGAGAAAGGAGTCTGAAGAAGAGGAGTCAGAGGTGGAGTCCCAGGGGGCATGTTGTCACCTTTTAGGGACCTTTGGTCTTGTACCTGGCTGAGTGAAGTAAGAGACCTTAAATGACGTCAGTAAGGACAAGGAACAGGACATGGCTAGCTTGGTATCCAACCTTGTGCAAATGGACTGTTTGCGGTTGTTTGTGGTGCATTAAACGGGAAGTTTGGTCTGTCAGAGTTTGGTCTGTCACTGTGAAGCGGGTGTAACCCTTACACTACCTGATTAATACAACATCATACCTGATCGTATACACACACTGGATGTTTAAGATATATGGGACAGTTTAAGACATTTCTGCAAAAACCTGCTGTGTGTCAATTCCCACTTTCAGTTGTTACACGTCCTTCCTGCAACAATTATGACCACCATAATTAATAGAGGAAGTGAGCAACCAGTTTAACTGTAGACTTTCCATATACACTGGCATGGATTTAGGGAACAGGACTGCCCACCATATTTCTATTATTACAGTATATAAAGCATGTTATGGTATATTATGTAAAATACACTAAAATATATGAGACCATTACTTAGATATAGTTAATTTTCGCTCTTAATTGTTAAATGAAGTAAAAATTTGCTGTTATATTTGAATAGTATTTGTTCTAATTTTAGGGGAACAATTTCACTGCAGTCACTGAGTTTTTCCTCTTAGGATTTCAAGTCAGTCAAAAATTAAGAATTTCACTGTTCTTTCTTTTCCTTGTGGTTTACTGTATGACAATATTTGGGAATCTTCTGATCATCACTTTGGTGTCCATGAACAAGAACCTCCACACTCCAATGTACTTCTTCATCTCACAACTGTCCATAAGTGACATTTTGGTGACCACAGATATTGTCCCCAACCTGCTCCACATCCTACTGAATAATGGAGGAACCATTACTTTTATTGACTGCATTACTCAGTTTTATTTTTTATGTGCTTCAGAAACATTTGAATGTCTTTTTCTCGCTGTTATGTCTTATGACAGATATGTGGCCATCTGTAATCCGCTACGTTATACTTCTATCATGACAAATGGATATTGTCTGTTATTGACTGCCATCTGTTGGTTGTTTGGCTGTTCTATGATTTTGACTTACATCATTACAACAACAAAGCTATATTTTTGTCAATCAAATATCATTGACCATTTCTTCTGTGATATTATCCCCTTACTAGAACTTGTCTGTTCTGACACCTTCATTGTTCACTTGGAGATTTATTCAGTTGGCATTCCAATTGTGTTCATCCCAACCACAATCATTGTAGTGTCTTATACATATATTGTTTTAACAGTTCTGAAGATCCCATCCAATACTGGTAGACAGAAAGCTTTCTCCACCTGTAGCTCCCACCTCACTGTGGTCTCTATATTCTACTGGACCATGTTCAGTGTTTATGTTGTCCCAAATAAAGGACAAACACTTACTATAAGTAAAATCCTTTCATTGCTATATACTGTTTTTACTCCTCTAGTCAACCCCATTATATACAGTCTGAGAAACAAAGACATTAAGAAAGCTATACAATTGTGGAGTCACTATCATTCATAACTAGGTCCACCAAACAGGTCTTTGGTAGAGTTGAGCGAACACCTGGGTGTTCGGGTTCGAGAAGTTCGACCGAACTTCCCGAAAATGATCGGGTTCGGGATCCGAACTCGACCTGAACTTTATCCCGAACCCGAACCCCATTAAAGTCAATGGGAACCAGAACTTTTGGGCACTAAAAAGGCTGTAAAATAGTCCAGGAAATGGCTAGAGGGCTGCCAAAGGCAGCAAAATGTAGGTAAATCCCCTGCAAACAAATGTGGATAGATAAATGAATTAAAATAAAGTAAAATAAAATAAATAAAACTTAACCAATATCAATTGGAGAGAGGTCCCATAGCAGAGAATCATGCCTCATATCACCCACCACGGGAGAAGGCCACTTTCAGTTATTTCGGCCCCAGCACCCAGACAGAGGAGAGAGGTCCCACAGCAAGGAATCATGCGTCATATCACCCACCACTGAAAAAGGCCACTTTCAGTTATTTTGGCCCCAGCACCCAGACAGAGGAGAGAGGTCCCACAGCAGAGAATCATGCGGCATATCACCCACCACTGGAGAAGGCCACTTACAGTTATTTAGGCCCCAGCACCCAGACAGAGGAGAGAGGTTGACTGGATGAGCTGGTGAAAGCAGAGGAGGAGGAAGCCGAGGAGGAGAGTACAGGAGGCAAAGAATGATGCCCTGCGATCCTTGGAAGCGGAAGGACGTGCGCCAAAGAACTCTCCGCCTGGGGCCCAGCCGCCACTACATTTACCTAGTGTGCAATTAGGGAGATATAGCGTCCCTGGCTGTCCTTACTGGTCCACGTATCTGTGGTTAGGTGGACCTTGCCACAGATGGCGTTGCGTAGTGCACACTTGATTTTATCGGATACTTGGTTGTGCAGGGAAGGCACGGCTGTCTTGGAGAAGTAGTGGCGGCTGGGAACCACATACTGTGGGACAGCCATGGACATCAGCTGTTTGAAGCTGTCTGTGTCCACCAGCCTGAATGACAGCTTTTCAAAGGCCAGTAGTTTAGAAATGCTGGCATTCAGGCCCAGGGCTCGAGGGTGGCTAGGTCGGAATTTATGCTTTCTCTCCAAGGTTTGTGAGATGGAGAGCTGAACGCTGCCGTGTGACATGGTGGAGATGCTTGGTGACGCAGGTGGTGGTGTCGGTGGCACATCCTCTGTTTGGTGGGCGGCAGGTGGCAACATTCCTCCCGAGGCGGAGGAAGAGGCCGAGGCAGCAGCAGAAGAGGGAGCAGGGGGAGCCAGAGTGAGTTCCTTGTTTTTAAGGTGTTTACTCCACTGCAGTTCATGCTTTGCATGCAGATGCCTGGTCATGCAGGTTGTGCTAAGGTTCAGAACGTTAATGCCTCGCTTCAGGCTCTGATGGCACAGCGTGCAAACCACTCGGGTCCTGTCGTCAGCTCATTGTTTAAAGAAGTGCCATGCCAGGGAACTCCTTGAAGCTGCCTTTGGGGTGCTGGGTCCTTGGTGGCAGTGGCCAGTAGCAGGCGAACTCTCTAGGAGGTGGCTGTTCTGCTTTTGCCCCCTGCTCTCTCTTTTGCTATGCTGTTGGCTCGGTCTCACCACTGCCTCTTCCTCTGAACTATGAAAGTCAGTGGCACGACCTTCATTCCATGTGGGGTCTAGGACCTCATCGTCCTCTGCATCGTCTTCCACACAGTCTTCCTCCCTGACCTCCTGTTCGGTCTGCACACTGCAGAAAGACGCAGCAGTTGGCACCTGTGTTTCGTCATCATCAGAGACATGCGGACTCCGATGAGGTGGTATTCCCATGTCATCATCAACAGGAAACATCAGTGGTTGTGCATCAGTGCATTCTATGTCTTCCAGCGCTGGGGAAGGGCTAGTTGGTTTCCTTTGGGAAACCCTGCCAGCAGAGTCTTCAAACAGCATAAGAGACTGCTGCATAACTTGAGGCTCAGACAGTTTCCCTGATATGCATGGGGGTGATGTGACAGACTGATGGGCTTGGTTTTCAGGTGCCACCTGTGCGCTTTCAGCAGAAGACTGGGTGGGAGATAATGTTGTGAACATGCTGGATCCACTGTCGGCCACCCAATTGACTAGCGCCTGTACCTGCTCAGGCCTTACCATCCTTAGAATGGCATTGGGCCCCACCAAATATCGCTGTAAATTCTGGCGGGTACTGGAACCTGAGGTAGTTGGTTCACTAGGACGTGTGACTGTGGCAGAATGGCCAAGTCCTCTCCCAGCACCAGAGGGTCCAATAACACCAGTCCACCACGACCGCGTTGCGTCCCTTACTAGATGTTTTCCTCATTTCTTCATTCGTATCGATCAATGTGGATGAAAAAATCTCTGCCAAAAAATATGCAAGAAAAAAAATGGAGGGGCCTGACTATTGCCGGGACATAGGGGCTCCGCCCAAGCATCCATACCCGCTTCAGCTCCTATGTCCTGGCAAACGGGATTTCTCCATTCACATTGATCAATCAATAGTTGTGGAGGAAGACATCTTTGCCAGATTTTTGATACAAAGTGTTTGCCAAAGCATATGAACTCCAACACCTCTCCTCAGCTCATTTGCCTGGGCAAACGTACCTGTACTGCGGAGAAGAAATCTCGTCCTGCAGCGCCGCATGCACCGACTTCACAAGTAATCTGACAGCAGCGCAATGCTTCTCTCAGAATGCACATCAGTGCTGCAGCTGGTTGATCGCTTGGTCCACCTAGAAGGTAAAAAAAAAAAAAAGAAATGAAAAAACCAGGCAGCAAAGCTGTAAATTTATTAACATTAACTTTATATAACATTAGAAACAGAACATTAACTTTATTGAACATTTGAAACATAACTTGAACTTTTTTGCTTACCTGTGATTTTTTTTTTTTTCTACCTTAAGGCCTCATGCACACGGCCGTTCAACAGCAGGAGCGCATGGCGTCATTGGTTGTTATGACGCCATGCGCTCCTGCTGTCAGATGGATGCCAGGCCGGGATACCTCGGTCGTGCACGGCCGTATGCATGAAGCCTTAGAGGACAAACCTCTCCTTTCCCATGGGACAATGTGCAAAGCGCAAATCGCCCATGTGGCAAGAGAGATGTGGCGAAGAACATTATGAACTTTGTCCTAGGTGAAAGGAGAGGTTTGTTGCAGCTCTGTGTGAAAGGGCCCTAAGGGCCCTTGCACACGAGCGTTGCTCACGCATCGTGATCGCAATGGAGCTCCCGGCCTGACTTCTCCCGCATAGACGAGGTAGCATAGCATTATATTGATTTATGATGCTGTGTAACCCTTACAGTTCTGAAATGCATTGGATAGCACTGGCAGCAGTATGCCAGTGCTATCCAATGCATTCCAGAACTGTAAGGGTTACTTAGCATCATAAATTAATATAATGCTATGCTACCCCATCTGTGCGGAAGAAGTCAGACCGGGAGCTCCATTGCGATCACGATGCGTGAGCAACGCTCGTGTGCAAGGGCCCTAAGACCCCTGTGTGCCTGTCATGTGTCACGCAATACCTATACTAATAGTGTACCTGTGTGTGGTACTTGCGGAAACACTCCCCTCTCATGTAGCCGGCTCTCTACATCAGGGACTTGGGTCATAGAACCTCCTGGATACAGGAGTTCCGAAATGATCTCTTCCTGGAATTTAAGGAAGGATCCCGTTCTCCCAGCCTTACTGTATAGAACAAAACTATTATATACAGCAAATTGAATTAGATAAACAGACACCTTCTTATACCAGCTTCTGGTGCGGCGGGATACTAAATATGGAGCCAACATCTGTTCATTGAAGTCCACCCCTCCCATGTGGAGGTTATAGTCGTGAACTGAGAGGGGTTTTTCAATGACTCCGGTTGCCCGTTTAATTTGTACAGTCGTGTCTGCGTGAATGGTGGACAGAAGGTAAACGTCCCTCTTGTCCCTCCACTTCACCGTGAACAGTCCTTGGTCACATAAGGCAGCCCTCTCCCCCCGTGCAAGTCGGGCGTTAATGAGCCGTTGGGGGAAGCCCTGGCGACTAGGTCGAGCGGTGCCAAAGCATTGAATTCTGACTAGATGTAAGGGAGTTAGTGCACGTGCCACTGTACCAACTTGAACTGCCCTTCTGGTGCTCGCCACTTCACCAGGGAATACGGCAGTGTTGGTAGAAGGTCCAGGATGTGCTGCGCTGCTGGTGTATACCGCACTATAAAAAAGGTCAGCGCTAGCACCACTCTGCTGCATATGAGGCTCACCACACGGGGTATGTGAAACACTGACATGGGGTCGGGTACGCCTGACCGTAGCAGCGACCTCAACCTCGTCATCTTCGCTAGCAGTTAGAGTGCCACTGCTGTCTACAGGTTCATATTCTGAACCACTGGATTCAGCGGGTGAAGCGTCCCCATCGATTTCATCCATCACGGCCAGAATCCCCTTTAGCGGAATACCCCTTTTTTGCCATTTTGGAGTAACTTATTTATTCCTCTGAGACTACCCAGGAAAAAGAGCACACCTGCCTAGTAAAAAGGAGTGCTTGCGAAGTCACTGCGGTGGGGCGGACTGAACCAAGTGTGCGCACAAGATCAGGCCTGATCGTGCGAACACTGCATTTTTTATAGAGCCTAAAGTGACTCTAATGTACTGATATAGATCTGATTGCGATCAGTCTTGATCACTTACAGATACTATATTAGTATAAGTGCTGATTAGCGACAGTGATGATGCTAATCAGCGACTAATAAGTGACTGCAGTGCGGTGGGCTGGGCGCAAACTACCTAACAAGTAGATAACTACCTGCCGGTGATTAGGGACCCTTACAGGGGGGTGATCAATGACAGGAGGGTGACAGGGGGGTGATCAGGGGGTTTATATGGGGTGATCAGTGGCTACTAAGGGGCGAATAAGTGGCAGGGTGGGTGTGGTGTAAATTTGGTGATTGGTGCTAATTACAGAGCTGCCTGTGTCCTCTGGTGGTCGATCCAAGCAAAAGGGACCACCAGAGGAGCAGGCAGCAGGTATATCAGACGCTATATTGTAAATAGTGTCTGATATACAAATTTCATTGGTTGATTTAAAAAATTACAGCCTGCCAGCCAATGATCACGGCTGGCAGGCTGCAGTTTCACTTCTTAGCTCTGCGTGCGCGCGTTCACATGAAATCTCAGGTCTCACGAGATGACGCCGATAGGCGTGATCGAGACCTGAGACTGCCACCTCCCGCACGCCTTTCGGCGCTAGCGTGACGGGAGGTGGTTAATACTGATTTTACAAACTTTGTACTGATTTTACAAACAGATTTTCCATTTTGACCCATTTTTCTGCTAACAAAGCAAGGGTTAACAGCCAAACAAAACATAACATTTATTACCCTGATTCTGTAGTTTACAGAAACACCCCATATATGGTTGTAAACTGCTGTACAGGCACATGGCAGGGCGCAGAAGGAAATGAGCGCCATACGGTTTTTAGAAGGCAGATTTCACTGGGATAATTTTAAGTTGCCATGTCACATTTGAAACCCCCCTGATGCACCCCTAGAGTAGAAACTCCAAAAAATTAACCCCAGTTTGGAAACTACAGGATAAGGTGGCAGTTTTGTTGATACTATTTTAGGGTACATATGCTATTTAGTTACTCTATATTACACTTTTTGTGAGGCAAGGTAACAAAAAATTGCTGCTTTGGCACTGTTTTTATTTTGTGTTATTTATAATGTTCATCTGACAGGTTAGACGGACACGACAGTACCAATATGACTACTTTTTTTGGTTGTTTGTTTTAGTTTTACATAATAAAGCATTTTTTTTTAGTGTCTCCATATGCTGAAAGCCATAGTTTTATTTTTTTTATTTTTTGGGCGACTATCTTATGTAGGGCTCTTTTTTTTTTTTTTTTTTTTTTTTTGGATGAGATGACGGTTTGATTGGTACTATTTTAGGGTGCATATGACTTTTTGATCGCTTGGTATTACACTCTTTTTGATGTAAGGTGACAAAAAAAATGGCTTTTGCCACAATTTTTTTTTTATAGTGTTCATCTGAGGGGTTAGGTCATGTGATATTTTTATATATACGGAGAGTTGATCTCACTTTAGACCACGGTTCCTGATGTCCTTTTTCCTATATTTAATAGAAAATGGATGGACCTCCGTAGTGAAGTACTGTCAACTCCGTATAGATTTAAAAAGATTTATTGTACTCACAAGCAAATATCTTGCATTACAGCATATCAAGGTAGAAACTGCCCGACCCAGGTTTCACTTTCGCTTCTTCAGGGGAACACTGACTGCAAGGTGTGAACTGAACCCACAGCACACCAGGAAACCGTGAAGCTGACAGCAGAGAGGCACAGTATTTTGGAACTTTTTATTTTTACTTGATATTTTTATAGAGCTGGTTGTTATGGACATGGCAATACCTAACATGTGTACTTTTTTTATTTATTTCACTTTAACACAATAAAAGAATTTTAGAAAACAAAACAAAAATAAAATACATGTTTTAGTGTCTCCATATTTTTTGGGCTATTGTCTCATGTAGAGGCTTATTTTTTGCGGGATGAGGTGACAGTTTGAGTGGTATAATTTTAGGGTACATATGACTTTTTTGATCACTTCTAGTACCCTTTTTTGGGAAGCGAGGTGGAAAAAATTTCTATTTCATCATAGTTTTTCATTTTTTTCTTTTTATAGCGTTCAACGTGCAGGGAAAGGAACGTGACCCTTTCATAGATCAGTTTGTTATGGATGCGGTGATATATAACATGTGTAAAGTGTTGATCAAGCATTCAAGTGCTCGGATGCTCGGGCCGAACACATTGGGATGCTGCAGAGTACCGAGTATAATGGAAGTTAATGGGAGAACCCAAGCATTAAACCAGGCACCCCCTGCTCTGAAAAGGGGAGGGTGTCTGGTTCATAGTAAAAGGTCTGAAATTGATGGAAACTCCACCAAAATGGTTCAGGAACAGCATGGGGAGGATGTCTGGATGCAACTTGGACTCCCAGGTCGCTGCTGGGAGCGATGTTGTCCGAGTAGTACGCCACTTTTATAGACTGTCAATAATAGGCACAAAACCAAAGATAAAATCGATTTTTGAGGAAAAATTGTTAGGAAACATTCTTTCCTGTTTATTTACTTGAATATAAAGTGCAAGTGCTGCCAAAAATTACAAGCAAGAGGCACTCCGATACAACTTGTATATCACATAAAGGAGAGCCTCATTCACATTGTGGTACAATTGTTCCTTAGTGATGACCGAGCACCAAAGTGATATTTGTGCGCTCGGCCGAGCACCCGAGTATAATGGAAGTCAATGGGAGACAACCAGGCATCCCCTGCTCGGATGAGGGGAGGGTACCCGATCCATTGGAAACGGTCAGAATGTGACAGAAACACCACCGAAATGGATCTGGAACAGCATGGGGACCATGTCTGGGTGCATCTTGGACTCCAATGTTCTGCTGGGAACCATATTGTCCCAGCTATCCGCCACTTTTACATAGCGAAAAAATTCCACCTCAAATCCCGCCCCCTCAAAAAAAAAAAAAAAACATTTTTAGAGGTAAAATTGTTAGGAAACATTATTTCTTGGATATTCAATTGTATATACAGTGCAAATGCTGCCAAAAATTACAAGGAAGAAGCGCTCTGATACAGCCTGTATATCACATAAAGGAGGGCCTCATTCACATGGTGCTGCAATTGTTCAAATACACTGCTGCACTCATAAAGCCTATGCACTAAGTGAAAGGGCTGCCAAAAATTACAAGGATCTGGCACTCCAATACACCCTTTATTACACATAAAGGAGGGCATCATACACACTCTTGAAAAATTATCATTGCTGGCCTGCTGGTGACCCTCAAAAACATTTAGAGCAAGAGCATGCTGGTTACCCTCTAAAATATTATAGTTAAGGGCCTGAAGGTGAGCGGACCCAATGCAAATTTGTAGTGAGGGCCTGAAGGTGAGAGAACCCCATAAAACATTGCAGTGATGGCCTACAGGTGAGCAGACCGTATAAAACATTGGAGGTGTGGGCCTGAAGACTAGCGGACCCCATAAATCATTGCAGGGATGGCCTACAGGTGAGCAGATGGTATAAAGCATTGGAGGTGAGGGCCTGAAGCCTAGCAAACCCCATAAATCTTGCAGTGATGGCCTACAGGTGAGCAGACCATATAAAGCATTGGATAAGAGTGCCTAAAGCCTAGAGAACCCCATAAATTATTGCAGTGATGGCCTACAGGTGAGCAGATGGTATAAAGCATTAGAGGTGAGCGCCTGAGGCCTAGTGAACCCAATAAAATATTGCATTGATGGGCTACAGGTTAGCAGACCTTATAAAGCATTGGAGGTAAGGGCCTGAAGCCTAGCGAACCCGATAAATCATTGCAGTGATGGCCTACAGTTGAGCAGATGGTAAAAAGCATTGGAGGTGAGGGCCTGAAGCTTAGTGAACCCCATAAAATATTGCAGGTGAGCAGACCTTATAAAGCATTGGAGGTGAGGGCCTGAAGCTGAGCGAACCCTACAAAACATTGTAGTGAGGGCATATATTTTCTGTATGGAAGAGGAGGTGGAGAAGGAGGCAGATGAGAAAAGTAAATTAAAACATATATCCTTTTTAAGAGGTAAAAATGGTAAAAAAATCTGAATCTTGTGGATTGAGTACATTATAAAGCATACATTTAAATTGCGTTTTTGTTCCTCATTAGCTCAGCTTTCCTCTGGTGGATTGGAGAAGTCAGGGACAATCCAGGCCTTGTTCATTTTTATCTGAGTCTACCTGTCAGCATTGTCAGTGGACAAGCGGATACGCATATCTGTTATAATGCCACCAGCAGCACTAAATACACGCTCAGACAATACGATGGCGGCAGGGCAGGCCAGCACCTCCAAGGCGTAGAGTGCAAGTTCATGCCACGTGTCCATCTTGGACACCTAGTAGTTGTAAGGCACTGAGGGATCATTTAGGACGCTGACACAGTCTGCAATGTATTCCTTCACCATCTTCCAAAACTTTTCCCTCCATGTAGCACTAGGACATGATTCAGGGTGAGGTTGCTGGCGGGGTTTCATAAAAGTGTCCCATGCCTTGGAAAGTGTTTCCCTGCCTCTGTTGGAACTACTATGTTTTCCCCTTGCCTCCCTTCCTCGGTTGCCTAAGGAAGTACAGACTCTGGCAGCCGCATTGTCAGATGGAACATTTTGGAGCAATCTCTCAACAAGTACCTTCTGGTATTGCACGGTTTTACTCGTCCTCTCCACCACAGGAATCAGAGATGAGAAGTTCTCTTTGTACCGGGGGTCGAAAAGGGTGAACACCCAGTAATCTGTGTTACATAAAATGCGCAAAACGTGAAGGTCGCGGGAAAGGCAGCCTAACATGAAGTCAGCCATGTGTGCCAGAGTACCAACGTGCAAGACTTCGATGTCAACTTCAGGATGATGCTCCATACCCTCATCCTCCTCCTCCTCTTCTGCCTATCCACTCTGAACAGATGAAATTAAAGTTCCTTGGGTACTAGCCTCTGAGGCAAGTGTCTCCAGCTCCTCCTCCTCCTCTTAATGACACAAGTTGCGCTGAAAATACGAACTGGGGGAGGTCTGGCTATCACCCTGTGTCATCTCCTCGCCCATTAATTCGTCTGCCACATTCAAAGTATCCTCCTTAATTGTGAGCAGCGATTGTTTGACTAGACACAGCAGAGGGATGGTTACGCTGATAAAGCGTTATCGCCACTAACCTGACAAATGTGTGTGGATTCATCAAAGTTTTTTAAAAGCTCACAGAGGTCTGACATCAATGCCTACTCATTGCTTGTGAATAGTGGCAGTTGACTGGAAAAGTGACGACCATGTTGCAGCTGGTATTCCACAACTGCCCACTGCTGCTCACAAACCCTGGCCAACATGTAGAACGTAGAGTTCCACCGCGTGCTCACGTTGCACAACAGTTGGTGAGCTGGAAGCCATAAGCGCTGCTGCAGCGTTAACAGACCGGCCGAAGCTGTGGACAACTTTCAGAAATGAGCACACCAGCAGTGCGCCTTCAATTGTAGCTCTTGCAAATTGGGGTGGGTTTTGATAAACCGCTGAACCATTAAGTTTAAGACGTGGGATAGGCATGGAATGTGTGTCTGGTTGCCGAACTCCAAAGCCGCCATCAAGTTACGGCCATTGTCAGACACAAACATGCCTGTTTCTAGGTTGAGTGGCGAGAGCCACAGCTCGGTCTGGTCCCTTATACCCTGCCATAGCTCTGTGGCAGTGTTCTGTTTGTCCCCTAAGCAGATCAGCTTCAGCATGGCCTGTTGATGCTTACCCACAGCAGTGCTACACTGCTTCCGGCTAGCGACTGATGGCTGACTGCTGTTGAAGGTGGAAGTGGAGGAGGAGGCGGCGGAGGAGGAGAAGTGGGGGTTGTAGCCAGTAACATAGCTGCTGACCGAGACGCTGATGGACGTAGGGCCCGCAATCCTGGGCGTGGGTAGCACCTGTGCCATCCCAGGGTCCGACTCACTCCCAGCCTCCACAACATTCACCCAGTTTGCAGTCAGGGAAATGCACCGTCCCTGTCCATCATCACTTATTCATGTGTCCGTGATGAGGTGGACCTTCCCAGTAAGTGCGTTGGTCAGGGCATGGGTGATGTTCTGGGACACATGCTGGTATAAGGCAGGCATGGCAAAGCTTGAAAAATAGTGGCGGCTGGGGACTGCGTACCGAGGGACGGCCGCCGACATTAGGCTGCGGGAGGCCTTAGTGTCCGCAAGCCTAAATGGCAACATTTCAAGGGCCAGCAATTTCTAAAGTTACGCATTCAGTGCTATGGCCTGTGGGTGGGTGTTTGCGCTTGCGTTCAAATGCTTGTGTTATCGACATTTAGAAACATAGAAACATAGAATGTGTTGGCAGATAAGAACCATTTGGCCCATCTAGTCTGCTCAGTATACTGAATAGCCCCTGGTCCTATCTTTTATGAAGGATGGCCTTATGCCTATCCCATGCATGCTTAAACTCCTTAGTCACCCAATCAAGTAAGTCAATAAGATTAGTTTGACATGATCTCGCTGAAGTAAACCCATGCTGTTTTTCATCATTCAAACCATGGGTTTTTAGTTGTTCAACAATCCTCTCCTTAAGTATGGTTTCCATTAATTTCCCCACTATTGATGTCAGGCTTGCTGGCCTATAGTTGCCCGATTCCTCTCTAATACGTTTCTTGTGAATTGGCACAACGTTTGCTAATTTTCAAACCTTCTGGGATGACTCCTGTTACCAGTGATTGGTTAAATAAATCTGTTAATGGTTTTGCTAGTACACCTCTAAGCTATTTTTATAGCTTTGGGTGTATCCCATCAGGCCCCTGTGATTTATTTGTATTAATTTAAGACAGTTGACTTAGAACCTCTTCCTCTGTAAAGACAGATGCATCAAAGGATTCCTCCCTAACTGAGGTCCTTCTCCTTCATTTTCCTTTGTAAAAACTGAACAGAAGTGTTCATTGAGGCAGTCAGCTAGTTCTTTATAATCTTCCATATACAATATATGGACGCTGCGCTGGGACAGGGAAGTGGATGTTGTTGCTGATGGTCCATGTGCAGGGCGAGGGGCATCCGGGCCTGCGCCTTGGACAGGGAATTGGCCAGCAGTGTGTAACACAGGGGAAGTCGAGGCAGTGGTGGGACCCGCAGATGCAGAGTGCGGGCCCAAGCATTCGGCCCACTTATTAGGGTGCTTGGATGCCATGTGGCGGATCATGCTGGTGGTGGTGAGGTTGCTAGTGTTCACACCCTGGCTCATTTTAGTATGGCACAGGTTGCAAACTACCACTCTTTTGTCGTCTGCGCTTTCCTCAAAAAAGTGCCATATTGCGGAACACCTACCCCTTGGCAAGGTAGATTTTCGCATGGGGGTGCTTGGTGTAATGTTTGCTGGTCTGTTTGGTGTGGGCCGACGTCTCCCGTTTGCAACCCCACTGCCTCTCGAGACTGTTGCGGTGCTACGGATCCCTCCCCCTTCTGTACTGCTGTCTTCGCTCGGCTTTTCACCTAACCCTGTTGGGTCAGTGACCTCATCGTCCACCACCTCTTCTTCCACTTCCTCACTCTGCTCATCCTCCAGACTTGACCTAACCACCACATCAGTGATTGGCAACTGTGTGTCATCATCATCGACCTCATGAACGAATCATTGCTTTTCACCACCATCATCTTCTTGAGACTGGGAAGGCTCAAGAGGTTAAGAATCAAGGCACAATATCTCAGGTACCGCTTCAAGCGTGCTTGACGAGAGAGCCAAACCAAATACTGGCAATGAAAAGAGGTCATGCGAATATCCAAATGTGGGATAACTTGGTTGGCCAGACGCAACATATGCTGGTAAATCTGGTTGGTCAGCGGACTAGAGACATGGCGTCTATATCTCATGGTCACATGAGCTCTGTGGGGGCTGAACTGGAGGAGGAGGACGACATTGGAGCACAAGCAATGAGTAGCAAAATGGGTAGTTTTTCTATACAGCTGACAGGAGAGGAGGAGCAGGAGCAGCCAGAGGAGCTACAGAGCAATGAGAAAGATTACCCAGAGGACCCAGACACACAGTGGCAGTATGCAGTGGAGATGGAGGCAGAGAGTTCCTCCGAGTCACTTGCACAAATGGTCCAATGCATGCTCACTTGCTTGCGTAGTAACAGCCAAATTGTCACCATTCGGCAGAGGGAGGACTTCTGGCTGATGCCACCTTGATTGACCCTCGCTACCGGTCCAAAATGGGGGCCTTTTTTACACCCGCTGAGAGGGAGGACAAACTGAACTACTATAGAGACATCCTATGTAGTCAGTTGGCTGCTGCCTTTCTGTGCCATTGTCCATCCTCTCGCAGATCCTGCCGGGGGGGCTCTGAGCTCATGGTCCACTGCCAAAGCTGCTGGGGAGGCATGGGGTGGCAAGAGCAGTACCAGCTCTATCAAAAGCAGCCTGAGTCTAGAGTCACTAATGAGCAGCTTTCTTCACCCACATACTAAAGAAACTACTCACCAGCAGCAGCAGCAGCTAGACCTGGAGCAGGACCTGAGTCAGTAGGTGGTGGCATATTTGGACAGTACCCTGTCACCCCACATTGAAGATCTGCTGGACTACTGGGCAGTCAAACTGGATTTGTGGCCGCAACCAGAGTTTGCCCTGGAAAAGCTGTCCTGCCCGACAAGTAGTGTGGCATCAGAGTGGTTGTTTAGTTCAGCTGGGTCCATTGTTACCCCAAGAAGAGCTCGCTTGTCCACCCAAAGTGTGGAAAGATTAACCTTTGTCAAGATGAATCAGTTTGTGATCAGCCAGTATTTCCACCCACCAATGCCTGATACATAAGATTAGATCATCCATGCTGCCTCACCCAAACCTTGACAAAAGAGACATGTTTCTTCTTTCTACCTGCCTCAGCTACTATTATGATGCCGCCACCTGCATGATGCCACAGATCTGATGCCAAGTGCTACTTCTTAAACCCACCATTGTCAGTGGGTACTGTTATTGCCACCTACCTCCACACTCTGTCATTGTGCCACTCTGTGGCCTTCACATGCTGCTGCCACCTCCACACTGTGTCGTCATGCAACTCTGTGGCCTCCTCATGCTTCTGCCCTCCCCGGACTCTATAATTGTGCCAAACTGTGGTCTCCCGATGATGCAGCTTCCACCTCCACACTCTGTCATCGTGCCATTCTGTGGCCTCCTCATGCTGCTGCCTCCTCCAGACTCTGTAATTGTGCCACTCTTTAGACTCCAGATGATGCTCCTGCCATCTCCACACTCTGAAGTCGTGCCACTCTGTGACCTCATCCTGATGCTGCTGCCGCCACCTCCAGACTCTAGTATTGTGCCACTCTGTGGTCTCCTGATGATGCTGCTGCCACCTCCACACTCTGTCGTCGTGCCACTCTGTGGGGTCCTCATGCTGCGGCCACCTCCAGACTATTACAGTGTGCCACTCTGTGGCCTCCTGATGCTGCTGCCACCTCCACACTTCCACACTGTCATTTTGCCTTCCTGTGGCTTCCTCCTGATGCTGCTGCTGCAAACTCCAGACTCTTTGTGCCACTCCGTGGCCTCCTAATGATGCTACTGCTACCTCCACACTCTGTTATTTTGCCACTCTGTGACCTCCTGATGATGCTGCAGCCACCTCCACAATCTCTAGTCATCTTGCCACTCTGTGGCCTCCTTGTGCTGCTGCCATCTCCACACTTTGTCATGGTGCCACTCTGTGACCTCCTCATGCTGCTGCCACCTCCAGACTCTGTCCTTGGACCAGTCTGTTGTCTCCTCATGCTGCTCCCACCTTACCACTATGTAGAGATGGCCCGAACTATTCGCCGGCGAACAGTTCCCGGCGAACATAGCTTGTTCGCGTTCGCCTCTGCCGGGCGAACATATGCGATGTTCGGTCCGCCCCCTATACATCATCATTGAGCAAACTTTGACCCTGTACCTCACAGTCAGCAGACACATTCCAGCCAATCAGCAGCATACCCTCCCTCCCTGACCCTCCCACCTCCTGCACAGCATCCATTTTAGATTCATTCTGAAGCTGCAGTCTTAGTGAGAGGAAGGAGAGTGTAGCTGCTGCTGATTTAATTGGGAAATCGATAGCTAGGCTAGTGAATTCAGTGTCCACTCCAGTCCTGAAAGACTCATCTGATCTCTGCTGTAAGGACAGCGTCCTGACAGCACCCCAAAAAGCCCCTTTTAGGGCTGCAACATTAGTCTGCTTTTTTTCCTTTATATGCATATTGCAGTTGCATGGCCTGCCTGTGTGTGAGGAGCTGCAGGCCCACAGACTGTAGTGTGCCCACTGCCAGTGCCCACCCCTGTCATCCCATGTGGCACAGGACTTTGCATCAAAAAAGGCATTTAATTTTACACTTTAATCTAAGTTTAGTTGCCTGCCAGTGTGTGTCAGGCTGACTTCCAGTGACTGTAGTGTGCCCACTGCCAGTGCCCACCCCTGTCATCCCATGTGGCACAGGACTTTGCATCAAAAAAAGGCATTTAATTTTTACACTTTAATCTAAGGTTAGTTGCCTGCCAGTGTGTGTCAGGCTGACTTCCACTGACTGTAGTGTGCCCACTGCCAGTGCCTACCACTCATACCGGCTGGCACAGGACTTTGCATAAAAAAAGGCATTTAATTTTTACACTTTAATCTAAGGTTAGTTGCCTGCCAGTGTGTGTCAGGCTGACTTCCAGTGACTGTAGTGTGCCCACTGCCAGTGCCTACCACTCATACCGGCTGGCACAGGACTTTGCATAAAAAAAGGCATTTAATTTTTACACATTAGTCTAATTTCAGTTGCTTGCCTGCTGCCAGTGCGTGTCAGCAGGGCCGGCCTTTGGGGTGTGCGAGCTGTGCGGCCGCACAGGGCGTCATGGCAACAGGGGCGCCCGTCCCGGCGGCCGACATAGCTCGCAGACGCTACCTACAGCCTACAGGCCGGACAGGCCTGCGTCAGTGGCGGATCCAGGGGTGGGGCAACGGGGCAATTGCCCCCCCCCCGATATTGTGGCAGGCTGGCAGCACCGGCGGCAGTCAGTGACAGGAGATGAACGCTTCCACTGTGGAAGCGTTCATCTCCATAGCGATCTGTGTCGCCGTCCTCTGGACAGCGATACAGATCGTTGTGCAGTGCGGCAGGGGAGGGAGAGGCGTCTCCCTCCCCTGCTCCTCTGATAGGCTGCCGGCCTCGTGCCGACAGCCTATCAGAGTGGTTTAGGCGGCGCGATGACGTCATCGCGCCGCCTGAGCAGAAGGACAGAAACGGGACACAGGCCGGAAGAGGCCTGCATCCAGCGCTGCAAGGAGGTAAGTAGGGAGGGAAAAGAAGCCTGCACATGATTTTGGGGAGAGAAGCCTGCGCATGATTTTGGGGGAGGGGAAGAGAAGCCTGCACATGATTTTGGGGGAGAGAAGCCTGCACATGATTTTGGGGGGGGAGAGGAGCCTGCACATGATTTTGGGGGGAGGGGGAGGAGCCTGCACATGATTTTGGGGGAGGAGCCTGCACATGATTTGGGGGGGCTGGGGAAAGGAGCCTGCAAATAATTTTGGGGGAAGGGGGATGGGTGGGGAAAGGAGCCTGCACATGATGGGGGAGAGAGGAGACTCCGGGGGCACTATGGGGACATTACTGATGCATTTTATATGGGGGTAGTAGGATAATTTGTCCAGAATATGGGAGGATGATGGAAAAGTAGTAACTGAGATTTATTTTGTTGTCAAACTGCAGAGACGAAACCTGACGGTCTGGTCTGAAGGTCTGAAAGGAGAAGATGAGGAAAGAGAACATCTACATCACAGGAGACGTCACTGGATGGAAGAGGTAAGTGGGGCTGTTTTTCTGTAGTGATGGGAGCTGGGGCGTATCAATCGCCCAAAGTGCCCCTCCCGAGACCAGGCTCTGGATCCGCCAGTGGCCTGCGGTGGCCCTGGTGACAAGTGGGGACGGCAGGGCACAGCAGGAGATGAGCGCTTCTATTGCTCATCTCCACAGTCATCTGTATCGCCGTCCTCAGGACGGCGATACAGATGTCTGTGCTGCGGCAGAGGAGGGAGAGGTTTGTCCCTCCCTGTTCCTCTGATAGGCTGCCAGCACTAGACCGGCAGCCTATCAGAGGCGGAGTGCAGGCGGCGTGATGACGACATCGCGCCGCCGGGAGCCACACAGCGAGGACACAGGCCGAAAGAGGCCAGTATCACATCACTGACATGGAGGTAAGTATAAGTGTTTTTTTTATTTTTTTAAAATGGAACATGATAGCGTGGGGGCTACTGGCACATAAGGGGGGACTACTGGCACATAAGGGGGAACTACTGGCACATAAGGGGGGCTACTGGCACATAAGGGGGGCTACTGGCACATAAGGGGGGGCTACTGGCACATAAGGGGGGCTACTGGCACATGATAAGGGGGGGCTAATGGCCCATGATAGGGGGGTACTCTGGCTACTGGCACATGATATGGGGGAAGGGGGGGGGGTGTCAGAACAATAACCCAACCAAAAAATTGACCCTGTCTGTTGAGCATTTGCCTTCACTTGGTCAGCATTTGGTCGGTAATCCATCAGTATTACTAATGCCCAAAAAAACAAGAGTGGATCCAAAACAGAGATGACATGTGAACCGAATATTTGTCTTCTGTGTTTTGTACCCGCTACTGATTTTGGCTACCAAATCACAAGGCAATTCTGATGGGACCATACAGGCCTTACAGCTGCTACAAAAAGAGGATCCATTTGGCATCTCATTTTTTCTTCCTTCTGACAGATCAGAAAAAGCGTAAAAAAAAAGATGATATCAGCAAAGCAAAAAGGCAAAATAGTGTCCCAGTAATGAAGCGGGCAGGGTGTGAACAGCATAAGAAGTCCTTGGAGTGGCCCTATGACATAGTGGTAGTGATGTCGCGAACATAAAATTTTCAGTTCGCGAACAGCGAACGCGAACTTCCGCAAATGTTCGCGAACAGGCGAACCGGGCGAACCGCCATAGACTTCAATAGACAGGCGAATTTTAAAAACCAAAGGGACTCTTTCTGGCCACAATAGTGATGGAAAAGTTGTTTCAAGGGGACTAACACCTGGACTGTGGCATGCTGGAGGGGGATCCATGGCAAAACTTCCATGGAAAATTACGTAGTTGACGCAGAGTCGGGTTTTAATCCATAAAGGGCATAAATCACCTAACCTTCCTAAATTGTTTGGAATAACGTGCTTTAAAACATCCAGTGTGTGTATACGATCAGGTATGATCTTGTATCGATCAGGTAGTGTAAGGGTTACGCCCGCTTCACAGTGACAGACCTAACTCTGACAGACCAAACTCCCCGTTTAACGCACCGCAAACAACCGCAAACAGTCCATTTGCACAACTACAAACTCCCCATTTGCACAAGGTTGGATACCAAGCTAGCCATGTCCTGTTCCTTGTCTTCACTGACGTCATTGAAGGTCTATTCCTCCACCCAGCCACGTACAACACCAAGGGTCCTCGAAAGGTGACAACAAGCCCCCTGGGATGCTTGCTGTGGTTGGTCTTCCACCGCCTCAAAGCCACCTTCCTCCTCTGACTCCTCTTCCTCAGACTCCTCTCTCTGCGTTGCGCAGGTCCAGCAATCGACGACAACAAGGCTGCTTCTGGTGGTGATGGTGACCACAACTCTTCCTCTTTATGCTCATCTACGGCCTGATCCAGGACTGTTCACAGGGCACACTCCAGAAAAAACGTACATAGGATGAGGTCGATGATGTTGCCTTGGGTTTGACTGACCAGGTTTGTAACCTCCGGAAAAGGACGCATGAGCCTACAGCCATTGTGCATGAGTGTTCAGTAACAAGGCCAAAAAATACCCAGCTCAGCAGAGGCTGTCCTCTTTTTTTAAATTAAAAAACTCTGTTCTTACCAGTTTAATCTTTGTTTTCTCCCCTTAGGGGCCGGTGTATGGAATAGATTTTAGGAACCGGAAGATGGAAAAAGATGGTTGGTCGGTGTGAGGTATGAGGGATATGGATTATGGTTCTCCATGGCAGCCATGTTTTCTGAATTTACCTCATGTCAACCCCAGGCCTATAAGGTCTCTCCCTACATTCAAAACCAGACCACAGCCATAAACTCCTTAGTTCCTGGCCTCTGACCTAGAGGTGACAACAGTCTGTGGCCTCCAGGACACTTTATATAAACAGACTCAGGTAGTGAACCACTTGAAAGAGGTTTATTACTTTATGATAGGAGCAAGCTGAGTGCATCCCGGAGGGAGGGGGGCGAGCAACTCTCCCTGTCACCAGAAGAATCCAAAAATCATATTCTGGTCATAACTCGAATATACCGCTCAATAGAGGTTGTTGACCTACGCCATTGTAACAGTCAAGAATGTCGGTTAGGCTCATATCAAGAACCACCCACTTGTGATAACCCTGGCTCAGGAAATCGGTTCTCCTGATTGGGGCCACGTGGACACCCCGTGTTTGGTACCTCTGTGACCCCAACCCTGAGAGCTGAAAAATGAGCCCACAATCATCAGGCGGGCGTTCTCCTGTGCCGAGTTATGGGCAGAAATCAATTTCACACCAGATTTCAGTGGGACTGACAGGTCATAAACCTCACAGCCCACCCCTGTGTCCCGCCTTACAGGTCGGCTTACAGACTGCCTGGACCTGTCCTCATAAATTGGACAGAGCAGATTGTACCGTGTTCCCCAGTTTGAGGCCAATCTGATTGAATGAGGATCCGTGTTTCTGTCTTGCCTCAGGACCTGATAGCTGCAGTCTCTGTGTGAGTAACGTAAGCGTCAGTCTTCATTTATCCCTTTTATTTTAAAACTGTTCTCTGTATATATCTGTATGCTTCTGTTTTTTAGTAATATCTTTATGTTTATTAAAACCTTTTCTTAACCCAGCACGGGCAATATTTTTGAGGCAATTAGAGTTCCTAATTTTCAACTACCTGTTTGCTTTAAATGCCAATCTTTCTCTGAAGGTGACTGTGGATGTCTGATTGTAAGTCTGTGACCATAGCTTCTGTGTGAAGTGTGGATAGTGGGGTATCCTCTGTGTACGTGCTGAGACTCTGTGTGCGGTCTCAGTACCAGGTATATAATAGACCGAGGTGTGTGGAGTAATTGGTGAGGACAGCAGCCTCTTAGAGGAGAGGTCTGCGTCCGGGTTGTAGGTTTCCCTTGAAGGCCCTGTGTGTGTGGCAGGAGGGATTCTGTGTCCGCCAAGTCCCACCAAGTCTGATCTGGCAGATCGGGTTGGTTAGATCAGATTGGTGGGGGTTTGCTGTGTGAATGAGTGTGTGGGCTGGTAGGTGGGAGAGGAGTTCTTCCAAGCCTAGGCCCCTGTAAAGTTCCTTCATTTCTAAAAAGGAACCGGTCACAATTTGATCTCCTGTGCAATCTGGTGGATTGTAAGAAGCAGGGTGATCAAATTGGATAGTGTGTAGTGTCAGAACTTGTCCCGGTTTGAGTGTGTGGGCTGGTAGGTGGGAGAGGAGTTCTTCCAAGCCTAGGCCCCTGTAAAGTTCCTTCATTTCTAAAAAGGAACCGGTCACAATTTGATCTCCTGTACAATCTGGTGGATTGTAAGAAGCAGGGTGATCAAATTGGACAGTGTGTAGTGTCAGAACTTGTCCCGATTGATTGCTGGCATCTGATCCCGGTCTGATCAGGTACTGCGGTCTGGGAGCTCGGGGCGAGTTCGTGACAGATTGGTGGCAGCGTGTGGGATTTCATTTAAAGCATTAGTGCCGGGTTTAAGCAATTAAACCTTCCACTAACAGCTGGCAGTGCGGTGCCAGTGTACAGGTGAGCTGACCGTGCTGCAGAACATACACATACAGAACAGTTCCCCCTCTTGTTTTTCTTTTCTATCTTTTATTTGGTGAAGTGCAGCATCATGTCCGCCTCATACCAGAAGATGACGAAGGAAGCGCTAGTCAGTCTCTGTCAGCTCAGAGGGATTGATGGTTCAGACCGGACAAAGGACTTCCTCGTACGTGCGCTGCAGGCGGATGATGAAGGGAGGACAGGCATGACAACCGGGTCAGATG
The DNA here is from genome assembly GCA_033119425.1 of Bufotes viridis. Taxonomy (NCBI): domain Eukaryota; kingdom Metazoa; phylum Chordata; class Amphibia; order Anura; family Bufonidae; genus Bufotes; species Bufotes viridis. The sequence continues at coordinate 12,636,123 of CM065590.1, forward strand.
GCAGTCCTCCCCAGCTGCTCCGTGAGGTAAACCCAAGGCCTGCCTCTCCTGCTGGTGAGATCTCTGAGCAGAGTACCACCTCAGAAGGACTGCCCTCATCCCTACAGGCTGCGCTGGCCTGCCTGGGTGACTCTGATGCCAACCTTCGTTTTCAACTCATCCTGGAGTACCAGAGGGCCGCTGAACGCCAAGCTGAGCGCCAAGCTGAGAGGGAAGCCGCAGAGCGCCAGCTGACGCTGGAATTGGCATGGCTCGACCGGGGTCTTGCATCACCTGTCCCCACAGACACCAGAGAGGTACGTCAACCAATGCCGTCTTTTGACAAGTTCCCTGTGATGGACGAGAGGTCAGGGGTTGATGGATTCTTCAAGAGCTTTGAAAAGATGTGTCGGCAGTATCGGCTCCCCGAAACCCAGTGGGCAAAATATCTCACTCCAGGCCTGAGAGGAAAGGCACTGGATGTTTTTGCTGACCTGCCTATGGACTGTGATGGGGACTATGCTAAAATCAAAGCGGCCATTATCAAAAGCTACAACCTAACCCCTGACATGTACCGAAAACGGTTCAGGACTCTGCAGCGTGGCCCCACTGACAGCTATACCGATGTCCTGGGTAGCCTGAGATATGCCTTTAACCAGTGGGTCAAGGGTCTGGACATTACTACCTTCGAGGGTCTTGCTGACCTCACCATCCAGGACCAGCTACTTCACATATGCCCCCCTGAAGTCAAGCAATTTGTCCTAACGCGACTGCCCAAAACAGCAGAAGAAACTGCAGAGCTTGCTGACCTATATGTGACCAGCAGGGTGCCCGACCACCGCAAACCGAGTCCTAGCTGGAAGAGCACCAAGCCCAGCATTCCTCCCCCTTTTGTTGCCAACTGAATGCCCGCTGGGGCAAACACCCACCACTCTGGAGGGAAACCCGCAACCGCAGATGTCCGGCGCTGCTATGTGTGCAACAAGACCGGCCATATCAGCCTCACCTGCCCAGACAAGAAGAAATCCGGCCGCCGGAAAACCCTCTGGTGTGTACTGCGTGGCCACACAGCCAAGTTCCAATGCTGATAACCTGCAACCTGTTAAAATCGGAGAAAAGGTTACCGTTGGTCTGCGGGATACCGGCGCACAGCTGACCCTCGTGCGTCCCGAGCTGGTGGACCCCCAAGACATCCTTCCCGGAAAGACCATAACTGTGACAGGGATTGGGGGAGTTAGCCCTACTGTCCCCATGGCTCGTGTGTACCTAGACTGGGGTGCAGGGTGCGGCCTGAGAGAAGTGGGGTTGTCAGACTCCATTCCGACTAACGTGCTGCTGGGCACTGACTTGGGCCGCATGACTTCCCAGTATGAACCTGCTTCTACCCCTCCGACCCTGTCTCCCGCCCCTGCCTTTGAACCAGGGACCCTTAGAAGAGGACTTTGGGCAAGGACTGGGAGTAAACCATTGTGTCTTGCCTAATCATGTTTTTTCCACAGAGGGAACGCCGGGCAGACACCTGTCTGTCCCCCACCGGCTTCCCATATGAATAATGAGTGTGATGTATTTGCATTAAGAGGTTCCCATGACGAGGGCACCCCCGTACCCTCCATAGCAGTTGTGACTCGACAGCAGAGTGCCCAGAATGCTGATGAGGAGGATGCGGGGGACTTGATTGCACAGGGGGAGCATCTGGGTGACACAGCTTCCCCACATCCTCTCCCTGAAATTACCTGGGCGGTGCAGCAGGCACCTGCCGCGAACTTGGAGTTCGAGGAGGCCCTGTCTACAGATGCCACTTTGGAAGATCTAAGGGCCTCTGCAGCCAGGCCCCCTGGAGAGTCTGACAAAGTAAAGGTTTACTGGGAACAGGGGAAGTTATATAGAGAGACAGTTTCCCATGACCCCAGCCAATCACCGGTTGCTGAGAGGGTGTTGATTGTACCCCAAAAGTACCGGGCTCAGCTACTCAGAGTAGCTCATGAAGTCCCCTGGTCTGGGCATTTGGGAGTACAGAAAACCAAGGCCAGGCTGGCCTACCGGTTCTATTGGCCTAACATGGGGACGGACATTGCCAACTACTGTCGTTCCTGTGTTACTTGCCAACGAGTCGGAAAATGTGGGGATGTAAGTAAGGCTCCGCTGATCCCTCTGCCCATCATCGATGAGCCCTTCCAGAGGGTGGCAGTGGATATCATCGGACCCTTGGCCATTCCCAGCTCCTCTGTTTATACTCACTGTGGTAGATTATGCCACCCGATACCCAGAGGCTGTTGCTTTGTCTTCCATTCGTGCAGACAAAGTGGCAGATGCTCTGTTAGGTATATTTTCTCGTGTAGGTTTCCCACAGGAGATGCTCACTGATCATGGTGGACAATTCATGTCCAACTTGATGCAGTGCTTGTGCAAGAAAATGCAGGTGGAGCATATCGTTGCCAGCCCCTACCATCCGCAAACAAATGGCCTCTGTGAACGCTTTAACGGCACCCTAAAGCAGATGCTTAAGATGTTTGTAGAGACCCAAGGCCGGGACTGGGAACGCTATCTCCCTTACCTGTTGTTCGCATACCGGGAGGTACCCCAGGCATCTACAGGCTTCTCCCCCTTTGAGCTTCTGTATGGGAGACGGGTCCGTGGACCCCTGGATCTCATTCGTGAGGCCTGGGAGGAAGAGACTGGGGGGGCCGGAACCTCTGTGGTGGATTATGTGTTAAACCTCCGTGAGAAAATGTAGACTCTGGTTGGTCAGGTCCGGGAGAATCTTACCAAGGCCCAGGCCAACCAGAAAAGATGGTATGACCGGCATGCCCGACAGAGAGCTTATGAAATTGGGCAGAAGGTGTGGGCCCTGGTACCCATGGTCCAGAATAAACTCCAGGCAGCCTGGGAAGGGCCATATACCGTTACAAAAAGGATCAATGAAGTGACCTATGTAGTAGCCTTGGATGATGGGGGAAAGAGAGAGAGGACCTTTCATGTCAATATGCTTAAAGCCCACCAGGACAGGGCTACATGGGCCCTGCCAGTGTGTAGCTTACCTGAGAATGGAGAAAAGGAACCGGTCACAATTTGATCTCCTGCGCAATCTGGTGGATTGTAAGAAGCAGGGTGATCAAATTGGATAGTGTGTAGTGTCAGAACTTGTCCCGATTGATTGCTGGCATCTGATCCCGGTCTGATCAGGTACTGCGGTCTGGGAGCTCGGGGCGAGTTCGTGACAGTCGGTCCTCTTCCTTCCAATTTTGGGCACTACATTGTACTGTGCCACCCTATACGAGTGGTGTGTTAAGTAGTATTATTCCTATCAGTTTAATCCCTGTTATGTCCCCTATAAGGGGACGTGTATCGAATAGATTTTGGGAACCGAGAGATGGAAAAAGATGATTGGTCGGTCCTCTTACTTCCAATTTGGGGCACTGCACGTACTGTACTGTGCCACCAATACAAATATTGTGAACTACTATTCTTACTATTTTAATCTGTGTTAAGTCTTCTATCGGGAGACATGTATTGAATTGAATCCTTGCATGGGGAGATAGAGAAAAAAGCTTGCTCTGTCCGCTTCCGTCTAATTTTGGGCACTTGCAATGGAATTTGCTAGCAATGCAACTAGTGTTACCTAAGTACTATTCCTATCTGTTTAATCTCTGTTTTGTCCCTTATCAGGGCCAGGGCCGGTGTAGTGAGTAGATTTTTGGAACCAGGAGATGGAAAAAGACCCATGCTCGGTCCGCTTCGTTTGAACTTTAGGTCACTGCGCGTGCGCTGTGCAATGTACTGTGACACCCTATATGAGTGGTGAGCACTGGCAGTGGGCACAGTACAGTCTGTGGGCCTGACACACACTGGCAGGCAACTGCAATTATATTAAAGAGTAAAAATTAAATGACTTGTTTATCTGCAAAGTACTGTGCCACCCGATATGAGTGGTGTGCACACAGTACAGTCTGTGAGCCTGCAGCCTCTCACATATGGGCAGGCAACTGCAATATATATATATATATATATATATATATATATATATATAAAAGCAGACTGATGTACCAGCCCTAAAAAGAGCTTTTTGGGGTGCTTTCAGGACGCTGTCCTTACAGCAGATGGCCCCTTTCACGCGGGCGAGTTTTCTGCGCGGGTGCAATGCGTGACGTGAACGCATAGCATCCGCGCTGAATCCTGACCCATTTATTTCAATGGGTCTGTGTACATGAGCATTTTTTCTCACGCATCACTTATGTGTTGCTTGACAATCGCAGCATGTTCTATATTCTGCGTTTTTCACTCAGCCCAAGCCCCATAGAAGTGAATGGGGCTGCGTGAAAAATGCATTGTATCCGCAAGCAAGTGCGGGTGCGTTGAGTTTTTCACTGATGGTTTCTAGGAGATGTTGTTTGTAAACCTTCAGTTTTTTATCACGCGTGTGAAAATTCGCATCAAAACGCATTGCACCTATGCGGAAAAAACTGAACAACTGAACGCAATCGCAGGCAAAACTGAATGGCTTTGCCTGTGAAATCGCACAGTTTTCACTGAACGCATACGCAACGCACCTGGACCTAAGGCCCCATTCACACATCCGCAATTTTTGTCCACATCCATTCCGCAATTCTGCGGAATGGATTCGGACCCATTCATTGTGAATGGGGCCGGACGTGATGCCGAGAGCACACTATGTGCTCTCCGCTTCCGCATTTGCGGAGCCGCGGCCCCGAACTTCCAGGTTTCGGCCCCGAAACATCCGGTCGCGGCTACACAAAAGATAGAGCATGTCCTATTCTTGTCTGCAGCCTGAAGACAAGAGTAGGCATCTCTATGGGAGTGCCGGCATGGTGTGTTGCGGATCCTCAATTTGCGGATCTGCAACACACTACTGACGTGTGAATGGGACCTAATCCGGACACGCTCATGTGAAAGAGGCCGATAAGTCTTTGAGGACTGGAGTGGACACAGATCACTGGCCTAGCTTACGCTTTCCCTATTAATTCAGCAGCAGCAGCACTCTCCCTGTATTAACTAACACTGCAGCTTCAGAATGAGTATAAGATGGATGCTGTCCTTGCTTTTTGATAGGAGGTGGGAGGGTCTGGGAGGGAGGGTATGCTGATTGGCTGGAATGTGTCTGCTAACTGTGAGGGACAGGGTCAAAGTTTGCTCAATGATGACATATAGGGGGCGGACCGAACATCGCATATGTTTGCCCGCCCCGGCGTTCGCCAGTGAATAGTTTGTGACATCTCTACCTGCCGGTACACTGATTAATTCATGACATGCCAATTCGCCGGAATTCAACATTGCACATGCTTGAGTATCTATATCAGCAGTGGAAAGCTGTAAACGATTTTTTCATGCACCAGACCGCCTCCACAGCAGGGAGCATGTGTTGCTTCAAGGTCAGTGGCAGGTCATCCAAGTTGCCTGTAGGGTTCTGAAGCTCTTTAAAGAGGCCACAAAGTCTGTCAGCAGAGACAACTGTGGTATGAACAATGTCATGCCTCTCATTTTTATCTTAGAGCAGACTCTCTTGCTCATGCAGCAGAAGTACAGCAGCTAAAACATCTTTTGGTCCACTCTGTTGGGGACACACAAAGGAAACACAGTGTACAGCTTGCCACAGCTTATGGTAACCAGATGACTGCCGACAGCATCTCTGAAAAGGAGGACCCTCCCCACCCCCTGCAGACATCACCATGAGGAGCAGAAGCCATTTCAGCAGTAGCAGCAACAGCAGCCATTTCAGCCTCCTGAACATGATGGAACCCCCACCCGCCAGGCTGAGGCCGGTTATAAAGCTGACAGCTCCCTTCTCAACACCCAGGTTCAGGCCTATCTAAACTTTGGCCACTTTGCACAAACCTTGTTCCCTGACCCCACAGATTTTTGGCATGCCTGAACTGGCAAAGCACACTATGTATTTCCCAGCCTCCAGTGTCATTTTCGGAGAGGGTTTTCAGTGCCGCAGGAGGCATGGTAAGTGACATCAAAACAGATCAAATTGTCCTTTGCCAAAACATCACTTTTGTCAAAATGAACCAATCCTGGATTCAGGATGATTTTCACACTCCTCCAGCTGATTCCAATGAATAAATCTGGCCTTGCTGGAGGTTCCTTATCTGGCTTCTGTTGCTGTCAGCCTGCCTGCCGCCATCATGCCACTCCTGCGACCTGCCTATCATCATGTTCTGTATAGCTGCTGCCGCCATCATGCTTCCTCTGCCACTGGCCTACCATTATGTTCTGTACGGCTCCTGCTGCCACCTCTATCATCCTACCAACAGCATTATGTCACTGCTGCAGCCTGCTGACCATCATCTTCTTTAAGGCTGCTGATGCCTCCATCAAGCTACGGCCTGCCTGTCACCATGTACCATATGCTTCTGCTGCAGCCGCCTCTGCTTTAGCTGCCACACCTCGCTGCTTATCCCATACTGCCACTACTATTTATGCAAAGCATTAGCCACCACTTCCACTTCTATTACTACTACTACTACTACTACTGCTACTACCCATAGATAGCCTTGGATGTTCCATGCTATGCTGCTTCTGCTGCCGCTACTATTGTGGCCGCATGCCACTATTTCTGTATCCTTTCCACATCCAGATTGTACTGCTGTTGTTCCAAATTAAAAGTGATATTTTTTTTTAGGCTTGTTTTTGGATTGTCTTCTGACAAACACTTGTGCGAATTGTACAGGCAGGCATTCTCACCATGTCAAGGCAAAATGTTTGGACGCTTGGTCCCGCAACAAGCCGCTTGTTTCTCTTTTTTCTTTTATCCAATACCACCATGTGTATTTAAACATCATCTGCCCCCGATAAGGGACAATTTGAGGAAACTTTGGAAGATGAAAAAGAAAAACACATGTGCCGGCTCGGTGTGATATTAAACACGCTATATGATAACACTGTCAAGTGTGTGTTTACCCACAGCTATTTATGTAAGAGTCACTCAGACATCATTCACTATTACTGTCATTGCATTCAAGAGCTAAGGGAAGGAGGAGGGATAAAGAAAAAATAATAATAAAAATAAACACAAATAGATATCAAGTTTTCCTAAAAATTCTAAGTCTTGGAAGGTTAGAGGGGGTTATATACCAATTTTCAGGAAAATTGGAAAAAAATTTGGTTTGGAACCAAACTTTTTCAAATATTCGGCAAAAATGAACTAAATCTTGAATTGTTCGCTCATCTCTTCTCCCGATTATACTATTGTTCTCACCACAGGGGTTATCCGGTTCAGGTTATAAGGAGAGCCTGGGAGTATGCATGTAAATATTAAAGATTGAGATTGACCCAGCGCCAAAAAGGTGAAGATCAAGGTATTATTCGGATCATAGGTACCTTTGACACAAAGGCAAAAGTGGTAAAAGACATTCTGAATAAATATTGGTCTCTAATTAAATCTGACCCGGACCTCATTGATATAATCCCAGACTATCAAGCTATTACATACAGACAAAATCGTACTGTGGGTGACAGAATAGTACATAGTCACTTAAATACTCCCCAAAAAGAAACCTGGCTATCAAGGATGACTGTAGGCACATTTAGACGTGGACATTGTAAAGTATGCCCATTTATCTTATTGGATTAGCGTTCAACAACTCTAATGGAATTGTCAACTTTCATGCCCACTTCATATCTAATTGTAATACCAGGGGGTGGTATATCTCTGTATGTGTATTGGTAAACTATTCTGCGGTATGTCAGAAAGACCTGCAGATAATTTAAAAAGAGAATACTGGAACAAGTGGGTTGAGTAAGAAATAAACAGAATAAGGTCACTTTTTCTTGTTTAGGCCCCAGCACCCAGACAGAGGAGAGAGTTCCCATAGCAGAGAATAAGCTTCATGTCACCCACCAATGGAAAAGGCCACTTTTACTTATCCAGGCCCAAGCACCCAGACAGAGGAGAGAAGTCCCATAGCAGATAATCAGGCTTCATGTCACCCAGCAATGGAAAAGGCCAATTTTACTTGTTTAGGCCCCAGCACCCAGACAGAGGAGAGAGGTCCCACAGCAAGGAATCAGGCTTCATGTCACCCACCACTGGAACAGGCCACTTTCAGATATTTAGGCCCTGGCATCAAGACAGAGGAGAGAGGTCACTTAGCAGGGAATCAGGCTTTATGTCACCCACCAATGGAACAGGCGACTTTCAGATATTTAGGCCCCGGCACTAAGACAGAGGAGAGGTCGCATAGCAGATAATCAGGCTTCATGTCACCCACCACTGAAACAGGCCACTTTACGATATTTAGGCCCCTGGCACCCAGACGGAGGAGAGGTTCATTCAACTTTGGGTTGCCCAGCAATATAATGGTAAAATTAAAAAAAGAGGATTGAATGAAGAAGTGCCCTGGAGTCCAAGAATATATGGTTAAGGGGAGGTAGTTATAAATGTCTAATCTGCACAAGGGAGGGACAGGTCCTGTGGGATCCATGCCTGGTTCATTTTTATGAACGTCAGCTTGTCCACGTTGGCTGTGGACAGGCGGCTGCGTTTGTCAGTAATGACGCCCCCTGCCGTGCTGAATACACGTTCAAACAAAACACTGGCCGCCGGGCAGGCCAGCACCTCCAAGGCATAAAAGGCTAGCTCTGGCCACGTGGACAATTTGGAGACCCAGAAGTTGAATGGGGCCGAACCATCAGTCAGTACGTGGAATTGTGTGCAGACGTACTGTTCAAACATGTTAGTGAAATGCTGCCTCCTGCTAACACGTTCTGTATCAGGTGGTGGTGCAGTTAGCTGTGGCGTGGTGACAAAACTTTTCCACATCTCTGCCATTCTAACCCTGCCCTCAGAGGAGCTGGCCGTGACACAGCTGCATTGGCGAACCTCTTGCTCCTCCTCTGCCTTCGCCTTGGGCTTCCACTTGTTCCCCTATGATATTTGGGAATGCTCTCAGTAGCGTGTCTACCAACGTGCGCTTGTACTCGCGCATCTTCCTATCACGCTCCAGTGCAAGGTAAGGTTGGCACATTGTCTTTGTACCGGGGATCCAGCAGGTGTCAACCCAGTAGTCTGAACACGTTAAAATGTGGGCAACTCTGCTGACGTTGCGCAGGCACTGCAGCACGTAGTCGCTCATGTGTGCCAGGCTGCCCACAAGCAGCCCTTACTAGATATTTTCCTCATCGTTACCGTTCACCACATTAAGAAAACAATTATTTGGCCCAATGCTTTGAATTCAAATATAGGCCTTTTTTTACAGGAATAAATCTCAGGAAAAAAATGCACCAAACGGATATGCCACTGACTATACTAGCTAGTCAAACAAGCAGATATTAAAAGCTGAGACTTTTGCCAATATATTTCTGTTGAGAATTTTTTTCTGTGATTTATATATTTATATATTTCATCCGCACAATGATCTGTTTTGTGTAGGATGTCTTTGTGGTGCATGTGGTCTGCGCCGGCATCCTCCATTGTACGCATCATTTTCTGGGGATGGTCGTTTGCTGCGGTGGGACTGCTCCCCCAATGAGAAACACGCTACCGTGTTTGGGGTCTGAGCAGTTCCCCCATATTGGCCACTGTATTTCTGTGATCTTGTTCCATATGTATTGAATGTGCCTTCACCTGGCATTTAACATTCTTTTGCACCTGGTAGCCTCCATCACACGGTCTGATATGGGTGTGGCCTGCAGTCTTGCTTTATTCACCTTGCATTAGTTGTCCTGCTATGCGGTTGTGTGGAAGCTTGGCTGTGAGCAGTATTCCATCACCTTCAGACTGTGTTCACACCATAGTTAGCGTAGTGGTAGGACCCTATGCCATGCTGAGCGACCGTGACGTGGTGCATGAGGGGCTCTGATGTGTTCCTGACAGGAATATGTTGGCAAAAGTCTCAGCTTTTAATAGCTGCTTGACTAGCTAGTTTAGTCAGTGGCATATCCGTTTGGTGCATTTTTTTCTGTGATTTATATATTTCATCCGCACAATGCTTCATTTTTTGTAGGATGCCTTTATGGTGCATGTGGTCCGCGCCAGCGTCCTCCATTATACGCATTATTTGCTGGGGATGGTCGTTTGCTGCGGTCCACATGCGGTGGGACTGCTCCCCCAATTAGAAACACGCTACAGTGTTTGGGGTGTGAGTAGTTCCCCCACATTGGCCACTATATTTCTGTGATCTTTTTTTACAGGCACTTAACACTATCTGGCTATCTATTTATGTACCGTATTACACTAATCAGGAGTAGCAGCAGTAACCACAGATTTAGGGGAATATTATTTGTAGGCCTAGTATTTAGGCCCTGGATGAAAGGTATCCTTTTACGGACAGATTTACGCTTGGAGATGCACAGTAGCGTGTGAAAAAATATATAGGATTATGCTTTCAGCACTTGTATTTTAACACTTTGTGTAATATACCCTTTAATGGAAAGAAATACACTTAGAGATGCAAAACAGTGTGTGCAAATGTAGAGGATTATGCTGTATTTTAACACTCACTGTAATATACACTTTAACGTAAAGAAATACAGTTGTAGATGCACGGTAGCATGTGAAGTTATTTAGGATGACCCTATCAGCACTTGTATTTACACCTTGAGTGTAATATACCCTTTTAATACACTATGAGATGATAGTGCGTGCAAATTTAAAGGATTATGCTTTCAGCAATTGCAATTTAACACTTTGTGTAATATACCCTTTTACGGAAAGAAATATACTTGGAGATGCACGCTGAGTGTAATATACCCTTTTACGGACAGATTTACACTTGGCCTGCAACAGCTGGAACACCAGATTTTGTGTATTGCTATTTGGCAATTGAATTTCACCCCAGAACAAAATATAACATTTGACGGATACTATCAAACTACTTGTCCAGTCACAGCTGGAACACCAGATTTACGGTATTGCTATTTTGGCAATTGAATTTCAACCCAGAACAAAAGCTATACTTTTACGGACACTATGAAACTTGTCCTGCCACAGCTGAAACCACTGATTTAGGGTATTGCTATTTTTGCAATTGAGTTTCACCTCAGAACAAAAGCTATCCTTTGACGGACACTATAAAACTTGTTCTGCCACAGCAGAAACCACTGATTTAGGGTATTGCTAGTTTGGAAATTGAATTTCACCCCAGAAAAAAAAAAAAAGATATTCTTTGCCAGACAGTATTACACTTGGTTGGCGACAGCTGGAACACCAGATTTAGGGGATTGCTATTTTTTTAACCTCTTGCCGCCACGCTAACGCCGATGGGCGTCAGCGCGGCGGCTCTCTCAGGTCTCAGTCACGCCTATCGGCGTCATCTCGTGAGACCTGAGATTTCACATGAACGCGCGGCGCATGCGCGTCTCATGTGATCGGAGCCGGACTACTGAAACTACAGCCTGCCAGCGCTGATCATGCGCTGGCAGGCTGTAGATGCGAAAAACCGCATGAATCAGCATATCAGACGCTGTTTTTTAAACAGCGTCTGATATGCCTAATGTCTAGCCTGCCTGGTGGTCCCTTTGTTTGGGACCACCAGAGGAAAATAGGAAAAGTGCACCAATCACTACACACACCCCCCACCCCCATCACTGATTAACCCCTGATCACCCATGTCACCCCCTGATCACCCCCTGTCACCCCCCTGTCACTAATCACCCCCTACAGGCTCATTCAGACGTCCGTATGTGTTTTATGGATCCATGGATCTGCGGATCCATGGATCTGCGGATCCGCAAAATACGGACACCGCAATGCGCTCCGCATTTTGCAGATCCAGCACAGAACTATATAGAAAATGCTTTTTCTTGTCCGCAACTGCGGACAAGAATAGGACATGTTCTATATTTTTGCGGAACGGAAGTGCAGACTCGAAGCGCGGATCCGTAATTCCGGATCCGAGCGGGACAAAGTCTGTCCCCATAGAAATGAATGGGTCCGCAATTCCGCTCCGCAAACAGAATTTCGGACGTGTGAATGGGGCATAAGGGTCCCCTATCACCGCCAGTTAGCTAGCTACTTGTTAGGTAGCTAGCCCAGCCCACCGCACCGCAGTCACTGATTTGGCAGAGATTTTTTCATCCACATTGACCGATGCGAATGAAAAATCTGTGCCGTTCATTTTTTTTTTTTTTCAGCGCAGCGGCTGAACGGAAAAAAATCTCATTACCCGTCTGCTCAATATACGGAGAATCGCAGAAACTCCTAATGCTGGCCATACGTGTAATGATTATGGAGACCCCTCAAATGCCAGGGCAGTACAAACACCTCACATGTGACCCCATTTTAGAAAGAAGACACCCCAAGGTATTCCGTGAGGGGTATGGCGAGTTCATGTAAAATTTTATTTTTGTCACAAGTTAGTGGAATATGAGACTTTGTAAAAAAAAATATATATATATATATCAATTTCCGCTAACTTGTGTGAAAAATTTTTTTATGTGAACTCGCCATGCCCTCAGCGAATACCTTGGGGTGTCTTCTTTCCACAATGGGGTCACATGGGGGTATTTATACTGCCCTGGCATTTTAGGGGTCCTAAAGCGTGAGAATCCAAATACGTAAAAATGCCCTGTGAAATCTTAAAGGTACTCATTGGTTTTAGGGCCCTTTGCGCATCTTGGCTGCAAAAGTGTCACACATGTGGTATTGCCGAACTCAGGAGAAGTAGGGCAATGCGTTTGGGGTGTATTTTACATATACCCATGCTGGGTGAGAGAAATATCGCTGTAAACGACAACTTTTTAAAATTTTTATTCAAAGTTGGCAATTTACAGAGATATTTCTCTCACTCCAGTATGGGTATATGTAAAAATACACCCCAAAACACATTGCCCTACTTTCTCCTGAGTACGGCGATACCACATGAGTGACACTTTTTGCAGCCAAGATGCGTCAAAGGGGCCCAAATTCCAATGAGTACCTTTTAGGAGGGCATTTTTACGCATTATTCTTCTCACGCTTAGGGCCCCTAAAATGCCAGGGCAGTATAAATACCCACATGTGACCCCATTTTGGAAAGAAGACACCCTAAGGTATTCGCTGAGGGGCATAGTGAGTCCATGAAAATTAAACTTTTTGTCAAAAGTTAGCGGAAAGGAGACTTTGTGAGAAAGAACAATAAAAATCAATTTCCACTAACTTGTGCCCAAAATTTTTTTCTATGAACTCGCCATGCCCTCATGGAATACCTTGGGGTGTCTTCTTTCAAAATGAGGTCACATGTGAGGTATTATACTGCCCTGGCATTTTAGGGCCCTAAAGCGTGAGAAGAAAAATGCGTAAAATGCCCTCCTAAAAAGGTACTCATGGGATTTGGGCCCCTTTGCATCTTGGCTGCAAAAAGTGTCACTCATGTGGTATCGCCGTACTCAGGAGAAGTAGAGGCAATGTGTTTTAGGGTGTATTTTACATATACCCATGTTGGGTGAGAGAAATATCTCTGTAAACTGACAACTTTGTATAAAAAAATTTAAAAAGTTGTCGTTTACAGCGATATTTCTCACACGCAGCATGGGTATATGTAAAAATACACCCTAAAACACATTGCCCTACTTCTCCTGAGTACGGCGATACCACATGAGTGACACTTTTGCAGCCAAGATGCGCAAAGGAGCCCTAAAACCAATGAGTACCTTTAGGATTTCACAGGCCATTTTACGCATTTGGATTCTCACGCTTTAGGTTCCCTAAAATGCCAGGTGAGTATAAATACCCACATGTGACCCCATTTTGGAAAGAAGACACCCCAAGGTATTCGCTGAGGGGCATGACGAGTTCACAGAATTTTCATTTTTGGCACAAGTTAGCGGAAATTGATATATATATTTTTTAATTTAGTTTTTTACAAAGTCTCATATTCCACTAACTTGTGACAAAAATAAAATTTTACATGAACTCACCATACCCATCACGGAATACCTTGGGGTGTCTTCTTTCTAAAATGGGGTCACTTGTGGGGTATTTATACTGCCCTGGCATTTTAGGGCCCCTAAAGCGTGAGAAGAAGTCTGGAATCCAAATGCGTAAAATGCCCTGTGAGAATCCTAAAGATACTCATTGGTTTAGGGCCTTACCCAGGCTGCAAAAGTGTCACACATGTGGTATCGCCGTACTCAGGAGAGTGGGGCAATGTGTTTTGGGGTGTATTTTTATATATACCCTGCTGAGTGTGAGAAATATCTCTGTAAGCGACAATTTTTTAATTTTTTTATACAAAGTTGTCAGTTTACAGAGATATTTCTCTCACCTACATGGTATATGTAAAATACACCCCAAAACACATTGCCTACTTCTCCTGAGTACGAGCGATACCACATGAGTGACACTTTTTGCAGCCTGGGTGCGCAAGGGCCCTAAAACCAATGAGTACCTTTAGCTTTTACATGGCTGCTCACAATTTAGCCCCACCCAAAATGCCAGAACAGTACAAACACCCCACAAATGACCCCATTTCGGAAAGTAGACACCCTAAGGTATTCACTGAGGGGCATAATGAGCCCGTATGAGATTTTTTTTTTTTTTGCCAGAAGTTAGCAGAAATGGAAACTTTATTATTATTTTTTTCCTCAGAAAGTGTCATTTTCCGCTAACTTGTGAAAAAAATGAAATGATACATGAACTCACCATGCCCCTCTGCGAATACTTTGGAGTGTCTTCTTTCTAAAATGGTGTCATTTGGGGGTATTTATACTATCCTGGCATTCTAGCACCTGAAGAAACATGACAGGCGCTCAGAAAGTCAGAGCTGCTTCAAAATGCCGAAATTCACTTTTTTGCACCATAGTTTGTAAACGCTATAACTTTTACCCAAACCAATAAATATACACTTATTGGACTTTTTTTATCAAAGACATGTAGAACAATACATTTAGAGAAAAATTTATATAGAAATGTAGTTTTTAAAAAAAATTACAACAGAAAGTGAAAAATTTCATTTTTTTGCAAAAATGTCGTTAAATTTTTATTAATAGCAAAAAAAGTAAAAATGTCAGCAACAATGAAATACCACCAAATGAAAGCTCTATTAGTGAGAAGAAAAGGAGGTAAAATTCATTTGGGTGGTAAGTTGCATGACGGAGCAATAAACGGTGAAAGTAGTGTAGTGCGGAATTGTAAAAAAGGGCCTGGTCACTAGGGGGGTATAAACCTGTGGTCTTCAAGTGGTTAAGGGAATTTCACCTATCAATAAAATATAGAAAATTCTATCCTGATTTTCTAGGGGTGACAATAAGCACAGCCAAGCCCCTGATATAGGATATAGCAAAATGAAAAACCCTACTATTGATGGATTAATGGACTGGTGGCAGCTTGTGCTGGTGCACCACAAGACACAAAATGGCCGCCGATCACCCCAGAAAAAAGTGACAGAAAAACGCTCTGGGCAGCCTGAAAACAGTGAGCAATTAACTATCAGAAGTTGAATGATTCACAGCTGTAGATCGATCATTTCATTACATGTTTTTGCTGAGTTAATCCCTACCTAATCTCGCCCTAACAGCAGCTTTATCCTATCCCTACACTAATCAGAGCAGAGTGACATGCGGCGTGACGTGACTCCAGCTTAAATAGAAGGTGGGTCACATGCTGCACTTGGCCAATCACAGCCATGCCATTAGTAGGCATGGCTGTGATGGCCTCTCGGGGCAAGTAGTATGCTGCTTGTTGATTGGCTGCTTTGCAGGCTTTCAAAATGCACCATAGAAGTCGCCGAACAACAAACCCGAACTTTTACGTAACTGTTGCGGGTCCATGTCACGAACACCCCTATACAGTTAGGGTTCGCTCATTCCTACTTAAGACCACTTCTCCTCTAGACTAAATGAATGAATTGATTTGACGTGTTTTATTGAATAACTGGCCATTTTTCATTCATATCTGGGGGTTATACTGTCAATGGCTTATCTTTAATATGCAGCATTTATAACACAAATAAGGGCTTGTAACTTCCCCCTCCGACACGGATATCTATAAAGTTTGTCCCCCTCATATGTCATATCTTATCTTTATGTATTGTTTGGTATCTCAATCAGGCTTGAATTTTCTGGATCACTCTCCATATGCATTCCAATTTGCAAGTCATCATGCATTCCATAATACGTTCCACCAGTTGTCTGCCCCTCCAGGGTGGGACTTCCGGCAGTTGCAGTGTTTTAATGCCACAACAAGACACGTGCTTCTCACTTGGAGTGCAAATACTTACCTGACAGGCCATTTGTCTCTCTGGCCTCCCTGCTATCTCTAGGTCATCTATGAGCACAAGCACTTCTTACTGGTCATGGATCCCTGGTCATGGATTTGTCTCCTGGGGACATGCAAGTTTATCACAGATACCCTCTGGGGCTTGCTGAACTTCATGTCAAATTATTTTTGTTCCCCTCATCTGTATGAAACATAAATACTTTATATCCATGGCTACATATCTGTGATTGGGACAAATACCCCATGTATATATGACACTGAGTGAGTGACCTGGCTAAGTAATTTATCAGCACTGCATCAGCCCTTTAGTACAGATGACCAATATATTTTGGCACTTATAACACCATAAAGTCCCCTGTTGAAAAGCACCTTGAATGATGCAGGGAAACGTGTCGAGACAGGTGTTTATGATACTGTTGTCCCTATATTTACAATGGGACAATTATCTGAAGCTTTTGCATCTGATGATGAGACCTGCATCTAGAACCTAAATATCAGTGTATCATTCTTTATTTTTTGTATGGATTTATTGTGTTTGACCTAAGGACCAACTGACTAATTTGACTGAACCTATATCATTCGTTGGTGGTATCTATTACTTATCAGGGTATCCTATGGATATAAAGGATGTTCCTGATTCTGGATCACCCCTATCTGGGCAGCCATTCCATTTGTAGGTAGGGTCGGAAACTTTAGGCAAACCATTAGAAAACGTGGTGTGGTGTTTAACAAGCAGGATATGCTCAACCCATATGCAGTTGTGCATGTATATAGGGGAGCATATCCTGCTCTTGTAGTCCGTTGCTAGGGGCAATCAACAGCAAAAAATGCATACAATGGAAGATGCCAGCAACGGACTACAAGTACCACAATAACCATCCTACATATGATAACGATAATGTGGATGTGGAGAACAATCAAAAACATAACCATAGCAAAGGCAGGTGCCCTCTGCGGCAATACTAAATCCTCACACTGATAAAATTGAGGGGTTAGTTCGACATATCCTACTAGGAGGACATGTCTTAAGCTCGGACACCACGGCAAGGTCCCTCAAGTAGCCCGAGGCCCTACCACTCAACCTACCTGTGCCGTATGGGCAATACCAGGAGCCGTTGGGCATTACGGGAGGCTCTGGGCCATATCAGCCGGTCTCGGGTGGGGCTCACGGGCACCTCCCACCTTCCATTGCAAGCATGGTTACATGCTGGAGGTCACTGGTGAGCTGTCTGTGAGTCAGGCCTTACGCTCTCGTAATGTCGAACGGCTCCTGGTATCGCCCATACGGCACAGGTAGGTTGAGTGGTAGGGCCGCGGGCTACTTGAGGGACCTTGCCGTGGTGTCCGAGCTTAAGACATGTCCTCCTAGTAGGATATGTCGAACTAACCCCTCAATTTTATCAGTGTGAGGGTTTAGTATTGCCGCAGAGTGCACCTGCCTTTGCTATGGTTATGTTTCGGAAACTTTAGGGGCAGAAGTAAGGGTCAGTATTTTTGTGTCCCATAATCAACATTGTACATACTCCTGGCCACCTTATGATATTTTATTTCACTATTTTAGGGAATATTTTACTTTTGTTTATTAAAGGTTATATCTGAACTCGTAATGCTACTAACATTAGCTTGTGACTATGAAACTTGTTCTGCTTGCACGGTTACAGCCACCAACACTCTTACTCGCGGATGACATGGCATGGGTCTTTCATTTCCATTATCTTGCTTGGTGCCATAATCAGAAGTCACGTTTATTGGTACATTAAGGCTGGGTTCACACGAGCGTGTCCGGATTAGGTCCGGATGCGTTGCGGATGCGTTCAGTGAAAACTGTGTGATTTCACAGGCAAAGTCATTCAGTTTTGCCTGCGATTGCGTTCAGTTGTTCAGTTTTTTCCGTGCGGATGTAATGCGTTTTGATGCGTTTTTCACGCGCGTGATAAAAAACTGAAGGTTTACAAACAACATCTCCTAGCAACCATCAGTGAAAAACGCAACGCACCCGCACCTGCTTGCGGATGCAATGCGTTTTTCACGTAGCCCCATTCACTTCTATGGGGCCAGGGCTGCGTGAAAAACGCAGAATATAGAACATGCTGCGATTTTCACGCAACGCACAAGTGATGCGTGAAAAAAACCACTCATGTACACAGACCCATTGAAATGAATGGGTCAGGATTCAGTGCGGGTGCAATGCGTTCACATCACGCATTGCACCCGCGCGGAAAACTCGCCCGTGTGAAAGGGGCCTAATAATCAAATAAGGAAATTTAGCAACATGTTATTGGGAAAAAAGGCAGAACTGGAAATCCCTTCAACCAATATATTTGATGCTTTTGTTGATGCCATTTTGCACAATTCATCAAAATTGAATCGGTAAAACTTCAAATTTGTTTGGAAGAAAACATTTTTGGTGAAATACTTAATGAACTTGATTCATTTAAAATCATTTTGTTTATCTCTAAATATAACATATCATCTATTTTACTAGGAGAGGTGACACCGGCAGAGGTGTGTTGAGAAGAATAAGGTGACCAAGGTGTCTAGAGTGAAGGACGGAAGTGTCTCGAGAAGATAGAGGGATCTGGTTTGGTCAAAACGATGGAGAGGAAAAGGTAATCTGAATGTAATTCTGAGTGTGGTCAGCTTTCAACTACTATCTAACAGATTCTGCCTGTTAGACATTTCTAGCAAGCATTACTTTCTTCGTCCTCTTTTTTTTTTTAAATCAGATGAGTATGTTAAAGTTTTACTTCGTAAACTTTGGTAATCTCTTGATTTCACTAATGGTCAGAACATGTCTCCTTAGTGTTCTAGGCCACAGGAGACACATTAGGTAATAGGAAAACTGTTCATAGAGTTGTTTTCTTTCTAATTATCAGTTTAGTTTTATAATGTTTTACTTTCTTTGGAAACTTGTGATCTCTTGACAACTAGTTATCAGAAGCTTTCCTCCTCAGAGAGCTGGAGCACAGGGAGACACATGGGGTGTACATATATACATAGTAACTTTATGGCTCATTTTATATGAAATGGCCATGTGCCTGATCACCTCACACAAGATTTCTACATTGGGAAGCTGCTGTATGCCAATTTAATGATACTGTGCTTACTAATATTTTAATAAAGGAAAAATCAAAAAGTGATTCCAAGGAAAAAGCGTTTTTGGGTAGGAAAATGGAAATAACTAACGTAAGTGCATAATAATTATTATTATTTGCTCAAGTAAACAGTCTACAGCACAACACAAGATCTGAGTTGGTGTTCGTATTCATCACTTGTCGAATTCCTCCCAGGAATCTAGGACATGGTGATGTATAGCAGATGATGCTGCAGATCGCAACAGTGTGGCTTTCTGAAGTTGGCAGATGGTGGTCTTGTTAACATTTAGTTGTTTAAAGTGCCTCCTGAGGTCTTTGGGGATGGCTCCAAGGGTGCCAATCACCACTGACACAAAAACTGCTGGTTTATGCCAGAAGCTTTGCACTTCAGTTTATAAAATCGTCATATTTAGCCATTTTTTCATGTTGTTTCTCATCAACCCTCCTGTTACTGGGTATGGCAATGTTGATGAGCCACATCATTTATTTTTTCTATGATGGTCAAATCAGATGTGTTTTGGGCCAATATTTTGTCAGATTGAATATAAAAATCCCAGGGTATTTTGCCACATTGTTTTTCAAACTCCTTCTCAGGCTTGTGCTCCCACCATTTATTTGCTTCTGTTATCTGGTGTTTTCTGCAAAGGTTCCACTGGGCCATGTTTGCCACTGAGTTGTTTATAGTCAGTCTGTGCAATCTTCTTGCAGCAGCTGAGTACGTGGTCCACTGTTTCATCCGTTTCTTTGCAAAGTCTGCACTTGGCATCAGATGTTGACTTTTCAATCATGACATTTATGACATTAATCCTGATGGCCTGTTTTTGTTTCAACCATGATGAGTCCTTCAGTCTCTTTTTTTGATGTTCATAGCCAGGTCTTTTCTTTTTCCAAGAACCGGCCATGCATTGTTTTCAGTCCTAGTTTTCCCTACATTGGTCCGGTGTTCTTGTTTTTTTTTTCTGCACTTTGAGCAGCCTCCACTTGCTTACTTTAGTAGGTCCTTGCCCTTGACTGTCTTGGATGTAATAAGTCAAGGCTTGTTCTTCAACAGTCTGTTTCACCTGTAGTAGTCCTTTTTATCTGAAGGTTCTGGGCAGGTAGAGTTGATCAACATGACTACCTGGGTGTTAACTGTGGTGAATTGTCATACATTTTTGATTTCTTCTGTGAATCCAGCTCTTGTGCTCTGTTGATGATCCAAGTAGTGTATCCTATGGCATATTTCATGTCTGTTCACTGTACTATATTGTATCCATGTGGGCTGGGTGCCGTACATTGTGGATGTGTATCTAGTGCCACGTGTTGGTGTGGTAGTGCACATTCACCTCTCTTGTTTGCAAACTGGCCGCAGATTACTTGTGGGGGTGAATTGCTCTATGTCTCTCCCATCTGGTTCTGTAGTGGTTAATTCCTCAGTCTGTCTGTGTCTGAATCTGTCGGAATTTGTACCTGTTGCCATTGTGCTCATTATTCCTGCTATTTAGTTCCTGAGCTCTGTCTGTTTGGACTCAGTGGTGTCTGAAGTGTGTGGCCAGACCCTGGCTGTGCAACAATGTCTGCTTCTGTGTAAGGCTTCTTTCACACTAGCGTTTTCATTTCCGCTATTCTACTGTAGGGGTGAGATTTGTCATAGGATCTCAATAGTGGAAGAAAAGGCTTCAGTTTTGTCCCCACTAATTGGTAATGGGGCCAAAACGGAACTGACCAAACAGAATGCTTTAAAATGCGTTTGGTTGCATCCCCATCGCGGACAGAAAAATGCTGCAAGAAGTGTTTTTCTGTCCGTGATGTGGTGCGGAGCAAGACGGATCCGTCCTGACACTTAATGTAAGTCAATGGGAACTGATATGTTTTCTCTGGCATAATAGAAAACAGATCCGTCCTCCATTGACTTTCAACAGTGTTCATGACGGATCCGTCATGGCTATAGAAGACATAATACAACCGGATCTGTTTATGACCTATGCATGCGGTTGTATTATGGTAATAGAAGCGTTTTTGCAGATCCATGACGTATCCGCAAAAAACGCGAGTGTGAAAGTAGCCTAACAGTGTTTGCTTCTGAAGTCTCAAGCCTCTTCCTGAAGCCTTGCTTTGTTCCCACCTGTTCCTACGTGGTGTGTCTGGGTTACAGAAGTCGTAGCTATGTCTGCTTGCTATTTCTCGTATTTTAAGTTAATATCATGTGTGCATTAGTCCTGCAGTTGTTACTGTTTTGACGGGTCTGTGTCTGGTCTCTGTTTCTCTGTTCGTAATCCAAGTATGAACAAGTTCCAAGTCCATGTCTCTGTATGTCTGGGTTTCAGAAGTCTTGATCCAAGTCTGAACAAGTTCCAAGTTCATTTCTTTTTTTGTCTTGCCATGTAAGTCAGCTACAGTACCTTCAATCTGGATTCCACTCTTGCAATGTTTTCCAGTTTTAGGCACAGTGGTTTCACTAAAATCCGTAACGTGACAGGTATGGCAGAGTTGTTAATGGTCTTGATGATATTTTCACTTTTCAGTTTGTTCTTCAGTATTTTTCTCACTCATTGGATATATTAGTTGCTAGCCCATGCTTGATGTTATCCAGCTGCAGTATGCATATCAATCCCTTAAAATTTGATTATTTTACCCCTCTTCGGTGCCACTGTGACACACTTATCAGGCCAAATGCCATGACATTATCAGTACTGAAGGCCCAAGTTATGTTTTTCAGTGATTGGATTTCTATTTTAGATTTTCCTTAGAGCTTCAAGTCATCTACATTCAGCAAGTGCGATATTTTTGCTGAGCTTTTCGATGTTTGTTTGTCGAGGTTTGTCTTTTGTAAAATTATGGACAATGGGATCATGGCAATGATGAATAGTAGGAGTGAAAGTAAATCATCTCGGAAAATGCCCCTCCTGATGTTGACCTGTCCATCATTCTCCATTCCAGTTGGCAGTTCTGTCTTCCTTTGTTTCGTTACATTGTTTGTAAATGTGGTGATATTTTTGCTAATGCCAATGCTTTCCAGGCATTTAAACATCGTTTAGGCATCTGTACGCAGATTTGTACCTATAAAACTGATTGACCCTTTGCATGTGAGCTTGACTGCTGAAGGCCTCTGTGTTTGGTCCCATGGTTATATGTGCCCACATTGGTGAGAAAAATGATGTTTTAATATATGCAAATGAGCCTCGAGGAGCAATGGGGGCATAGCCGTTACACCTAGAGCCTCTGCTCTCTCTGCATCTGCCGCACCCTCTGCACTTTGATTGCAGGACCTAGCAGTGAAACCATCATCACACCTGGTCCTGTCAATATTGGCACATATGAAGATGGGACCAACACAGATGGCTTCAGTTGCCAAGTGCACATGTAACAGGTCAGCCAGTGTCATAGGGACAAATCTGCTAACAGATGCCCTTTCCTGATCCAGCTATGGAAATCAGTCAAAAGCTTTTTTGTAGTCAATCCAAACTGTGTATAAATAGTTTTTTTTCTTCTTTTCCATTCCTCCAATGTAATTTTTTTTTTTTAATTTAGAAGCTGGTCTTTTTTTTTTCCTCTGCTGTCTAAATTTAGTTCCTTTTGCTCAACTGGCAAGGTACTATTTACTTCCAGGTAATCTTGGATTTTGTCCACTAAGGCGCCAATGAGTAGCTTGAACATTGTGGGCCTGTCATTTCCCGGAGTGGATTCTTTTAATGGATCTTTCTGGGTCAGGTATGTGTTGCAGGTTGTCAATCAGTCACCGACCCTCCTGGTTGCAAATTTTCATCAAACTGAGAGGCCATTATTGTGTCCAGACTGGTTAAACATACTGTATAAGCCAGAATCCATGCACTTGATCACTACCAGATGATATCTAGTTCTTGACCGTCCTAACTTGGTTTTTCACTATTGCTCTTCTGATCAGTTCTTTAATGCTTTTTGAAAATTTTTCTCAACATCCTTTATCCTCCCAGCACACTTGCATTCTTTTATTTTCTCACAGATCTTTACAGAACTGGGTTGTTGCACTTTTTTCGGGTTTTTCAGATTTTATGTCTGCTGCTTTGCTTAGACTCTGGTAAAATCACCTTTGGTCTGATTGGAAGAGTAGAGTCTTTGTCTGAACTGGTTGACTCGGGCTTCGGACTGTTCCATTTTTTTGGCTGTCTTTGTAATCTGCTGTTTCCCAATATCCAGTGCTTCATCCTCTTTCCTTTTATGATTATTATTTAATACCAAAACGGGTGGCTCACCACATCAGACTATTTAATCAGACTGGCACGCTGACCTACCAGCGGTTCAGTTATATTGTAGAGAAAATATTGGATATAAAATAAAACATATATAATGCATAATAAAATTAATACAGTTTTTCAGAAATATCTACCCCAAATACATAAAAATAACATCCAAATGTATAAAAATCCAAATTAATGCATTATAAGGCTACTAATTATCATATAAAAATAATAATAATAATAATAATAATAATAATAATAATAATAATAATAATAATAATAATAATAATATGAATTGCTGCATATTATGTCTACAGTTGAGGAAATTGAAATATCCAAAGTTCACTTCGATACGAATTTCAGGGAAAAGCCGAAATTTTTTCAAGCTCCATGGCAACAAATTAATTATCCCGGGGATTGTGTAAAAATTAAATAAAATAAAAAACTTACTCACCTCATCACTTCATCCTTTTGAGCACGAAAAGGACGCCATTGCCATCTCGATTGAAGAAAATGCACAAAATCTCGTGGTCACCACACTGGCGACAACGCGTTTCGATCTATCAGATCTTAATCATGGTATTTCATTGTGTTGTAGACCCAATACTGGGGCTCCACATTTATTTAGCATACAGTTGTGTTCAAAATGATTCAACCCCCAATGCTGTAAAGGGTTTTAGGCAATTTAGTGCACATTTGTAATTGTGTTCAGAATGAAATCTTACAAGGACTTTTTAAAGAACCAAATGCAACTAAAATGACATCAATTGTTTTTGTAATACAGTATTAAATGTTTGTTTTGTGATTTCTTCATTGACACAATTATTCAACCCCTTAAAGACGACCACTCTTAAGAACAGAGGTTCATTCAAGTGTTTTCGATCAGGTATTGAAAACACCTGTGGATGTCAAGGAGCAGCAATCAAGCAGAATAAGCCCCAATTAGGCAGATGTAAAATGGCTGTGATACTCAGCTCCTTCTAGACATTTACTGGTGCGTTTACAGACATGGTGAAGTCAAGAGAATGGTCCAGGAAGACAAGAGAAGAGGTGATTTCTCTTCACAGGAAGGGCAATGGCTATAAGAAGATTGCAAAGATGTTAAACATACCAAGAGACATCATAAGAAGCATCATTCGCAAATTCAAGGCAAAGGGCACTGTTGAAACGCTACCTGGTCGTGGCAGAAAGAAGATGCTGACTTCAACTGCTGTGCGCTACCTGAAGCGCAAAGTGGAGAAAAGTCCACGTGTGACTGCTGAGGAACTGAAAAAAGATTTGTCAGATGCGGGTACTGAAGTTTCAGCTCAGACAATAAGGCACACACTGCGTAATGAAGGCCTCCATGTCAGAACTCCCAGGCGCACCCCCTTGCTGTCTCCAAAGAATAAGAAGAGTCGACTGCAGTATGCCAAAAGTCATGTGGACAAACCACAAAAGTTTTGGGATAGTGTTCTGTGGTTCTGATAGAACTGTTTGGGCCCATGGATCAACGCTATGTTTGGAGGAGGAAGAACAAGGCCTATGAAGAAAAGAACACCTTGCCTACTGTGAAGCATGGCGGGGGGGTCAATCATGCTTTGGGGCTGTTTGCTTCTACAGGTACAGGGAAGCTTCAGCGTGTGCAAGGTACCATGAATTCTCTTCAGTACCAGGAGATATTGGATGAAAATGTGATGCAGTCCGTCACAAACCTGAGGCTTGGGAGACGTTGGACCTTTCAACAGGACAATGATCCCAAGCATACCTCCAAGTCCACTAGAGCATGGTTGCAGATTAAAGGCTGGAACATTTTGAAGTGGCCATCGCAGTCACCAGACTTAAATCAGATTGAGAACCTCTGGTGGGACTTAAAGAAAGCAGTTGCAGTGCGCCAGCCTAAGGATGTGACTGAACTGGAGGCTTTTGCCCATGAAGAATGGGCGAAGATACCCGTAGATCGCTGCAAGACACTTGTGTCAAGCTATGCTTCACGTTTAAAAGCTGTTATAACTGGAAAAGGATGTTGTACTAAGTACTAAGATTGAATGTCACTAGGGGGTTGAATAAAACTGATAATGATGTGAGCACAGAAAAGACATTTGTGGTTATTTCATTAGAAATGTTATGTTATAGTTGTCTGACTTACAAGGGTCTCTTTGATTTATTGTAAACAAGATGACTGAAATGATCAAAATCAATGTCAAACTGGCCAAAACACTCAATTTCAGTGGGGGTTAAATAATTTTGAACACAACTGTATTACTGTTTCCCACTTTGGATTGCTGTGTTCAGACTCTTAAATGAGGCTCCGCTGTGTTTTATGTAGGTGGTCTCCCTGAAATCAGCTATTGTTGTGTTTGAGTAGTCTCCAAGGCATTGCTCCCGGTTAGCCAGAATCCTACTCCATACTGATGAGGGGCAACACCCTGAAACAGCTGTCTGTGGATGGATAACTGGCTTAGGTTTTCCTCGTCACATTCTTAAAGCTTGTAAGAAAGCGGGATCTTGACATAGAGGCCACTTAATATGGTGGATTTGGTGATCTCTGTAACGGAGACACCCCTTTGCTCGGTTTTCTTTCCTTTAAGGCAGGCATGCTCAACCTGCGGCCCTCCAGCTGTTGCGAAACTACAACTCCCATCATTCCCTGACAGCCTACAGCTATCATCTTACAGAATGGCATTGTGGGAGTTGTAGTTTTACAACAGCTGGAGGGCCGCAGGTTGAGCATGCCTGCTTTAAGGGATATCTGGCTTTCATTGTGCTGTAGACCCAATACTGGGGCTCCACATTTATTTTGCATATTACTGTTTCCCAGGGAGCTTTGCATTTTGGATTGCTGTGTTGAGACTCTTAAATGAGGCTCTGCAGTGTTTTCTGTAGCTGGTCTCCCTGAGATCAGCTATTGTTGTGTTTGAGTAGTCTCCGAGGCATTTCTCCCAGTTAGCCAGAATCCTACTCCGCACTGATGAAGGGCAACACCCCGAAACAGCTGTCTGTGGATGGATAACTGGCTTAGGTTTTCCCCGTCACATCCTTAAAGCTTGTAAAAAAGTGGGATCTTGACATAGGGGCCACTTAATATGGTGGATTTGGTGATCTCTTTAACGGAGACACCCCTTTGCTTGGTTTTCCTTCCTTTGAGGGATATCTGGCTTTCATTGTGTTGTAGACCCATAACTGGGGCTCCACATTTATTTTGCATATTCCTGTTTCCCAGGGAGCTTTGCACTTTGGATTGCTGTGTTGAGACTCTTAAGTGAGGCTCCATGGTGTTTTCTGTAGCTGGTCTTCCTGAGATCAGCTACTGTTTTGTTTGAGTAGTCTCCAAGGCATTGCTCCCGGTTAGCCAGAATCCTACTCCACACTGATGAGGGGCAACACCCAGAAACATCTGTCTGTGGATGGATAACTGGCTTAGGTTTTCCTCGTCACATTCTTAAAGCTTGTAAAGAAAGCGGGATCTTGACATAGGGGCCACTTAATATGGTGGATTTGGTGATCTCTGTAACGGAGACACCCCTTTGCTCGGTTTCCTTTCCTTTGAGGGATATCTGGCTTTCATTGTGCTGTAGACCCAATACTGGGGCTCCACATTTGTTTTGCATATTACTGTTTCCCAGGGAGCTTTGCATTTTGGATTGCTGTGTTGAGACTCTTAAATGAGGCTCCACATGGTTTTTGTGGCTGGTCTCCCTGAGATCAGCTATTGTTTTGTTTAAGTTTAGGAATAGGATGCTGCCGCTTCTGTGAGGGACAGATTAGAGAAGAAATCTGTTGAACTTGGTGGTGTTAAATCTTCAAACTACAGCAATTATTGAGGGTGCTATCGCTATGCTACATATTTGTACCCAGCCCTGAGCCCAGTGATACTGCCAAATAATTTTTAATTGATCAGTTACTGAGGTGGGGTTAGCAGCCATTTTAGCAACTGCAGTGTCCTTGGAACTGAATGTGACCTGCATGTGTGCCAGCTTGCCAGGGACATCAGTCTAAATCTTTTTTTTTTTTTTAATTTAGCAGTGCCATACTGCATTCCTGTAGTTTGTTGCAATAAACACTGGTTTTGTGCTACATAGCAGATCTGAGGCCTACCCTGTATTTCAGTCATTTTAAGTAACCTTTTGAACTCTGCATTTACATAGTTGCTTGCAAACACACTGGTTTTGTGGTAGATAGCGCATTTGCGGTGTACGCTGCATTTCTGACAGTCAAATTAAACCGTTAACTTCTGCTGTTACATTGTTGGTTTGAAAATTCAAATGTTTGTTGATAGTGAAGTAATTGTTTTGAATTGCTCCGTTACACTGTTGTGTGACCTAAAGAAATGTATTCTGTTTATGACACGGGCACTGCCTTACTGTTAATGAACCTAATTGTTGACTTTTGTCAGTTAAATTGACACCGGAGATAAACTATCTGTTAGTTTGGTGGGTAAACGCAAATAATGAGGAGAACATCAAATAAGGGACGTGGGCATGGTCGTAGTGGTGTTGGTGGAGCTCCTGTTGCTGGGAGAGGACGTGGCCGTTCAGCGCCAACTACAGGTCCAAATGAAACACTGTCCTCAGGTGTGAGTAGGCGACAGAACCTGCAGCGATATTTGGTAGACCCGAATGCCGCTCTACGAATGGTGAGGCCAGAACAAGTACAGGCGCTAGTAGATTGGGTGGCTGACAGTGCCTCCAGTACCTTAACATTGTTTCTCACTGCTGAAAGCTCAGAGTTGGCACCTGCAGCCCATGCCCATCAGTCTTTCACCTCACTCCCTTGCAAATCAGCCAAGCAGTCTGAGCCCCAAGTCATGCAGCAGCCTCTTATGCTTTTTGATGACTCTGCTGGCAGGGTTTCCCAGGGCCATAACCATAGTCCTGCCCCAGAAGTGGAAGAGATTGAGTGCACGGATGTCCAACCACTTATGTTTTAGGATGAGGACATCGGAAGACCACGGCAGCACGTGTCTGATGATGATCGAAACACAGGTGCAAACTGCTGCGGCTTTCTGCGGTGTGCAGACCGACAAAGAGGGCAGGGGTGAAGACTGGGTAGAAGATGATGTTGAGACTGATGAGGTCCTACACCCCAAAATATACCACTTAAATCCATGTTATTCATGGGTGGTGAAAAAATCATATTTTTTTAAGGCCAGGAATTACTTTTGCGGCCTGCACTGCATATGTCCTGGGGACAATAATATAGTTAATCCGTCTGGGAGTTCAGGGGTTGACATATTCCAATTTTTTGCTGTCAAAGTTGAGTCCACACTTAGTAAACGGTTGAACAGTTGCTTTTACTTGTAATAAACTGATAATTCAAATAGTTTCCAGACTTTCTCTTGGTTACCACCAGGTTTCAGTATAATTTGATAGGCGAAATATCACTGCAAACAAACTCCTCTCTGCTGTGTAGTAGCTCTCTCAGTTCAGCTCTGTTAGTCATAGTAGTCTTTCTGTGGAAAACTGTAGGAACTTCTTGTCCTGGTTAGGAGTATCTCAAGCTCACTTATGCTTGGGTTTGCGCAACCTCCAGTGATAAGGCTGGTGTAGGACTAACAGAACCTGTCTAGACAGGACCAGGCCTGACATTCCCCTAGCAGGGGTTAAGTCAGACCAACTCATCACACAACCTCTCCCCAGGAGGGGAAAACCAAGACTCCCTTGCTCATTAGCTAACTCCTCCTTTCTTTCAGATCCCTCTAGAGGGAGAGAGAATGGATAATCCAGTCCATCCCCAGTAACTAGCTTCTGCCAAGCGTATCTGCCACCCAGTGGTAGACCTGGTTAATATACTTCAACCATACAGTTACATTCGAAATGTATGCACAATACACAGATGGGATCAAATACATTTGATGATATAAATTTGCTCGTAGAAAGTGGTAGCGAGGTGCAAAAGGAGTGTTAATGGCACTCTGGGTCATTACACTCACAGTAGAAACAGAAGGGGAGCGGCAGGGGCAGATTGGCCGTATACGCTACAGGGAAATTTTCCACTAGGCCAATGCAAGGGGCCAACAAAAGCCCTCTTGATGGCCGCAGACCAGGTACATAATGATCTGATGCTCAACAGCCATAGGTGCCCCCCTGAACTCAACTATATTACTGTCCTCATGATGATGATACAATTGAATACTGTGGTTGGGGCGGCAGTATTTTGTGCTGCCATGTGGTATTTGGTTCTGCTGGGGTGGTATTCTGTGCTGCACAATGGTATTGCAGGCCCTGCCTACTTCTCTGTTCCCTGCCTAATTGTTTTTTTCCTGTCTTCTGTCAATTTGGACCTGCCTACAACATGGGGCCACTTTTAGTTTTTTTCCAGGGCTACTGTAAGTTGTCAATCCACCCCTGGGGAGCGCAAACAGCCAGCCAGACAGGGTTAGCAAATGGAGCTATTTTCTATGACTTCATCTAGAGGGGCCAGTGCTACCAAAACAGTGCACAGGCAGAAACCAGCAGGGCAAAAAGTTACTGAAGATAACAGGAGCAGCGACAGGAAACCAGCAAGTAAACTATAAATATGGAAAAGTGGTCAACTCCTTTATGTCGACTTATGTTTGTTTCAATTTCTTATTCAACTTACAGACAAATATGACTGTGGTTACAGAGTTTTTTCTCACCGGATTTCAAGGCAGCCAACTTCTAAGAAATGTTCTTTTTCTTCTGTTTATTATTGTTTATGGAGCAACAATATGTGGTAACCTCCTGATAATAGTATTAGTGTCCAACAGCAAGAACCTGCACACTCCAATGTACTACTTCATCTCACAACTGTCCATCAGTGACATGCTGGTTAGCACCGACATTGTCCCTAACATGCTCCACCTTGTACGACATAATGGGGGACCCATTACCTTCATTCACTGCTTGACTCAGTTTTCCGTCTTCTGTGCTGCCGAAGTATTTGAATGTCTTCTTCTCACAGTGATGTCTTATGACAGATATGTGGCCATATGTAATCCTCTCCATTATACTTCTGTCATGACAAATGAATTTTGTGTTAAATTGTCCACCATGTGTTGGTTGGTGGGTATTCTCGTCACAATTATTTTCTCTGTACCCCCATCAATGCTATATTTTTGTGGACCCAGTATTATTGACCATTTTTTCTGTGAACTTGTTCCATTTGTAGAACTTGCATGTTCTGACACTTTCATTGTTCATTTGGACTTTTATATTTTGGCTGTTCCAATTTTAATAACCCCAATTATAATCATTGTAGTGTCTTACACTTATATTGTTGTAGCAGTCTTAAGGATCCCATCCAGTACTGGTAGACAGAAAGCCTTCTCCACCTGTAGCTCCCATCTCATTGTGGTCTCCATATTCTACTGGACTATATTCAGTGTTTATATCGTCCCAACTAAGGTCCTAACACGCTCTATCAGTAAAATCCTGTCTCTGCTATACACTGTATTTACTCCTTTGGTCAACCCCATTATATACAGTCTGAGAAACAAAGACATTAAGAAAGCCATACAGGAAACATATCATAAATGTGCCATGTAATAAGCATTCAGTTTGTACTGAAGCCGACTTCTGATTCATGTTTTAAAGTTGAAAAATCGATAGCCGAAGTTATTCACCGAAGTCTCACAAGACTTTAGGAATAACTCACTTTGCCTCGCTGGAGCCCATACATTTAAATACTATAGGTAGAAGGGTCTCCGAACAGCATTAAAATGAAGTTTGGCTTGAATCAACTTCAGATTAGGATCCGAAGCTCTATTCGCTAAACACTAATCGTCATAATTAGAGATGAGCGAAGTGAGCTTCGGATGTTACATACAAAGCTTTTTCGCTAAAAGATTTGTTAGAATACTGTACAGAGATTTGCCTCCTTACAGTATTAGAATATATGGGCTCCGATGATCCAAAGTAACGTTATTCACGAAGTCGCACAAGACTTTGTTGAATAACTTTGGTAATTGATTATTACAGTGGAAAACCACTGCAAAACTTGGAAGCGAACTCTTCTTCAGTTTTGATTGGTACCTTGGAACCGAAGCTGAGTTTTGTTCCAAGGTTTTTCACTGTAATAATCAATTACTGAAGTTATTCAAAGAAGTCTTGCGCGACTTTATAAATAACTTACTTCGACTCATCAGAGCCCATCCATTCTAATACTGTACGGAAACTAAGCTAAGCGGCTTCGGATGTAGCATCATAAGTGGCTTCGCTCCTCTAATCATAATCCCCCACACTTTTATCAAACTGTGATATATCATGGTGGGTCCAAATTTTTCTATTTTTAAGATGGTAGACAAACACAAATCTTTTCAGGTTTGTTTCAATTAAATCCACTAAAACAGTGAGTAGCGCCATTTTAGTGTACATATTGGCTGGAAAAGAAACACTGAGGAGGAAGAAGGGTTCTCACATGAACCTGAGAGGAAGTGAAGGGAGGGGGGGGAGGCTTGCCCTGACTGGCCCCCGGTCAAAAGACAGCCTAGATGAGCCATCAGTGCTGCAGCAGGCAGGGACTTGCCCTAACAGAAAAAGCAGAATGTCATTCTGTACTGGGCTTTGAATGAGGGTGGATTGGTTAGGGAGAGTTAGAAATCAATGAAGCTTGTATTCTCCTGCCATGACAGTGAAGGGAGAGGCTAGAATTGCAAAGAAGAAAAATATTTGTGTGTGTGAAGAATAGGGAGGCATGGAAGCTGTGAGCCAGTGAAGTGAGAAGTGGGGACCTGAGGCTGGCTGTGCCTCCTAGTACAACCGTAGCTGCTGCAAACCTCAAAAGCAGCTACCTGCAAGGACATGCGTTTATTTTTCCCCATTTTCACTGAATTGACAACTTTAAAACATTTGTTCTACCATCATTCTAGTTTATCCTATAGAATACTAGTGAAAACTCTGTGTCAGTTCATCTCACATATTTATTTTATTTTTTGGTTTTATGGTTTAAGTTTGACAAACTGTATAAATCAGTGATTAATAGCTTAAAATTGGGGGTAAATCAGTTTCTTATCTCCACATACACAGTTCCACATTTTTGTTTGGGCCAATACACAGGTTAGTGCACAATATTATCTCTCAGTGATAACGTGATATTAAGCATCATGACTGGCCCTTAATTTTCCAATTTCTGTTTCCTCTTTAACCACTTGGGGGGGATTTTATTTTTTGAGTTTTTTTTTTTTTTTTCAATTTCATTAAATCAGCATATAGGTGATCAGTACACCAATATATAGGGTAGTGCAACAAATTACCTATGAGTGATAACTTGAAATTAAGCATCAGGCCTCAGTCACCCATTTCTGTTTATTCAATAATTTATACATTTTTACTATTTATTCTGTTTCCATATGATTTCAAATTTGTTAGGGCGTATTGGGTTTATCAAATTCATTAAACCAGCATATAAGTGACCAGTACACCAATACACAGGGTAGTGTACCACAATATCTGAGAGTGATTACCTGATATTAAACGTTAGGCATCAACCATGCATTTCCATTTTTTTTATTTTTTTTGGGGGGGTGGGGTTGTTCAGTTTCATTAAACAAGCATATAGGTGATCACTACACCAAAACACTGGGTAGTTTAACAATTTACTGGTGAACAATAACTTGAAATTAAGCCTCAGGCCTCAATCATCCATTTCCATTGATTTTATCTCCACAGGTTAGAATTATTAATTTTTTTTCCCAGGGCATGTTCAATTTATTAATGTAATATATTGGTGATCAGTACACCAATACACAGGGTTGTGCAACAATTTAATTGTGATTGACAATATGAAATGAAGTGTCAGGCCTCAGTTTTGTTTATTGTATTTGCATACGGTTGGATTTTATTTTTATTTTTAGACTTATTCAATTTATTTGAAGGAGGATATAGGTGATCAGTACACCAATACACAGGGTAGTGTAACAATTTACCGGTGAGTGATAACATACAATTAAACGACAGGCCTCAATCATCCATTTTTGTTTATTGTATCTCCGCACAGTTGTAATTTTATTTATTGTGGACTTGTATAATTTAATTAAAGCAATATATAGGTGATCAGTAAACCAGCAGCAGCAGAATTAGTTATGAGTT
Organism: Bufotes viridis; assembly: GCA_033119425.1. Taxonomy (NCBI): domain Eukaryota; kingdom Metazoa; phylum Chordata; class Amphibia; order Anura; family Bufonidae; genus Bufotes; species Bufotes viridis. The sequence continues at coordinate 12,669,574 of CM065590.1, forward strand.
GCATAGGCAATATTTGAATTTGCGATATTTTGTGAATTTTTGTCCGAATGTTTGCCATAAATTCGCAAATTCGAGAATTCATAATCTACAGTCATTATTTACTTGATTGCGAAAATCAGAAATGCAATATTTTCGTGATAAAAGTTAGCAATTAGAATATTTGTGATCAACACTAAGGAGTAGACAACTTTCCTATTGGTTGCTAGTGATGTTGCTAAGTGCTGATATTCACAATAAATTCGCAATTAATTTGTGATAACTTCGCAATTAGAATATTTGCGATCAACACTATTCATGAAAACTAATATACAGCACTATATTCTAAATATTCGCAAATTCTCGAAGTGGCGATATTCGCAATTAAAATTCGCAATGCAAATATTCACGCTCAACACTTATCAGAATACCAATATACAAGGTATGTATGGTGTAGGTGATGTTTTTTTTACTGCTGGTATATGGTTTGATGCTCTTTTCAGCAGCCTGAGAAATAGTGAGTAAACAGTGATACAACACTGAATGGGAATATAGCCCCTAATGCAAAGTGGAGATTATTTCCAGACCAACAATCAGTAAACATACTGGGAGAAAAATAAGGATGCAGTTTTCTCTGTTCTGATGTTGAGTGTAAATATTTTCCTATATTTAAAATAGAGAGAAACATACATTTGACAATCAGAATACCAATATACAAGGTAGTGCAACAACTAAACTGTGAGTGATAACGTGAAGTTAAGGGTCAGGCCTCAATCCATTTATTCATTATCAGTTTATTCTATATCCACACTGTTGTAATTGTTTTTTTTTTTTTAGGTTGTTCACTTGTTTATTCAAGCAGCATATAGGTGATCAGTAAACGAGTGCAAAGGGCAGTGCAACAACCTGTGTCACTGCTGTGTCGGTTGTGTTGTTGTTCACAGTGACATGATTGCCATGCATGCTTGTTGCCTGGGGCATTTGTTGTTTGCAGCATGTGTTTCCCCTTCCCCTTCAAGGTCTGTTTCCCTTCCCTGTCTGGTGTGGGTGGGGTTCACTACATGGCTGGGTGTGGTGACTATGTGCACATATTGCTTGTGGTTGGTTTCAGGAGTTTAGTTGTATTCCAGTCTTGGAGTGTTCTGGAGTTATACTCCTGTCACTTCCCCTGTCTGTCTGTGCCTTCAGTTAGAGGGCTCCTGTGTTCCCCGGAGGGGGAGCAACAAGTCATTGAGCAGTTGCTGGAGTGCTGGTTCCTATGTGTGTTGGTTTGTACTGAGTCCGGTTTGGTGTAGTGATGGGAAGTTTGAATCTTTTAAATGAATCAGTTCATTTGAATCAGTTCATTCAAAAGAACCGATTCATGAATAGTGTTGATCACGAATTTTCAAATTGCGAATTTTAATCGTGAATGTCGGCACTTCAAGAATTTGCGAATATTTAGAATATCGTGAAATATATTCGCAATTGCGAATATTCGTTTTTTTTAAATAACAGTTTATGCAAATGTCTATGTAGATTTTTATATGCAAATTTTTCGCAATCAAGAAAATGTCATTATTTTCTTGATTGTGAAAATTCGCATATAAAGAGTTGCATAAAATTTGCCTAAAAATTCTCATAAAATGGTATTTAAAAGATACGTCATGACGTATCCTTTAAATACCAGCTTATGAGAATTTTTAGGCAAATTTTTATATGCAAATTTTTGCAATCAAGAAAATAATGACTAGAGATTACGAATTTGTGAATTTTAGAATATATGGCGAATATTCACCCAAATATTCGCAAAATATCGCAAATTCAAATATTGCCCCTGCAGCTCATCACTATTTATGAATCGAATTTTCGATTCACTTGCTAAGTAGACTGACAAGCAAGTGAACCATAGCTCAGGAGCTCAGGACTGGAGTGGTAATTAATATAATTAAAATAGTTGCAGACCGGGGTGGACGGGCCTGACCTTCACTCTAGGATCATGTTACACAAGACCTGCTAGAGTCTCTGCTACGTCACAGACTGAGCTGCTTCAAACGGATCAGCTCAGTCAGATGAATCGACTCCTCCAGTTCAGTGAAAGGAATTTATTCAAAAGAAGGATTCATTCAAGAACCGGACATCTCTAGTTTGATGTTCATGTTGCAGTACATTTGCATGGGTTCCAGTATGTTGTGGTGTTAATTTCAGGTGTGCCTGCCAGCAGCTACGGCAGGTAAGTTACCAGGTATTCTGTTGTTCTTGGTTTAGTAGTTATTCTCGCCACTGGATTCTTACCTGCCAATCCACTTGGCTTCTCACTGTCTTTTCCTGATATCTAGGCCTGCTTGAGACTCCTGTTAGTCTGTGTTGTGGAGGAACAGGTCATTTCTAGTTCTTGACCTTACCACCACGGATCATCAGTAGAGATGAGCAAATCAAAGCTTTTGAAGTCAAAATCGTTCCGAAATCTAGGAAAAATTTGATTTTGAACGAATGCGAACTTCCTCGCGCTTTGTGGTTACGAATCGCATGTTTTCCTAACATGCCGGCTATAATGATGGCTAAAATGGCAGCTACACATGTGAGGACATGGTGCAAGAAACTCTGGGAAGACGGGATGACCCATAATGCCATGTGTGCAGCCAATCAGCAGCCAGCCCGGTGATTTCACAGCCCTATAAATAAGGTGGCCATCTTAGATGCTGCCATTCACCATCGTACATTGTTCAGGGACAGATGTGTATGCAGGCGGTAGGGATATTAAATAAAACACAAATAAAAAATAAATAAAAAAAGGAAAGAAGCGATTTACTAGTGCAGGGAAAGGATAGTGAGAGACTTATTTTTTATGGGATTTTAATAATTATTTTTACGGATACATATATTTAGCTTGTGATGTCCATTAATATTTGTACTCAGTTGTATGTAGGCAATGTTTCTTTATTGCTAGTAGATGGTTTGATGCTAATGATATATGCACTCAGCTCTATGTAGGTGATGTTTTTTTTACTGCTGGTATATGGTTTGATGCTATTTTCAACAGCCTGAGAAATAGTGAGTAAACAGTGATACAACACTGAATGGGAATATAGCCCCTAATGCAAAGTGGAGATTATTTCCAGACCAATAATCAGTAAACATACTGGGAGAAAAATAAGGATGCGGTTTTCTCTGTTCTGATGTTGAGTGTGAATATATTCCTATATTTAAAATATGAAACCAGAAAGTATATTTAATCACAAATATTTTGTTCACCATATGAATTAGAAGTTTTTTATTGTATTTTTGGTATTTTTATATATTTATATTTTTATATTTTTTTGTGAGTAAATTGTTTGTATCCACATGAGGCTGACAGATTGAGTTCCAGCCAGATCCTTCTTCTTTTGTTCACATTTGGTGTTATCACTACAATACGAGAACAATAAATACAGTTCACATTTGGTGTTATTTGCGCATAAAGCATTTATCGTCATATTTCACTACAATACGAGAAAAATAGACGCAGTTCACATTTGGTGTTATTTGCACTGAAAGCGTTTATTGTCATATTTCTAGAGAAAAAGAAAAAAATATTTGCGCTTCACTTTTTCTGTTATTTAGTGGCCTTTCTTAGACCAATACAAGAAATTTATACGCTGTTTAATTTTGCTGTTATTTACGCTGAAATTGTTTTGTTGCCAATTTCAAATCCTTTAGTTACCTATCTCATTAAAAAAAGAAATATATATTTGGCGATTTTAGGGGTGTTTTAATTAGCTTTTTATTTAGTTCAGCTAAAAGTATGTCAGACAGGGAAGTGCCAGGCTCTGCACGGGGGAGTGTCAGAGGCGTAAATGATTCTGGCACAGGCAGAGGTCGCAGAAGAGTAAGGGGGCATGGCAGCAAGGGTTTCTTCCCGAGGCCTCAGGTCCACATGTCAGATAGAGCTCGTGTCTTGACCAGCAACCCAGCGGTTCTTGATTGGTTGACTTAATCTTCGATTTTGTCGCAAGTGTCAGCAGCACCAGCAGCCTGAGTCTAGACTCGCTGATGAGCAGCTTTCTTCACCCAGATAGTGAAGAAACTACTCACCAGCAGAAGCAGATAGACCTGGAGCAGGATCTGAACCAGCAGATGTTGGCATACTTGGAGTGCACCCTGCCAGCTGTCATAGAAGATCTGCTGGACTACTTGCAGACAAACTAGATTTGTGGCCTCAACTGGCTGAGTTTACCCTGGAAAAGCTGCTCTGCCTGGCCAGTAGTGAGGCATCAAAGTGGGTGCTTAGTGCAGTGGGGGCCATAGTTACCCCAAGAAGAACTCGCCTGTCCACCCAAAATGTGGAGAGACTTACTTTTGTCAAGATAAATCAGGCGTAGATCAGTCAGGATTTCCACCCACCAATGCCTGATGCATCACATTAGATCATCCATCTCCACACTATGTCACCGTGCCACTCTGTGGAATAATGCTGCTACTGTTGCTGCCATCTCTACATCATGTCACCTTGCCACTCTGTGGCCTCCTGATGCTGCCATGTCCACACTATGTCACCTTGCCACTCTGTGGTATCATGCTGCTGCTGTTGCTGCCATCTCCACACTATGTAACCTTGCCACTCTATGGCCTAATCATACTGCTGCTGTCACCTCCACACTTTGTCATTGTATGACTCTGTGGTCTCTTGATGCTGGCACAACCTCCAGACCCTGTCATTGTGCCACTTTGTGGTCTCCTCATGCTGCTTCCACCCTCCCCATTCTATGACGGGGTCGCTATTTTCCTTGTTAGGGCTTCTTGAAATTACCATTTAGTTGACCTTTCTTCTGATCGGTCAGAAGAAAGAAAAAATAAGATGCACAATGGATCCTGGATTTTTTTTGGCCTTACCAATACTGATGGATTACTGATCAAATTCTGACCGTGTGAAGGCATATGCTCCCCAGACAGGATTTTTGTGGGTTATTGTTCTGACGGATGAAAGAAAGGGCAAATTAATCAGTGATGTCAAGACAAACTTACTGCTGACACCCTCTCCATTCTGTCAGAAGGTTCTACTTGTATAAGCATTTAATAGAACAGGTTCTGTAGACATCTATGTCGAATCAGCTGACGAGGGTGTAAAAGGAGTGCGCTTCTTCTTGACACTAACATGGGCCTGTAAGGTTGAGCTCATACTTGAGTTATTTGGTCAGTTTTGGAAAATTTAGATATACTTTCTTATAATTTTAATCAAGTTTTGGTTCAGTTTTAATAATTAAACATTTAAGGAATTTACTAATGAACATTATATGTTGCCTAAGACAGGAGATAGTCGGCCAGTCTTATGTTAATTCAATGACGTGGTGTTGCGATGGAGAAAGCATGCAATGAAAACAATTCCTCTCTACCTGGAGATGAATCCTGTCAAGATTGCTGCAAGTGTGGTATAAATACTTCTGGGGCAACCTGCCTGGCATGAACAGGCCTCCAGTATCTACAGACAATAAGAAGACAAAGCTTAAAGTTAGCTTGGAGCCCGGAAGAGTCGCAAAGTTAATCAATATTCAAACCATAACTACCTGGCCTTGTCTCTTCGTCAGGGAAAACATCACGGGTTCCCAGTCATCAGGGAAATGAAAAGGAGGGCATCCATTATATATAATTCATTTAATAATAAAATATTTAATAAATTTACTAATAAAATTTCCTTTTTGCCTACTACAGGAGAGAATCAGTCTGTCTTATGTTAATTCAACAACGTGGTGTTACGATGGAGAAAGCATGCCAAGAAAAAAAATTACTCTCCATCTGGAGACTAATCCTGTCAAGATTCATGCAAGTGCGGTATTGGCTGCTCATCAACCAAGATACTTCTGGTGAAACCTGCCTGGTATAAACAGGCCTCTACTAGGAGCCAGACAATGAGAAGAAGACGAAGCTTTAAAGGGAGTCTTTCACCTAAAATCCCCATTATAGAACACTAACATCAGGATCTCTATTACATTCCCCATATTATAATGTCAACTTTCATATTGCTGTCTCAGAAAAACGCTTTTATTCCATATGATAATTAGCTTTTGAAGGTGCCAAGGGGCGGCGTTAATGCGACCGTTGCCCATGCCCCTCGGCACTTTTTTAAACCAAATACCTCCCCTTTCACCCCTCTGGCCAATCCTAGGTTCTTATGATTACCTCCTCCCTTCAGTCAGAAATCCAGTGCCTGCGCCGTTCAACAGAATCTCCGAATCTGCGCATAGCATTACCCATTAAGGGCAGAGGCACCAGAGCGTTTAATGCGCATGCGCCAGCTCGTACATCCCGATCCCAGCGCATGCGCATTAAACGCTCTGGTGCCTCTGACCATAATGGAGTATGGGCCCCAAAAATTTGGCATTCACCTTACAGAAAAGAACAAGTGATTATGTGGCTGGAGGTACATTAGGCGGTTACTGAATAACAATTTTACTGTAGGCCAGTGGAGTACAGGCCCCAAACATTAGGAATTCACCGGACAGAAAAGAACTAGCAAATATGTGGTTGGAGGTACTAGATGGTATTAGATGGTCAGTGGATAACAATTTTACTGTAGGCCAGTGGAGTACAAGCCCCAAACATTAGGCATTCACAACACAGAAAAGAACAAGTGATTTTGTGGCTGGAGGTGTATTAGAGGGTCAGTGGATACAATTTTTACTGCAGGCCAGTGGAGTACAGGTCCCAAACATTAGGCATTTACCGGACAGAAAAGGCCTTTCATGCCGCTGTATATACATAAGACAAGGACCATTCTTTGTTCTGGGTGGTGGCGGATATGTGTGGGCTGACATGAGGGAATTCAATTACACGTGGTTGTCACAGGTGTAGAATCCCTCCGAGATCCATGCCTCATTTATTTTTAGAAATGTGAGGTAGTCCACACTGTCGTGAGCTAGGCAAGTGTGCTTATCAGTCACGATCTTGGGCAAACTCTTGGGGAACTCTTGGGCAAGCAAAGAGTTCCATGGCAAATTTTGCCAGCTCTGACCACAGGTCCAGCCTGCACACCTAGTAGTCCAGGGGTTCCTCGCTTTTCAGAGCGTCCACATCGGCCATTAACCCGATGTAGTCAGACACCTGTCCGTCTAGGCATTCCATGAGGCTGGATCCGGAGGGTGGCTGACGATGGGTTCGCTGCAAGAATGATCTCATATCTGAAGTGACCAACACATTTTCAAACCGCCCTCTTTTTGCAGTTGCGGTAAGATTAGTACCCGCACCTGTTTCGCTGTGGTTGGATTGAGGCCTGCGATATACCTGCTTCCACAAAATACTAATTGAGGGTTGAGATATACCTGCTTCCACAAAATACTGATTAAGGGGTTCGATATACCTGTTTTCACCAAATATTGATTGAGGCCTGCAATATACCTGCTTCCACAAATACTACTCTTCTCTAGGGACTTAGGCACAGGGTCATTTTGAAAATTACAAGCAGAGGAAGATTCAGGCTGTTCCGCAGGGGTGGTTGGGGTCGGGCAGGTGCACCAGGCCGGAACCTAAGTGGGAAGTTGGAGAAGGTGGTTGCGATTACTTCAAAGGACACACCACAGTTGGTTGAGTTTCTCACTCAGCCTTCCGTTTCTACACCCTCTTCATCCTCTGTATTTGCACCCTCCTCACTCTCTGCTTTGTGCATCTCCAAATACACCACCACCACCACCACCACCACCATAGCCCCTTCACTCAAGTCAGAGGAATTATTTTCCCATCCATTCCCAGACCCTACTGATGCGCAGCCATTCTTGGCATCGGATGAGAAAGAGGAGGCAGCAATGGCCGCGACCCAGCGGTCTGACGACAGTATCCAGATCAGTCCAAGGAGGGAGGGAGGTCCCAGCTGTTGCTGCCTACTCTAAGATCTCAAATGTCAGTGGTGGTGAAGGTGATGGTTAGTGTTGATCAAGCATGCTTGGACGAACAGCAGTTCAGCTCGAGCATCTCGATGCTCGGCATATGGGGTACATGTCCAAGTACCACATGTGCTCAAGCACCATGCTCCAGTCTCCTCCCCTTACTGCCCTCACTGTCATGCCAGTAGCCATGTTGGCTACTGGCATTACATTGATTTGCTAGCCGGAACGCCTCATCGGGTGCTATAAAGCACCCAATGACACATGCTTGGGTCGGTGTTAGCCAGGAAGAGCTGAGCATAGGAAGGGACAGACAGTGTAAGAAGTGTAATTGAAGTTATTTCTGGACAAAATCATTTCAGAGACCAAAAGGTCCTTTTAAGGACTATTGTGTGTGACAGCAGCAAAATATGTATATAGAGCAACTTGCGCTAAATTGCTCAGTGTTAGGAAGAGCTGTGCATAGGAAGGGACAGACAGTGTAAGGAGTGTAATTGGAAGATTTTTATACAAAAAACTTTTCAGACAACCAAAAGTCCTTTTAAGGACTATAGTGTGACAGCAGGAATATATATTTTTAGCGCATCCCGCGCTAAATACCATTTAATAGGCCACTGGGGACAGTTACATTATTGGCACCACATCTCCTGTGTAAAGTGTGCGCATCCCTACAATATCAGTGACATCCAGTGTACTTTTCTCTAGACGGTGTCATCTTGTGAGAGTGACATTACCAGGCCCACATCTAAAGTGTAAGGTGTGCGTTTAAAAAATGTATCAGTGACATTCCATGTACTGTCTCTGCTTCTGAGAGTGACATTACGAGGCCAACATCTAAATTGTTAGGTGTGCATTTAAAAAATTTATCAGTGACATACAGTGCACTTTTTCAATAGGCGGTGTCATCTTGTGAAATTATCAGTCCGACATCTAAATTGTAAGGTGTGCGTTAATTTTTTTTTTAATCATCTACATACAGTGTACTTTTTCAATAGACAAAGTCATCTGTAGAGATGTCTCGAACTATTCGCTGGCGAACAGTTCACGGCGAACATTGCGGCGGGCGAACAAATGCGATGTTCGGTCTGCCCCCTATACATCATCATTGAGCAAACTTTGACCCTGTACCTCACAGTCAGCAGACATAGTCCAGCCAATCAGCATATCCTCCCTCCCAGACCCTCCCACCTCCTATCAAAAAACAAGGACAGCATCCATCTTAGATTCATTCTGCCGTGTTAGTTAGAGCAGGGAGAGTGCTGCTGCTGAATTAATATAGGGATAGCGTTAGCTAGGCCGGTGTTCTGTGTCCACTCCAGTCCTCAAAGACTCATCTGCTGTAAGGACAGAGTCCTGACACCACCCTAGGTAAGCCCTTTTAGGGCTGGTACATCAGTCTGCTTTTCTTTTTTTTTTTCTCTATATACTGTATATATATTGCAGTTGCCTGCCCATGTGTGAGAGGCCGCAGGCCCACAGTCTGTACTGTGTGCACACCACTCATATAGGGTGGCACAGTACCTTGCAGATAAAAAAGTCATTTAATTTTTAGCCTTTAACATAATTGCAGTTGCCTGCCAGTGTGTGTCAGGCCCACTGACTGTACTGTGCCCACTGCCCACCTTTCATATAGGGTGGCACAGTACCTTGCAGATAAAAAAGTCATTCAATTTTTACCCTTTAATATAATTGCAGTTGCCTGCCAGTGTGTGTCAGGCCCAAAGACTGTACTGTGCCCACTGCCAGTGCCCACCACTCATATCGGGTGGCACAGTACCTTGCAGATAAAAAAGTCATTTAATATTTACCCTTTAACATAATTGCAGTTGCCTGCCAGTGTGTGTCAAGCCCACTGACTGTACTGTGCCCACTGCCAACCACTCATATCGGGTGGCACAGTACCTTGCAGATAAAAAGTCATTTAATATTTTTCCTTTAATATAATTGCAGTTGCCTGCCAGTGTGTGTCAGGCCCACTGACTGTACTGTGCCCACTGCCAGTGCCCACCAGTCATATCGGGTGGCACTGTACCTTGCAGATAAAAAATCATTTAATTTTTACCCTTTAATATAATTGAAGTTGCCTGCCAGTGAGTGTCAGGCCCACAGACTGTACTGTGCCCACTGCCCACCACTCATATCGGGTGGCACAGTACCTTGCAGATAAAAAAGTCATTTCATTTTTACCCTTTGATATAATTGCAGTTGCCTGCCAGTGAGTATCAGGCCCACAGACTGTACTGTGCCCACTGCCCACCACTCATATAGGGTGGCACAGTACCTTGCACGCATAGTACCACTAATCAAAAAACAAATGATAGGCAGAGGCAGGCCACCCCGCAGGGGCCTTCGTGGTCGTGGTGCTGTGATTTCCTTTGGCCCTAGAATAATGCCCAGTGTTCAGAGGCCACGTACCCTGAACTCGAAAAATTCTGAGGACATAGTTGACTGGCTTACAAAGGACACCCAATCTTCTACAGCTTCCGCTCGGAACATTGACGCACAATCCTCCTCCAGCTCAGCTTCAGGCACCTATCAAGTTACCACTCGTTCGCCCGCCCGCCGCCACCACCAACCCTAGCACCACAGCCGCCTCACTTGATCTGTGAGAGCAGTTATTTATACATCAGTTGGAAGAAATGAGTGATGCGCAACCATTATTGCCAGAGGATGTAGATAACAGGGATATGTCTCAGTCAGGCAGCATTACACACATGGACGTATGGTGTAATGATGATGATGTTGTACCCGCTGCTGCTTCCTTTGCTGAGTTGTCAGATACAAGTGAAGTGGTTGATGATGACGATGTGTCCGTACATGTCACGTGGGTGTCTGCTCGAAGAGAAGAAGAACAGGGGGAAAGTTCAGATAAGAAGACAGAGAGGAGGAGGAGATGAGTTGGAAGCAGGGGGAGGTCATCACAAGGAGCTAGTAGCACAGTCATACAGCATGTATCGGCACCCGGGGTCAGCCAGACAGCACGGCAGTCAACACATGCTGTTGCCACCACCCGAATGCTGCCATTGCAAAGTTCAGCAGTGTGGCATTTTTTGTGTGTCTGCCTCTGATAACAGCGATGCCATTTGCAACCTGTGCCAAAATAAACTGAGTCGTGGGAAGTCTAATACCCACCTAGGTACAACTGCTTTGCGAAGGCACATGATCTCACATCACAAACGCCTATGGGATCAACACATCAGTACAAGCAGCACAAAAACTCAAAGCCACCATCCTCCTCCTGGTCCAGCATCTTCAGCCACGTCAACCACTTCTGTCCTCCTTGCCCCCTCTCAACCACCCGCCACTCCGCCTCTCACCTTCAGCAGTTCCTGCTCATCTGCCCACAGTCAGGTGTCTGTCAAGGAAATGTTTGAGCGTAAGAAGCCAATGTCACAGAGTCACCCCCTTGCCCGGCATCTGACAGCTGGCTTGTCGGAACTCTTAGCCCGCCAGCTTTTACCATACAAGCTGGTGGAGTCTGAGGCCTTCAAAAAATTTGTAGCTATTGGGAAACCGCAGTGGAAGGTACCCGGATATTATTTATTTTTTTTACAAAATGCAATCCCCAAACTGTACTCTATTGTGGAAAAGGAAGTAAAGGCATTCTGCACACAGTGTTGGGGCAAGGGTCCATCTGACCACTGATACCTAGTCTGCAAAGCACGGTCAGGGCAGGTATATCATGTACACTGCGCATTGGGTAAACCTGCTGAGGGCGGCCAAGAATTGAATAATTGGCTCTGCAGCGGAGTTGGTGACACCACCACGACTTGCAGGCAGGCCTGCTGCCACCTCCTCTACTCCTCATACTCCATCCTCTTAGCTATCCGCCTCGGCTGAGTCCTCTTCTGCTGCTGCGTCTTGCTCCACATCAACTGCACCCCCCTATCTCCCCGGGTGCTATTCCACATCCCGAATTCTACAGTGTCACGCTATCTTGGGGTTGACTTGCCTGAAAGCAGAGAGTCACACTGGACCAACACTCCTGTCCGCCCAGCACTCCTGTCTGCCCTGAACGTACAGGTGGGTCAGTGGCTGACCCCGCACCAACTGGAGATCGGCAAAGTGGTGTGTGACAACGGAAGCAATCTGTTGGCGGCATTGAATTTGGGCAAGTTGACACATGTGCCGTGCATGGCACATGTGTTGAATCTGATCGTACAACACTTTGTTTATAAGTACCCAGGCTTACAGGACGTCCTCAAGCAGGCCAGGAAGGTGTGTGGCCATTTCAGGCATTCCTACATGGCCATGGAGCACTTTTCCGACATTCAGCGGCGAAACAAGATGCCAGTGAGACGCTTGATTTGCGACAGCCTGACACGTTGGAATTCAACACTTCTAATGTTCGAGCGCCTGCTCCAACAACGAGTATTTGTATGACCGGGGTGCTAGGACAGCCTCTGCGGAGCTGGGTATTTTTTTGCTTGTTACTGGATGGTCATGCGCAATGCCTGTAGGCTCATGCGTTCTTATGAGGAGGTAACAAACCTAGTCAGTCGCACTGAAGGCACCATCAGTGACCTCATCCCATTTGTTTTCTTCCTGGAGCGTGCCCTGCGAAGAGTGCTGGATCAGGCCGAAGATGAGCGTGAAGAGGAAGAGTTGTGGTCACCATCACCGCCAGAAACAGCTTATCATCATTGCTTGCTGGACCTGCGGCAACGCTGGAAGAGGAGTCAGAGGAAGAGGAGTCAGAGAAGGAATGTGGCTTTAAGGAGGAGGAAGACCAACCACAGCAGGCCTCCCAGGGTGCTCGTTGTTGTCACCTATCTGGGACCCATGGTGTTGTACGCGGCTGGGGGAAAGAACAGACCTTCAATGACATCAGTGAGGACGAGGAACGGGACATGAGTAGCTCGGCTTCCAACATTGTGCAAATGGGGTCTTTCATGCTCTCCTGCCTGTTGAGGAACCCTCGTATAAAAAGGCTGAAGGAGAACGACCTGTACTGGTTGGCCACGCTACTAGACCCCCGGTATAAGCAGAAAGTGGCTGAAATGTTACCGAATTACCGGAAGTCGGAAAGGATGCAGCAGTTCCAAAACAAGTTCAAAAGTATGCTTTACACAGCGTATAAGGGTGATGTCACAGCACAACGAATATAACAGGGTAAAAGTTGAAAGTAATCCTCCTCCTAACACGACCACGCCGGCAAGGACAGGACGCTTTACAGACGTGTTGTTGATGGAGGACTTGCGGAGCTTTTTAAGTCCTACGCATCGCCACAGCCCTTCGGGGTCCACCCTCAGAGAACTACTCAACCGACAGATAGCAGACTACCTCGCCTTAACTGCAGATATCGACACTCTGAAGAGCGATGAACCCCTTGACTACTGGCTGTGCAGGCTTGACCTGTGGCCTGAGCTATCCCAATTTGCAATAGAACTTCTGGCCTGCCCCGCTTCAAGTGTCCTGTCAGAAAGGACCTTCAGCGCAGCAGGAGGTATTGTCACTGACAAGAGAAGTCACCTAGGTCAAAAAAGTCTAGCTTACCTCACCTTTATTAAGATGAATGAGGCGTGGATCCCGAAGGGACTGACAGTGGGGGATACATTTGACTAAAAAAGGGCTGATGAGATGCCTTGGCCTCAAAATGGTCCCCACGCTGTTGTATTGAATCTCTGCATGCCATATGACTTGCGTGACTTCTCCGCCAACAACTAGGGTTCAAGACCCAATGTTTTAGTACACTTTCTGCCTCAAAACATCAATTTCTTCAGCGGCTGCGACGATACCTAATTTTTCTGGCCTCTGGTGCTGCACTGTGGCTGCAGAAAACAAAACAAAAATAAAAAAGGCACATACATGTGTAAATTCCCCTTCGTGATCGTTACCTTGTTGTGGTGAAGTGGCTTGCGTATCACAATGAAGCAATCACCTCTAAGAGTGTGTTGGCAATGTTGGCACAACCCAGATGATAAGGTTGTTGCTTCATTGTGAACAGACCAAAAGCGATCGGCTGGATAATTTTTCATAGAAAAAACATAAATTTTCTTTGTCATCATCTAAGGTGATCATTAAAGCCTATGGGCCCACACTGCAGAATCATTGTTTTCTGGGCCACACAACTGTCACTGAACTACCTCAGCACGACCATAGGCTACTCCAAGATTGACGCATAGAGCTAAAAAATTAATGTCATGAGTTTGTCAACTATTGATGGCTCTTTGCAGTTGTCTAAAATCTATTCGATACACGTCCCCTTATAGGGGACGTAACAGGGATTAAACTGATAAGAATAGTACTACTTAACACACCACTCATATAGGGTGGTACAGTACATTGCACAGCACATGTGCAGTGCCCCAAATTGGAAGGAAGAGGACCGACCAACCATCTTTTTCCATCTCCCGGTTCCTAAAATCTATGCCATAGGGGACAAAACAGAGATTAAACTGGTAAGAACAGATTTTTTTAATTTAAAAAAAGAGGGCAACCTCTGTGGAGCTGGGTATATTTTGGACACGTTACTGAACGCTCATGCACAATGGCTGTAGGCTCATGCGTCCTTTGCGGAGGTGACAAACCTGGTCAGTCAAACCCAAGGCAACATCATCTACCTCATTTCATATGCGTTTTTTCTGGAGCGTCCCCTGCGAAGAGTTCTGGATCAGGCCGTAGATGAGCATGAAGAGGAAGAATTGTGGTCACCATCACCACCAGAAGTAGCCTTGTCGTCGTCGATTGCTGGACCTGCGGCAATGCAGAGAGAGTAGTCTGAAGAAGAGGAGTCAGAGGAGGAAGGTGGCTTTGATGAGGTGGAAGACCAACCACAGCAGGCGTCCCAGGGGGCTTGTTGTCACCTTTCAGGGACTCTTGGTGTTGTACGTGGCTGTGTGGAAGAAGAGACCTTCAATGAAGTCAGTGAGGACAAGGAACGTGACATGACTTGCTTGGTATCCAACCTTGTGCAAATGGGGAGTTTGCGGTTGTGCAAATGGACTTTTTGCGGTGCTTTAAACGGGGAGTTTAGTCTGTCAGAGTTTGGTCTGTCACTGTGAAGCGGGCGTAAGCCTTACACTACCTGATCAATACAACATCATACCTGATCGTGTACAAACACTGGATTTTTTAAAGCATGTTATTCCAAACAATTTAGGAATGTTAGGTGATTTATGCCCTTTATGGATTAAAACCCGACTCTGCGTCAACTACGTAATTTTCCATGAGAGTTTTGCCATGGATCCCCCTCCGGCATGCCACAGTCCAGGTGTTAGTCCCCTTGAAACAACTTTTCCATCACTATTGTGGCCAGAAAGAGTCCCTGTGGGTTTTAAAATTTGCCTGTCTATTGAAGTCTATGGCGGTTCGCCCGGTTCGCAAACATTTGCGGAAGTTAACGTACGCCGTTCACGAACGGAAAATTTTATGTTCGCGACATCTCTAGTCATCTGGTGAGAGTGACATTACCAGGCCCACATCTAAAGTGTAAGGTGTACGTTTAAAAAATGTATCAGTGACATACAGTGTACTTTTTCAATACAGTAGATAGTGTCATCTTGTGAGAGTGACATTACCAGGCCAACATCTAAAGTGAAAGGTGTGCGTTTAAAAAATGGATTTGTTACATGTCCAGTTTGCAGGGTGGAGCAGGACACAACTTTTGAAGTCAGACCAGTGCGACTAGGTGGTCAATTGGATTGCAGCAGATAATGCTTCCAGTCGGTTAGGCACCACCCTGTCTTCCACCAAGTTTAGTCTCAGTAGCCAACAGTCTGGTCAACACAATCCTCTCCCTGATCCTCCTTCCTCCCACCAGGGCAAACAAGTGATCCAACACTTGGATATTCTGAGGACCTCTTTTAATTGCCATTCCTTCATTTGGCCTTCTCGCCAACCACACTTGAAGAGGGACGGATTTTGTGCCCTAATTCCCAACCTCTTGAGCATACACAGTCACAAGAAGATGACGGATGGTGGGGAACTGCAATTACTGTTTAATGAGGTGGATGATCATGAGACGCAGTTGCCAATAAGTCAACGGCAATTACTGTCTCAAGAGGTTGATGAAGGGGAAGACACACAGCTGTCAATCACTGAGGTTGTGGTTAGGTCAACAAGTCAGGAGGGTGAGCAGAGTGAGGAAGCGGAAGAGGAGGTGGTGGACGATGAAGTCACTGACCCAACCTGGGAAGGTGGAAAGCCAAGCGAGGACAGCAGCACAGAGGGGGAGGGATCTGCAGCATCACAAATGGCTGGCAGAGGCAGTAGGGTGGCAAAAGGGAGAAGGCGAGCCACACCAAACAGACCCACAACTATTCCACGGAACACCCTCCTGCGGAAATCTCCCTTGCCAAGGGGTAGGGGTTCCGCAGTATGGCGCTTTTTTGAGGAAAGTGCGGACAACAAAAGAATAGTAGTTTGCAACCTGTGCCATACCGAAATGAGCTGGGGGGGAACAGTAGCAACCTCACCACCACCAGCATGATCCGCCACATGGCATCCAAGCATCCTAATAAGTGGGACGAACGACTGGGTACACAATTTGTGTCTGCGGGTCACACCACTGCCTCCTCTTCCCCTGTGTTACGTGCTGCTGGCCAATCCCCTGTCGAAGTCGCAGACCCGGATATCCCCCGCCCTGCACCTGGACCTTCGCAAACACCATCAGCAACCACATCCACTTCCTTGTCCCAGCACATCGTCCAAATGTCCTTAACCTAGGAAATTTGAACGCGAGCCAAAATACATAGCCACTCACCCACAGGCCATAGCACTAAATGCGCAGCTTTACAAATTACTGGCCCTGGAAATGTTGTCATTTAGACTTGTGGACACTGAGGCCTTCCGCAGCCTGATGTCGGCGGCCGTCCTGCGTTACGCAGTCCCCAGACGTCACTATTTTTCAAGGTGTGCCGTGCCTGCCTTACACCAACATGTGTTCCGTAACATCACACGTGCCCTGACCAATGCAGTTACTGGGAACGTCCACCTAACCACGAACACATGGACAAGTGCATTCGGCCAGGGACGCTACATTTCCCTGACAGCACAATGGGTGAACGTTGTAGAGGACGGGAGCGAGTCATACCCTGGGATGGCACCAGTGCTACCGACGAAAAGGATTGAGGGGCCCTACATGAAACAGGGTTTCCACTAGCACCTACTTTATTGTCTGCAACCCCCACTTCTCCTCCTCCGCCTCCACTTCCACCTCCAAATTATCCGCGTGCAGCACCAGTCAGCCATCAGTCAGTTGCTGGAAGCAGTGTAGCACTTCAGTGGGGAAGAGTCAACAGGCTCTGCTGAAGCTGATATGCTAAGGGGACAAACAGCACACTGCCACACAGCTTTGGCGGGGATAAGAGACCGAACTGAGCTGTGGCTCTCGCCACTCAATCTATAACCAGGCATGGTTGTGTCTTATAATGGCCGTAACTTTGTGGTGGCTTTGGAACTCGGCAAGCTCACACACATCCCATGCCTAGCCCACGTCTTAAACTTAGTGGATTAGCGGTTTCTCAAAACCTACCCCAATTGCTTGAGCTACTGGTGTAGGTGCGCCGCATGTGTGCCCATTTCTGCAAGTCATCGCTGCAGCAGTGCAGTGCAACATGAGCATGCGCTGGATCTCGACATTTCACATGTTGACAAGGCTTTGTGAGCAGCAGAGGGCATTAGTATAATACCAGCTCCAGCATGGTCGTCACCTTTCCAGTAAGCTTCCTCTTTTCACAAGAGAGGAGAGGGCATGGATGTCTGACCTCTGAAGTTTTAATAAACTTTGAGGAATCAACACAGATGGTGAGCAGCGATAACGCTATTAACAGCGTAACCATCCCACTTCTGTGTCTACTCAAACGCTCGCTGCTCACAATTAAGGACGATGCTTTGCATGTGGAAGAGGTGGAAATGAGGGAAGACATTATAAAGGGTGATAGCCAGACCACCCTCAGTTCGTCTTCTCAGCGCAAATTGGACAATGAAGAGCAGGAGATGGTTGCCTCCGCTAAAAAGGGTAGTACCCATGGAAGATTAATTCCATCTGTTCAGTGTGGGTGGGCAGAAGAGGAGGAAGAGGATGAGAAGATTGAGCGTCATCCTCCTGATGATGACAGTAAACTCTTGGCTGTTGGCACTCTGGCACACATGGCTGACTACATTTTAGGCTGCCTTTCCCCGACCCGTGTGTTATACGCATTTTAGACAACACAAATTACTGAAAATAGGAAAGCCAGTAACCGCGCTTCAATCCGGAAACCACGTAGAATAGCACAAACTGTAGCGAGGTCTTCAACACTGGAAAGCCACTTTAAAGCCACGAAGCCGACCAAACAAATTTCCAAATATTGCACACCTTAAGAAGACAAACGCATAGTGCAAAACCCACAGTGCTTGAAAACCTTTAAGGCTTTATTATACTCACAGCGGTAAGAATAAAAACAGCATAAATAATAATCCACAACTCCTCTGCCCGACCCGGGTTTCGCCACGTTGGCTTTGTCAGGGGCTTAGCGAAACAATAACCCGGTAGCTATTTATCTACATCATGTTAAAAATATGTTTAAATCTAAACTCCAATCAGCGGATACCGCTGATACATCACAGCGAGAGGACGTATCCCTGATCAAGCACTGTGGGTTTTGCACTATGTGTTTGTCTTCTTAAGGTGTGCCATATTTGGAAATTTGTTTGGTCGGCTTCGTGGCGTTAAAGTGGCTTTCCAGTGTTGAAGACCTCGCTACAGTTTGTGCTATTCTACGTGGTTTCCGGATTGAAGCGCGGTTCCCGGCTTTCCTATTTTCAGTGTACTCAAAAGGAGGACGGACCTACTCCAGTTATTTCCAGGACTGCTGCTATAAACTGCAAGTTGCTTACAGACATAAAAAGCTTTTTCTGTGTAACACAAATTACTGGTTGTTCACCCTTCTTAACCTCCACTACATAGAGAAATTCTCATCTCTCATTCTTTTGGTGGAGAGGACAAGCAAAACGGTTCAATATCAGAAGGTCCTTGTTTAAAAATTGCTCTAAAAATTTCCATCTGACAACGCTGGTGGCAGAGTCCGTAGTTCCTTGGGCAAACGAGGAGGGGAGACAAGAAGAACACACAGCAGTTCCAACAGAGGCAGGGCAACACTCTACAATGCCTGGGACAGTTTCATGACACCCCGCCAGCATCCTCATCTTGATTTGCGGCCTACTGTCACAAGGAGGGAAACATTTTGGAAGATGGTGAAGGAGTACATAGCAGACCGTGTCAGCGTCTTCAATGATCCCTCAGTGCCTTACAACTACTGGGTGTCCAATCTGGACACGTGGCATGAAATGGCGCTCTACGCCTTTGAGGTGCTGGCCTACCCTGCCGCCAACATTTTGTCTGAGCGGGTATTTAGTGCTGCTGGTGGCATTATAACAGATAAGCGTATCCGGCTGTCAACTGAAAATGCTGACAGGTTGACTCTTATAAAAATGAACATGGCCTGGATTGCCCCTGACTTCTCCACTCCACCAGAGGAAAGCCGATGAACATAAAGGCACTTTAATTGTGTTGTTTTTAATGTACTGAAACACTGTATTCCCATTCACCCCTTTCACCACAAAAAAGGATATATGGTTAAATCTTCGTTTTCTCATCCTCCTCCTTTTCCATCATATCAACGTGCTTATTTGTCACATATAATGTCTTTTATAGGGTCAGCTCACCTGCAGGCCCTCACCTACAATGTTTTACTGGGTCAGCACACCTGCAGGCCCTCGCATATAATGTTTGACAGGGTAAGCTCACCTGCAGGCCCTCGCATATAATGTTTTACAGGGAAATATTACCTACAGGCCCTCAACTACAATCTTTTATAGGGTCATCTCACCTGCAGGCTCTCACATATAATGTTTTACAGGGTCAGCTCACCTACAGACCCACACCTACAATCTTTTACAGGGTCAGCTCACCTGCAGGCCCTCACCTACAATATTTTACAGGGTCAGCTCACCTAAAGGCCCTCGCATATAATGTTTTACACGGTCAGCTCACCTGCGGGCCCTCACCTACAACCTTTTAGAGGCTCTGCACTCCAGCAGGCCCTCACCTATAATCTTTTACAGGGTCATCTCACCTGCAGGCACTCGCATATAATGTTTTACGGGGTCAGCTCACCTACAGGCACTCGCATATAATGTTTTACAGGTTCAGCTCACCTATAGGCCCTCGCATATAATGTTTTATAGGGTCAGCTCCCCTGCATGCCCTTACCTACAATCTTTTACAGGGTCAGCTCACTAGTAGGCCCTCGCATATAATGTTTTACAGGGTCATCTCACCTTCAGGTCCTCACCTACAACCTTTTAGAGTTTCAGCTTGCCAGCAGGCCCTCGCCCCTACTGTTTTAGATATGTCAGATCAGCAGGCCCTTGCTCCAAATGTTTTTGAGGCTCACAAGCTGGCCAACAATTATAATTTTACAAGGGCGTTTATGATTCCCTCCTTTATGTGTAACTAAGAGTGTATTGGAGTGCCGATTCCTTGTAATTTTTGGCAGCCCTTTAACTTTATGAGTGTAGGAGTCCCACTACATGAACAATTGTACCACAATGTGAATGAGGCCCTTCTTTATGTGATATACAGGCTGTTTCGGAGTGCCTCTTGCTTGCAATTTTTGGCACCACTTGCACTTTATATACAAGTCAATATACAGGAAGGAATGTTTACTAACAACTTTTCCTCTAAAATTGATTTTATCTTTAGTTTTGTGTGTATTATTGTTAGTCTGTCCCAGCAGCGACCTGAGTGTCCAAGATGCATTCATGCATGCCCATGCTGTTTACAAACCATTTTGGTGGTGTTTCCTTCAATTTCTGACCTTTTCCTATGAACCAGACACCCTCTCCTCTTCAGAGAAGGGGGTGCTTGGTTTAATGCTCGGGCTCTCCCATTGACTTCCATTATACTTGGGTGCTCAGTAGAGCACCCGAGTAACCTGATGTGTTCGGCCCGAACACCCGAGCACCCGGGTGCTCGATCAACACTAATGACGATGATGACGTATCGATGGACGTCACGTGGGTGCCCACAAAAGAGGAAGGGGAAGTGAGTTCAGAGGGAGAGACGGAGAAGCAGAGAGGGAGGAGAAGCATGCAGAGCTTGCAAGGCAGAAGAGGCAAAAAGCAGACTGCAAATGTATCTGGAGCGAGCCATCCACCATTTACGGTCACCTCTGGCCCTACCAGGACACCGGCACATGGCTCTGCAGGGTGGGCTTTTTTTAACGCATCTGGAGCCTGTGCTGTCAACGCATAAGTCACATATGTGTCCTTTCATAAATGTTGCCATGCTGTCCTAGAACTGATAAACCTGGGTGAGAGAAACCACATAGAGGAACAGTTGCTCATCTACATTGAGCTGCAAATTTCGTGCTGAAAGTCTCCCACCAACTATATTTGGGAAGAATGGTCAGCAACAATTGCATGAGCATTGTGACTGAACTGCATTTTGGGAAATTATCCATACTCACTGCATGATGAATGTGCTAAATTTGGTGTTGCAACATCTTTTTAAAAGTATAGTGGTTTGAAGGTCCTGGTGATGTCCAGGAGAATGTCTGTGCATTTCAGCTGTTCTTATGTGGCTACCAATGCCATCCTGGACTTGCAGTGACAAAAGGGTTTTGCCTTTGCATCACTCGATCCCCAACATTCCAACTCTCTGGAATTTCCCCTTGCATACTTTAGGTTGATTTGTCTGTACGAGCAGCATAGAACAGTCAGTGACTGCATAATCAGCAGGGATCAAGCAGTGGAAGCTCATCATGGAGTTGTGTCACATATTTAGGGTTTTTGAAGAAGCCACGAGAACTAGAAGTACAGAAAACAGCATCAGCAATATCATCCCAACGATTATTATATTAGAGAAAATGTTCAAGCTCAAGCAACAAAAGTTGGTGGAACATATTCCACATCTTACTCACTACCATTTAGCTGTTGGAGACCAGCATTGCTGAAGTTACATGGAAGAAGAAATTTAGGAGGAGGTAAAATTGGTGTTGCAAGTGGACATCATGGAGTTTTATCAGGCACAGCTAAGGGATGAGGCTAAAACTCGTAATGACGTGCTGCTGGTGATAATGACAATGTCCATGACCAACCATCATAGTGGGGTTTGGAGCCTGAAAGGACTAGGTACCCTAATGGTGTATTTGACTGGCCGATTCTCGACCAGTTTATATTTAACGAGTGTTCACAGGAACGCTCGTTAACGATGATCTGGCAGTGAAATACTGCCGCCGATTGCCCGATAAATGAGCTTTCATTACACTCTCCTGAAAGACATGATGTCACATCTATACACAAGCTCAGAATACACTTTGATTCTGTGGTTGAGAATATCATATACCGTATAGGGACTATGACACAGGCCATATCATCACCTCTGATTGACTGTGTAGGCAAGGTCACCTTATGTGTTTATGTGATCTTCCTTTTTTCATCCTCTGTGCCCTGCTATGCCGTTATCTGATCTGTAAAATGGCAGACACCATTTTCAACAATTTTGGGGAAACTTTAGATGAATTTGACTTGTTTAGAATCAATTCACTCTATATGTTGGCCAATTTTGAGTAATCGGGTCTTGCCTATTGGTAAGAGAATAGTTTGCTTGGGAGATTACTTTTTTAGGGTGGATTATTTTTTGTACAGTGCTTATTTATTTATTTATATGATGTCCTTCAAGATCATAAAATACCGTTGATTTTTTTTTTTTTTTAGACCACACACTTCTAGTGTAATTTGGCCTGCCTAATATAAGTTACAACTTGACTCAATAGAGCCAGCACCAGCTTACAAAAAGTAGAATCCCAGTCATCTTCCTACTAGTCTCAAGACCATCAGGGTAAATAGAGACAGGAGCAGTCCTGCCATCTCTGTTCTATATGCGACACTCATGGAGCAGTAAAAACAACTCTTGTCTTCTCTCTCAAGTCTTCTGCTGCTTGCCATAAATATACGGCCCTAGAACATGTGCTGTACATATAGAGCAGGCAGTACTTAACTGGTAAAGTCAGATACTGTTTAAGGAATACAAACGATAAATAATTCACAACTGAAAATGGTCATAAAGGATGTGTGTGATTGCACCTTCAGAATTTTGAAGGTTAGCTGAATGTTTGCAAATCCATAGCCATCTATGTGATGAGCTCTCTTTTATAAGACTTTATGTCTAGATCAAAGGTTTAATCTTATGAAAAGTTTCTTTAAAGTCTTTGTTCCTCAGCGTGTATATGATAGGATTAACCAGTGGGATCAGCACAGTATAAATCAGAGACAAGACCTTATTTGCGATCAGTGATTGTCCTTTTGTTGGAAACATATAAGCAATGATTAATGCCCCATAAAATAGAGAAACCACAATGAGGTGGGAGCTACAGGTGGAGAAGGCTTTCTGTCTTCCGGTATTGGATGGGATCTTCAGAATGGTGATGACAATGTAGACATAGGACACCACAATTATTATAAATGGTGACATAAGAACCAAACTTCCTGTTATAATGATCTGCTTATGAAGCATGGAGGTATCAGAGCAGGAGAGCTGCATTATGGGTTCAAAATCACAGTAGAAATGGTCAATAATGTGCGGTCCACAGAAATACAGATTACACATAGAAATTACATAGACCAACATCACTATAAATCCCATCAACCAAATTATATTTGCTGAGGTCACGCACAATGTATGAGTCATGATAGTAATATAACGAAGGGGGTTACAGATGGCCAGATAACGATCGTAAGACATCACTGACAGAAGAAGACACTCCGAGGACTCAGTGGTAGCGAAGAAAGAAAACTGGAAGATGCAGCTGATGAGAGTCATAGCACTGCCTCCATACAGTACTGTGTGAAGAAGGATGGGGACAATATCTGTGCTCAGCAGAAGGTCACATAATGATAGCTGGGTAATAAAGAAGTACATGGGGGACTGAAGGGATTTACTCACTGAGTACAAGACCACGATGAGAAGATTTCCCGATATGGTCACACAGTATATAATAAGCAGCAGTGGGAAGAACAGAAATTTGAGGTTTTCAAGATTTGGGAATCCCAAAAGGATGATAGAGGTGATATTATTGGCCATCTAGAGAAGAGAATTGGGTGACTAAAATTTTGAATGTTGAATAAACTGTAATAAAAAATAATATTTATTATTATTTCTATTATATTATTATTATTATTATTATTATTATGGCAGAGTATGCTGAATATTTTTGCATTATTGCATTAGTTGTATGAATCGTTATTGCCTGTGTAATATTCTAGAGCTACGCTCACTATTCTGCTGTTGGAATCTCTGTGTAAATATCCTACCACCATGAACTGTGCTGTTGTTCACTTCTCCTCCACAGGCTGCAGGTGTCTGATTCAAGAGGCTTGTTTGGACACTACACATTCAGCTTTGCTATTCTGACTGTAATCTAACTTTGCTATGTTTTAACTTTTTACTAGGACTGGACTCTGCTTTGCCACATCATAATGTCCTATGGTGCTTGTGTTAAATTCTTCTTCTGCACTGTTGGAAGTTTAGTGCAGGTGCAGTGTGTTTGAATGGAGGAGGTTGAGTGATGTGTTTGGTCACATGACCCTCCATCTTACGCACAGGACCTCTATGAGGACAGCACAGAAGATTAGCCTAACAAAGAGGCATGACTTATGAAATATAGAAATGGCACAGAATATCATCAAAGGCAATATTAGTAAGTGCCATTAGTCGTCTTAGGTAAACATTGGTCACAAGTAGCCAGAAAGTGGCCAGAAAGTGGCCAACTCCTTTAAACAGTCATGGTTATTGCAGTCAATGCTTGAGAATTTATTGAATACTCCATAATATTGTTTGAAGTCCCAAGTCTGCTTCTTCCTTTAACTCCTGATCTCAACCATCTAAGTTCCTGAATTCCCTATGATATTCTAGTCCTGTTGCTGGGTTCGTTTGCCAGTCCTGCTGATGAGCTTGAGCTATAGTCTTTCCAATTTTTTAGCATTGATGTTTACTCTGCATCTCCACAGTAACAAATGTGACTCTGTTGAGCCTTTCCACTTGTGTTCACTTTACTTCCTATGCTCCTCAGCACTGAAACTGCAACATTAAATAGGAAAAGTCAAGGAATTACAGAAAATACAGGATTGATAGACATGTTCATGATATGCTAATGATTAAAAATAGAACTAAAATATTCAAAAATTTCAATTTCTTCAGTGGAGAACAAAGTAACACACGCAGAAATACCTGCAATTACACGTCTTGACATGCTATCAATAAGGTTATTAATGGTTGTTTGAGGAATGATCTTCCATGCCAAATCCACTTAAGGATGCAAATTATTAAGATCGCCTGCCGGCAGCTACCCTTTGCAATTGCTGACCAATGATGTCCCAGATGTGCTCTATGGGAGACAAGTCAAGAGGCACTGCAGGCCTTAGTAGCATGTTTAGGCAATGCAACCTGCTCACAGTTGCATGAGCAATAATATGCGAACTGGAGTTGTCCTTTAAAAAAAAAACAGCTTCTAGGGTACTTGGGATAAAAGGCTGCACCAAATAACCAAATCACGGTAACGTAGAGCTATTAGCATACCTAAAATGAAGACTAGGGGCCTGGTTACCATACATTATGCCATTCTACACCATTATCCTAGAAGTAGGACCAATGTCAAGTTCCCTTTTGAAGGTTTCTTTATGACTTTGGCCATGTTGTCTTTGGCCCAATCTGTGGATTTTATTGTGTCTAAGACTGTCTAATGGCTGTGTGTTGAGTTATTTTGAGGGCACACCAAATTTAGACTGTTATACAAGCTGTACACTGTCTACTTTATATTGTATCAAAGTATCAGATCTTCAGTGTTGTGCCATGAAAAGATATAATTAAATATTTACAAAAACGTGAGGGGTGTACTCACTTTTGTGAGATACTGTAAGTGCTACCAGCATTGCTGCAAAGGTTGGGGGGGGGGTGCCTGTCAGTGTTCAGACCATACGCCGCACACTGCATCAAATTGGTCAGCATGGCTGTCATCCCAGAAGTAAGCCTCTTCTAAAAATGATACGCAAGAAAGCCTGCAAACAGTTTGCTGAAGACAAGCAGACCAAGGAGATGGATTACTGGAACCATGCTCTGAGGTCTGATGAGACCAAGATAAACTTATTTGGTTCAGATGGTGTCAAGCGTGTGTGGCAGTAACCAGATGAGTAGTACAAAGACAAGTGTGTCTTGCCTATAGTCAAGCATCATGGTTTGGGGCTGCATGAGTGCTGCCAGCTGTGGAGAGCTACAGTCCATTGAGGGAACCATGAATGGCAACATGTACTGTGATATCCTGAAGCAGAGTATGATCCTCTTCCTTCAGAAACTGGGCCGCAGGGCTGTATTCCAACATAATAACAACCCCCAACACTCTTCCAAGTCAACCACTGCCTTGCCAAAGAAACTGAGGTAAAGATGCTGGACTGGCCAAGCATGTCTCCAGACCTAAACCATATTGAGCATCCATGGTGCATCCTCAAACGGAAGGTGGAGGACTGCAAGGTCTCTAACATCCACCAGCTCCGTGATGTGGTCATGGAGGGGTGGAAGAGCATTGCAGTGGCAATCTGTGAAAGATCTAGTGACCTCCATGCCCAACAGAGTTAAGGCAGTGTTAGAAAATAATGGTGGCCGCACTTTCGGCACAATTTGGCCATTTTTACTTAGGGGTGTGCTCACTTGTGTTGCCAGCAGTTTAGACATTAATGTCTCAACATCTTCAATGTTGTCGCAGGAAAAGATATAATAAAATATTAGCAAAAATTTGAGGGGTGTACTGACTGGTGTGAGATACTGTACATTTAATAGTAGATGATATTGCCTGACGGAGGGGATCCTGAAATGCATTACCAGGGAAACTCCAAATAAAGTACTTGCTGCTATCCAGTGAAAGACTTACTGCTTACCTTGGTTGCACTGCTGCCATACTCAATCTCCTCTCCTTCTACAGTGTATTATCCAGCTCAACAAGCAACTTGGAGGGACCATCTGGCTGCACATCGATTCATCGAATTGTGTGTTGCCTGGAGGCTGTTGCTCCCTGAGCGCAACAACACCAGGTGAGAAGCTCTCCACTGAGGTTTTCACCCTCTGTCTGGTGGTCTTCCCTAATATGCACTCTCTCTTTTCTTTCAAGTAAGTGTTCTGCTTATGGAGTCACTGTGTACATACATTACTTATCCTGTACTGATCCTGAGTTACATCTTGTATTATACTCCAGAGCTGCACTCACTATTCTGCTGGTGGAGTCACTGTGTACATACATTACTTATCCTGTACTGATCCTGAGTTACCTTCTGTATTATACTCCAGAGCTGCACTCACTATTCTGCTGGTGGAGTCACTGTGCACATACATTACTTATCCTGTACTGATCCTTAGTGGTATCCTATATTATACTCCAGAGCTGCACTCACTATTCTGCTGGTGGAGTCACTGTGTACATACATTACTTATCCTGTACTGATCCTGAGTTACATCCTGTATTATACTCCAGAGCTGCACTCACTATTCTGCTGGTGAAGTCACTGTGATATGTAACATAATTGTAATCTTACGTTATGTACACAAGCAGATGATAAGGAATAAAGCAAGCAGGTCTCAGGATAAATTATATGTGTAAAGATTTGTACAGAGCAGACCTTTGCACCCATCTACGTTGCTGATTTTTGCTGAGGCTTTTTCCAGTGAATAAGTGAACACATATTATATTTCGGTTTACTGAGCTCCTCTTAATGTGGGTCTTATTGTTCCTTCATAGAATGTCCTGGGGAACACAGTCTAGGGAGGATCCAAGCATCAAGGTCCATACCTCAATGAAGAGGTTAAGGTATAACATTTGCCAGTCCATAGTGGCACGGAACACGGAACAATAGAAAAACCATGGGGTAGATACTACATGTGTGTGATATAATGAAGGCTCAGTTGATAACATTGAGACTAAAACAAATATTCTTTAGAAGGATGACTTCATGTTTTAGCCTCTCTTTAGCTTTGTCTGTGATGTATAGAATATCTGTAGCTACATGTGTAATAAGAAGCTTAACATTCCTGCTGCAAAATAAAAGAATGTCATGTAATACCAGAGCAGCCTGTGGAGCCGTGAAATAATTATATAGAGCTAAAAAGCACGTCCATTATATACCTTCATGTGAAGAGTGATCTATATTCAGAGATCCCAGAGAGGACCCATCAGCCTCTCCTGAGCACATATATAAATTAAGTCAAATTAATCAAATGCAAATAGATTAGTACGATTACATATCCCAAATGTCATTGCAACTAGAGATAAGCAAATTTCTTCAAATATGATGTTGATCTCAATTAACCCAACTGGTTGTCAGTTTCAATTAAGGTCCAAAACAATTTGACTCAAGTCAAAAGTGCCCAGATAACTGGAAAAGTCACGGATTTCAATATCGATGAATAATGACTAGTGATGAGCGAGCATGCTTGGCTAAATATATATTCGGCTCGAGCATCGCTATGCTCGGCACATGGCTGTACTCAACCGAGTAACGCATGTGCTCTAGCGCAATGCTCAAGTCTCCTTCCCACACATTTCATGGATTTTATTCAGGAAATGAAGGTGCAGGTAAGTACTGCCCTCACTGTAATGCCAGTAGACATGTTGCCTGCTGGCATTACAGTGATTGGCTGGCCAGAACTCGTCATTGGGTGTTATATAGCACCCGATGACGCATGTTTGGCTCAGACGTAGACAGGGAGAACAGAGCGTAGGAAGTTAAAGACAGAGTAGGGAAGCGATTTTCACAGTTTTTATTCAGAGAAAGCTTTTCCAAGACCCAAAAGTCCTTTAAAGGACTACTGTGTGTGTGTGTGTGTTTTAGTGCAGCAATCTATTTACCTCCTGCAGTCTCAGGGACAGTGTTTCGGAAGGGACAGACAGTGCAGGGAGAGACATTTGCTGTTTTTACTGCCAAAAGCTTTTTAACGACCCCAAAGTCCCTTTAAGGACTACTGAGTGTGTTTGACAGCAGCAAGATATTTTGATTTTATACCTGTTAGTGACATACAGATGTATCATCGCTAGCGCTCCTTTTTTTCGTATACCGTTACTACTGAAACGCCAGTTCTCATCCTTCGCTATGAACAAAACAACCACTGTAACTGCAATAACCAACAAAGCCAGTAGATGGCAGTGTTAACCTAAGCTAAGTAATTACACTACACAATACACTATCCTCTGCAACCTTACCGGCTACACTCATCCCTACACTGTTATTCTTCTGATATCCTATGGTTGACATTCAGGAAGTCTGAAATACATAGCGCACTCCTTAATTAGTTGGTGAGTTACATCGGGCAACCTATGCTTTTATATTATTATATGGTCAAGGCCATTATATATCCTATACAGTATGTCCTTCCTCCAGCAAATTCAGCATTAGGGGCGACTACACCAGATAAAAGAGCGCGCCGCGATCTGATATTAGCGGCCAGGTTCAAACACCAGCAAGCCATATTCAGACATGTGGAGAATCATCCCACATTGAGTGGATTAATACAACAGCTCTAACAAATTAGTGATGAGTGGCAGGGGACATACTCGTATTCGCAATATTTTGCAAATTTTTTAGAATATTCTTTATATTTGCGAATATTCGCGAGTATTCAAAAAAAAAAGGAATATATAGCACTATAGTGAATATATTTGTTTTTTAGAATATTCTTTTTTTTTTTTTTTCAATCTCTAACCTTGCTCCACTTCTACATACTTCTTCGGACAAGCGTCCCCGTCACCATGGGAACGCCTGGGGGTTAGAATATACTATCAGACTCTTAGTGCAATCATGAAAACACAGATCCGATGGTATATTCTAACCCCCTGGCGTTCCAATGGTGACTGGGACGCTTGTCAGGGAGAATTATGTGAATATTTTTCAATTGCCGCTCATCAGATCACTACTGAATCACTACTCAGCTATGACATGTCTGGGCTGCCTTTCCTATTCTGTAATATGGGGAAAAGGCACCACAGTTGCTGTAATTGTAAGATTTTTAAATTTCTAACAATAATTTGGTTTCCCTTAGTCCTAACAGCAGCACAGATGGGGTTAACTGCCCCTGTGGACTGGTAGGACATGGCTGAATTTTTTATGAGCCCAAAAATCAATAAGAAGTTTCCTGCTCCCTGAAAAGGAGGGAACTAACCCAAGCCCACCGTGTTTATAGCTAGCATCATCTATTTAGGGTGGGAAATTTGTGTGCTGCTGTTAGGACTAAGGGACAAAAACAGGTTACAAGACACACAAATGTCCCTCATAGGAGTTGGAAAATGTCAGACCCTAATACAGTCTTCTCAGCAAAATTGCATAAACCCTACACAAAAGAAACTGAGAAACACTGGACCCAATATAGCAGTAGTAGTAGTACCGATAGTAGTAGTACTATGTAACAGAGAAATCCTCAGGGGAGCTGTACGCCCCAACGCACGTTTTGGCTATGCCTTCTTCCGGGGGCCCCAGAAGAAGGCATAGCCGAAACGTGCGTTGGGGCATATGGCTCTCCTGAGGATTTCTCTCTTACATAGTTTTAGTTTATGGGTATGCGTTGTCCTTTATATCAGTACTACTGTTTTCTCATTTCACTGTAATGTAAGAACTTACACTTTATTAGCAGGGGTACTAGTTTCCATTATGAGTAGTCAGTAGTTCTTTTTTATTTATGGACATTATTGCACAGCACATATGAATTTTGTTTGGCAGTAGAGATGAGAGAACACCTGGATGTTCGGGCTCGAGAAGTTTGGCCAAACTTCACGAAAATGTTCGGGTTCGGGAGCCGAACTCGACCCGAACTTTATCCCGAACCCGAACCCCATTGAAGTCAATGGGGACCCGAACTTTTGGGCACTAAAAAGGCTGTAAAATAGTCCAGGAAAGGGCTAGAGGGCTGCCAAAGGCAGCAAAATGTAGGTAAATGCCCTGCAAACAAATGTGGATAGGGAAATGAATTAAAATAAAATGAAATAAAATAAAATAAATAAAAATTAACCAAAATCAATTGGAGAGAGGTCACATAGCAGAGAATACTGCGCCATATCACCCACCACTGGAGAAGGCCACTTTCAGTCAATTAAGCCCCAGCACACAGACAGAGGAGAGAGGTCCCACAGCAAGGAAAAAGGTGTCATATCACCCACCACTAGAGAAGACCACTTTCAGTTATTTAGGCCCCAGCACCCAGACAGAGGATAGAGGTCCCACAGCAAGGAAAAAGGTGTCATATCACCCACCACTGGAGAAGGCCACTTTCAGTTACTTAGGCCCCAGCACCCAGACAGAGGAGAGAGATTCCACAGCAAGGAATAAGGGGTCATATCACCCACCACTGGTGAAGGCCACTTTCAGTTATTTAGGCCCCAGCACACAGACAGAGGAGAGAGGTCCCACAGCAAGGAATAAGACGTCATATCACCCACCACTAGAGAAGGCCACTGTGACAAACTGCCAGTATCCCAGGCATTGGAGAGGCATGCTTGCAGTCTTACCCATGTGACTAAGGCCTCAAGACAGCTGACTCCAGCTAGAGTAGGCTAGTCCTCAGGAAATATAGGATCCTACGCTACCCGGATTATGTATGTGTCAGTCTACCAGCGGAGATATAGGGATTATATCATTACTCCGCTGACAGGCCACTTTCAGTTATTTAGGCCCCAGCACCCAGACAGAGAGAGAGGTCCCACAGCAAGGAATCATGCGTCATATCACCCACCACTGGAGAAGGCCACTTCCAGATATTTAGGCCCCAGCACCCAGACAGAGGAGAGAGGTCCACAGCAAGGAATCATGCGTCATATCACCCACCACTGGAGAAGGCCACTGTCAGTTATTTAGGCCCCAGCACCCAGACAGAGGAGAGAGGTCCCACAGCAAGGAATAAGGCGTCATATCACCCACCACTAGAGAAGGCCACTTTCAGTTATTTCATCTCCAGCACCCAGACAGGAGAGAGGTCCCACAGCAAGGAATAAGGCGTCATATCACCCACCACTGGAGAAGGCCACTTTCAGTTATTTCGGTCCCAGCACCCAGACAGGAGAGAGGTACCACAGCAAGGAATAAGGCGTCATATCACCCACCACTGGTGAAGGCCACTTTCAGTTTTTTAGGCCCCAGCACCCAGACAGTGTAGAGAGGTCCCACAGCAAGGAATAAGGAGTTATATCACCCACCACTGGAGAAGGCCACTTTCAGTTATTTAGGCCCCAGCACCCAGACAGAGGAGAGAGGTCCACAGCAAGGAATCAGGCGTCATATCACCCACCACTGGAGAAGGCCACTTTCAGTTATTTAGGCCCCAGCACCCAGACAGAGAGAGAGGTCCCACAGCAAGGAATAAGGCGTCATATCACCCACCACTGGAGAAAGCCACTTTCAGTTATTTCAGGCCCCAGCACCCAGACAGAGAGAGAGGTCCCACAGCAAGGAATAAGGCGTCATATCACCCACCACTGGAGAAGGCCACTTTCAGTTATTTGGGTCCCAGCACCCAGACAGAGGAGAGGTCCCACAGCAAGGAATCATGCATCATATCACCCACCACTGGTGAAGGCCACTTCCAGATATTTAGGCCCCACCACCCAGACAGAGGAGAGAGGTTCCACAGCAAGGAATCATGCGTCATATTACCTACCACTGGAGAAGACCACTTTCAGTTTTTTAGGCCCCAGCACCCAGACAGTGGAGAGAGGTCCCACAGCAAGGAATAAGGAGTCATATCACCCACCACTGGAGAAGGCCACTTTCAGTTATTTAGGCCCAGCACACAGACAGAGGAGAGACGTCCCACAGCAAGGAATAAGGCGTCATATCACCCACCACTGGAGAAGGCCATTTTCAGTTATTTAGGCCCCAGCACCCAGACAGAGGAGAGAGGTCCGACAGCAAGGAATAAGGCGTCATATCACCCACCACTGGAGAAGGCCACTTCCAGATATTTAGGCCCAGCACCCAGACAGAGGAGAGAGGTCCCACAGCAAGGAATAAGGCGTCATATCACCCACCACTGGAGAAGGCCACCTCCAGATATTTAGGCCCCAGCAACCAGACAGAGGAGAGAGGTCCCACAGCAAGGAATAAGGTATCATATCACCCACCGGTGGAGAAGGCCACTTTCAGTTATTTAGGCCCAGCACCCAGACAGAAGAGAGAGGTCCCACTGAAAGGATTAAGGCGTCATATCACCTACCACTGGAAAAGGCCACTTCCAGATATTTAGGCCCAAGCACCCAGACAGAGGAGAGAGGTCCCACAACAAGGAATCATGCATCATATCACCCACCACTTGAGAAGGCCACTTTCAGTTTTTTAGACTCCAGCACCCAGTCAGAGGAGAGCGGTGCCACAGCAAGGAATCATGCGTAATATCACCCACCACTGGAGAAGGCCACTTTTAGTTATTTCGTCCCCAGCACCCAGACAGAGGAGAGAGGTCCCACAGCAAGGAATAAGGCGTCAAATCACCCTCCACTGGAGAAGGCCACCTCTAGATATTTAGGCCCCAGCACCCAGACAGAGGAGAGAGGTACCACAGCAAGGAATAAGGCGTCATATCACCCACCACAGGAGAAGGCCACCTCTAGATATTTAGGCCCCAGCACCCAGACAGAGGAGAGAGGTACCACAGCAAGGAATAAGGCGTCATATCACCCACCACAGGTGAAGGCCACTTCTAGATATTTAGGCCCCACCACCCAGACAGAGGAGAGAGGTTCCACACCAAGGAATCATGCGTCATATTACCCACCACTGGAGAAGACCACTTTCAGTTTTTTAGGCGCCAGCACCCAGACAGTGGAGAGAGGTCCCACAGCAAGGAATAAGGAGTTATATCACCCACCACTGGAGAAGGCCACTTTCAGTTATTTAGGCCCAGCACACAGACAGGGGAGAGAGGTCCCACAGCAAGGAATAAGGCGTCATATCACCCACCCATGGAGAAGGCCATTTTCAGTTATTTAGGCCCCAGCACCCAGACAGAGGAGAGAGGTCCCACAACAAGGAATAAGGCGTCATATCACCCACCACTGGAGAAGGCCACTTCCAGATATTTAGGCCCCAGCAACCAGACAGAGGAGAGAGGTCCCACAGCAAGGAATCATGTGTCATATCACCCACCACTGGAGAAGGACCCTTTCAGTTATTTAGCACCAGCACCCAGACAGAGGAGCGAGGTCCCACAGCAAGGAATAAGGTATCATATCACCCACCACTGGAGAAGGCCACTTTCAGTTATTTAGGCCCAGCACCCAGACAGAAGAGAGAGGTCCCACAGCAAGGATTAAGGCGTCATATCACCTACCACTGGAAAAGGCCACTTCCAGATATTTAGGCCCAAGCACACAGACAGAGGAGAGAGGTCCCACACCAAGGAATAAAACGTCATATCACCCACCACTGGAGAAGGCCACTTTCAGTTATTTAGGCTCCAGCACCCAGTCAGAGGAGAGCGGTGCCACAGCAAGGAATCATGCGTAATATCACCCACCACTGGAGAAGGCCACTTTTAGTTATTTCGTCCCCAGCACCCAGACAGAGGAGAGAGGTCCCACAGCAAGGAATAAGGCGTCAAATCACCCTCCACTGGAGAAGGCCACCTCTAGATATTTAGGCCCCAGCACCCAGACAGAGGAGAGAGATCCCACACCAAGGAATAAAACGTCATATCACCCACCACTGGAGAAGGCCACTTTCAGTTATTTAGGCCCAGCATCCAGACAGAGGAGAGAGGTCCCACAACAAGGAATCATGCATCATATCACCCACCACTTGAGAAGGCCACTTTCAGTTTTTTAGACTCCAGCACCCAGACAGAAAAGAGCGGTGCCACAGCAAGGAATCATGCGTCATATCACCCACAACTGGAGAAAGCCACTCTCAGTTATTTAGGCCCAGCACCCAGACAGAGGAGAGAGGTCCCACAGCAAGGAATAAGGCGTCATATCACCCACCACTGGAGAAGGCCACTTTCAGTTATTTAGGCCCAGCACCCAGACAGAAGAGAGAGGTCCCACTGAAAGGATTAAGGCGTCATATCACCTACCACTGGAAAAGGCCACTTCCAGATATTTAGGCCCAAGCACCCAGACAGAGGAGAGAGGTCCCACAACAAGGAATCATGCATCATATCACCCACCACTGGAGAAGGCTACTTTCAGTTGTTTAGACTCCAGCACCCAGACAGAGGAGAGTGGTCCCACAGCAAGGAACCATGCATAATATCACCCACCACCGGAGAAGGCCACTCTCAGTTATTTAGGCCCTTTACCCAGACAGGGGAGAGAGGTCCCACAGCAAGGAATAAGGCGTCATATCACCCACCACTGGAGAAGGCCACTTTCAGTTATTTAGGCCCCAGCACCCAGACAGAGGAGAGAGGTCCAACAGCAAGGAATCATGCGTCATATCACCCAACACTGGAGAAGGCCACTTTCAGTTATTTAGGCCCAGCATCCAGACAGAGGAGAGAGGTCCCACAACAAGGAATCATGCATCATATCACCCACCACTTGAGAAGGCCACTTTCAGTTTTTTAGACTCCAGCACCCAGACAGAAGAGAGCGATGCCACAGCAAGGAATCATGCGTCATATCACCCACCACTGGAGAAAGCCACTCTCAGTTATTTAGACCCAGCACCCAGACAGAGGAGAGAGGTCCCACAGCAAGGAATAAGGCGTCATATCACCCACCACTGGAGAAGGCCACTTTCAGTTATTTAGGCCCAGCACCCAGACAGAAGAGAGAGGTCCCACTGAAAGGATTAGGGCGTCATATCACCTACCACTGGAAAAGGCCACTTCCAGATATTTAGGCCCAAGCACCCAGACAGAGGAGAGAGGTCCCACAACAAGGAATCATGCATCATATCACCCACCACTGGAAAAGGCTACTTTCAGTTGTTTAGACTCCAGCACCCAGACAGAGGAGAGCGGTCCCACAGCAAGGAACCATGCATAATATCACCCACCACCGGAGAAGGCCACTCTCAGTTATTTAGGCCCTTTACCCAGACAGAGGAGAGAGGTCCCACAGCAAGGAATAAGGCGTCATATCACCTACCACTGGATAAGGCCACTTCCAGATATTTAGGCCCCAGCACCCAGACAGAGGAGAGAGGTCCCACAACAAGGAATCATGCATCATATCACCCACCACTGGAGAAGGCTACTTTCCAGTTGTTCAGAAATGCTGGCATTCAGGCCAAGGGCTCGTGGGTGACTAGGTGGGAATTTGCGCTTCCTCTCAAAGGTTTGAGAGATGGAGAGCTGAACGCTGCTGTGTGAAATAGTGGAGATACTAGGTCTCGGAAGCCGAGGCAGCAGCGGTAGAGAGGAGCAGGGGGAGCCTGATCGGGTTCCTTGTTTTTAAGGTGTGTACTCCACTGCAGTTCATGCTTTGCATGTAGATGCCTGGTCATGCAGGTGGTGCTCAGGTTAAGAACGTTAATGCCTCGCCTCAGGGTCTGATGGCACAGCGTGCAAACCACTCTGGTCTTGTCCTCAGCACATTGTTTGAAGAAGTGCCATGCCAGGGAACTCCTTGAAGATGCCTTTGGGGTGCTGGGTCCCTGTTGGCGCTGGCCAATAGCAGGCAAACTCTCTGGACTGCGGCTGTTCTGCTTTTGCCCCTGCTCCCTCTTTGGCTTCGCTGTTGTCTCGGTCTCACCACTGCCTCTTCCTCTGAACTATTTAAGTCAGCGGCACGACCTTCAGTCCATGTGGGGTCTAAGACCTCATCGTCCTCTGCATCATCTTCCACCCAGTCTTCCTCCCGGACCTCCTCCTGTTCAGTCTGCACACTGCAATAAGACGCGGCAGTGGGCACCTGTGTTTCGTCATCATCAGAGACTGGGTGACTCTGCTGTGGTGGTATTCCCATGTCCTCATCATCTGGATACATAAGTGGTTGTGCGTCAGTGCATGGAATGTCTTCCACTGCTGGGGAAGGGCTAGGTAGACGCCCCTGGGAAACCGTGCAAGCAGAGTCTTCAAACAGAATAAGAGACTGCTGCATAACTTGAGGCTCAGACAGTTTCCCTGATATGCATGGGGGTGATGTGACAGACTGATGGGCTTGGTTTTCAGGTGCCACCTGTGCGCTTTCCGCAGAAGACTGGGCGGAAGACAATGTGGTGAACGTGCTGGAAGCACTGTCAGCCACCCAATCGACTAATGCCTGTACCTGCTCAGGCCTTACCATCCTCATAACGGCATTGGGCCCCACCAAATATCGCTGTAAATTCTGCCGGCTACTTGAGGGAGTTGGTTCACTACTTTGTGCGCCTGAGGCCGAACGGCCACGTCCTCTGCCAGCAACAGAGGCTCCACGGACACCACCACGACCGCGTTCTCGTCCCTTAATAGAATGTTTCCTCATTGTTGCAATTCAACTCGCACCACAATAAAATATATTATTTTTTAGCCCCAAAATTCCCACACTGGACGATATAATTCCTTTTTCCGGTATTAATTACAGGAAGACTGCTGCAAATTGGACACCAGAATTTTTAATATGCTAGTTTTGGTACATAGCTTCCCACACGGGGAGATATAATTCCTTTTTACAGGAGTGAAAACGTGAGGCTTACTGTTTCTGGTCTAACTAACACCAGATTGATTAAATTGGCCTTTTTTTCACCAAAATTACAACACTGGACAATGTAATGCCTTTTTCAGGTATTAATTACAAGAAGACTGCTGCTAATTGGACACCAGAATTTTTAAAATGCTAGTTTGTGTACATAAATTCCCACACTGGAAGATATAATTCCTTTTTCCGGTATTAATTACAAGAAAACTGCTGCAAATTGGACACCAGAATTTTTAATATGCTAGTTTTGGTACATATATTCCCACACGGGAGATATAATTCCTTTTACAGGAGTAAAACGTGCGGCCTACTGTTTCTGGTCTAACTAACACCAGATTGATTAAATTGGCCTTTTTTCACCAAAATTACAACACTGGACAATGTAATGCCTTTTTCCGGTATTAATTCCTTTTACAGGAGTAAAACGTGAGACCTACTGTTTCTGGTGTAACTAACACCAGATTGATTAAATTGGCCTTTTTCACCAAAATTACAACACTGGACAATGTAATGCCTTTTTCGGTATTAATTCCTTTTACAGGAGTAAAAGCGTGAGGCCTACTGTTTCTGGTGTACCTAACACCAGATTGATTAAAATGTAGCTTTTTTCACCAAAATTACAACACTGGACAGATGTAATGCCTTTTCCGGTATTAATTCCTTTTACAGGAGTAAAAACGTGAGGCCTACTGTTTCTGGTGTAACTAACACCAGATTGATTAAATTGGCCTTTTTTTTCACCAAAATTACAACACTGGACAATGTAATGCCTTTTTCCGGTATTAATTCCTTTTTACAGGAGTAAAAACTTGAGGCCTACTGTTTCTGGTGTACCTAACACCAGATTGATTAAATTGGCCTTTTTTTCACCAAAATTACAACACTGGACAATGTAATGCCTTTTTCCGGTATTAATTCCTTTTTACAAAAGTAAAAACGTGAGGCCTACTGTTTCTGGTGTAACTAACACCAGATTGATTAAATTGGCTTTTTTTTCACCAAAATTACAACAATGGACAATGTAATGCCTTTTTCCGGTATTAATTCCTTTTCACAGGAGTAAAAACGTGAGGCCTACTGTTTCTGGTGTACCTAACACCAGATTGATTAAATTGACCTTTTTTCACCAAAATTACAACACTGGACAATGTAATGCCTTTTTCCGGTATTAATTCCTTTTTACAGGAGTAAAAACGTGAGGCCTACTGTTTCTGGTGTACCTAACACCAGATTGATTAAATTGGCTTTTTTTCACCAAAATTACAACAGTGGACGATACAATGCCTTTTTGCGGTATTAATTACAAGAGGACTGCTGGTATTTCAGAACATCGGAATTTTTAAAATGCTAGTTTTGCTAGATAAATTTCCCACACTGGGAGAAATATTGCCTAAGCCTTTTTACAGTATTAATTACAACAGGAGTGCTTCTTCTGGTCTAACACCAGAATAATTTTATTATTATGGTGAAAGCTTTTTTTAATTTATATTTCTGGCACATAAAAAAAAATAAAAATTTCTGGCTAACAGTATTGGACTTGCCTGTAGTGGCACTGGCTAGCCTAGCTGGAACAGCACATTCATGGGATTTGCTATCCAAGTGGGTTACTTTCAGTTTCACCACTGATATATTAAATATCTTTGCAGTTGGTATGGGTGACACAATCACAGCCAAACCCCTGATGTAGTATATCTATGAAAAAATCAACTATTACATGAGATTAATGGACGTTGTGGCAGCTTTTGCTGTAGCACCACAAGTCCCAAAATGCCCGCCGCCTATCAGCCCAGTAACATGTGCCAGAAAACGGTCTGCCCAGCCAGAAAAAAAATTGACTTTGACTGAGCAGCTGAATCGCTGTTGTTCTGATTCACAGGTGTAGATTTTTCACTTCTTTGGAGCTTTGGTTTAGACTCTGTGGCAGCTTGTGCTGGCGCACCACAAGTCCCAAAATGGCCACCGCCGGTCAGCCCAGTTACATGTGCCAGTAAAAATCGCTCTGGCCAGTCTCAACAAAATAGTGACTTTCAGTGAACAGCTCAGCTGAGTTGTTCTGATGCACAGGTGTAGAAATGTAGATCATTCACTTCTTTATCCCTGCCTATCTCAGCCCTCACAGAAGCTGCGTCCTCTCCCTACACTAATCAGAGCAGTGTGACGTGCGGCGCTACGTGACTCCAGCTTAAATAGAGGCTGGGTCACATGCTGCACTTGGCCAATCACAGCCATGCCATTAGTAGGCATGGCTGTGATGGGCTCTTAGGGCAAGAAGTAAAACACTAGCTAATTGGCTGCTGTGCAGCCCTTCAGAAAGCGGGAAGTAATCGACGAATACCGGACCCGAACCCAAACTTTTTTGAAAATGTCCGGGTTCGGGTCCGTGTCACGTACACCCCAAAATGATGCTCGAACTGTTCGCTCAACACTAGTGCCGAACCATCAGTCAGGACGTGGAGGGGTGTGCAGACATACTGTTCAACCATGTTAGTGAAATGCTGCCTCCTGCTAACACGTTCCGTATGAGGTGGTGGTGCAGTAAGCTGTGGCGTGGAGACAAAACTTTTCCACATTTCTGTCATGCTAACCCTTCCCTCAGAGGAGCTGGCCGTGACACAGCTGCATTGGCGACCTCTTGCTCCTCCTCTGCCTTCGCCTTGGGCTTCCACCTGTTCCCCTGTGACAGTTGGGAATGCTCTCAGGAGCGCGTCTACCAGTGTGCGCTTGTACTCACGCATCTTCCTATCACGCTCCAGTGCAGGAAGTAAGGTGGGCACATTGTCTTTGTACCGGGGATCCATCAGGTGGCAACCCAGTAGTCTGCACACGTTAAAATGTGGGCAATTCTGCCGTCATTGCGCAGGCACTGCAGCATGTAGTCGCTCATGTGTGCCAAGCTCCCCAGAAGTAAGGACAATCTGTCCTCTGTGGGAGGCGTATCATCATCGTCCTCCGTATCCCCCCAACCATGCACCAGTGATGGGCCTGAGCTGTGTTTGGTGCCACCCCGCTGTGAACCTTCTTCATCCTAATCCTCCTCCACCTCCTCCTCATCCTCCTCGTCCTCCAGTAGTGGGCCCTGGCTGGCCACATTTGTACCTGGCCTCTTCAGTTGCAAAAAACCTCTCTCTGAGGCACTTCTAACAGACTGGCCTGAAAGTGCTAAAAATGATTGGTCATCCTCCTCCTCCTCCTCCTCCTGGGCCACCTCCTCTTCCATCATTACCCTAAGTTTTTTATCAAGGAGACATAGAAGTAGTATTGTAACGCTGATAATGGCGTCATCGCCAATGGCGATGTTGGTGGAGTAGTCCAGTCATGGAGGCCCAGTCATTGGTGGTGTAGTGGTGCTGTTCCGCGGTGCGACTGACCCGTGCGTGCTGCAGCTGAAACTCCACTATTGCCTGCTGCTCGCACAGTCTCTCCAGCATGTGCAAGGTGGAGTTCGACCTGGTGGGCACGTCGCATATGAGGCAGTGAGCGGGAAGGCCGAAGTTCCGCTGTAGCGCAGACAGGCGAGCAGCAGCAGGATGTGAACGCCGGAAGCGCGCACAGACGCCTGCACTTTATGCAGCAGCTCTGACATGTCGGGAGTAGTTGTGAATGAACTTCTGCACCACCAAATTCAGCACATGCGCCAGGCAAGGGATGTGCGTCAAAGAGCTGTGATGAGATTTCGCCCATTATCGCACACCACGAGGCCGGGCTTGAGGCCCACAGGCAGAAACCACTCGTTGGTCTGTTGTTCAATACCCCGCCACAACTCCTGCGCGGTGCGGGGCCTGTCCCCTAAACATATGAGTTTCAGAATGGCCTGCTGACGTTTACCCCGGGCTGTGCTGAAGTTGGTGGTGAAGGTGTGTGGCTGACTGGATGAGATGGTGGAAGCAGAGGACTAGCAAGACGAGTAGGAGGAGGAGGCTACAGGAGGCAAAGAATGATGCCCTGCGATCCTTGGCGGCGGAAGGACGTGCACTGAGGAACTCTCCGCCTGCGGCCCAGCCGCCACTACATTTACAAAGTGTGCAGTTAGGGAGATATAGCGTCTCTGGCTGTGCTTACTGGTCCACGTATCTGTGGTTAGGTGGACCTTGCCAAAGATGGCGTTGCGCAGTGCACACTTGATTTTATTGGATACTTGGTTGTGCAGGGAAGGCACGGCTGTCTTGGAGAAGTAGTGGCGGCTGGGAAGAACATACTGTGGGACAGCCATGTACAACAGCTGTTTGAAGCTTTCTGTGTCCACCAGCCTGAATTACAGCATTTCAAAGGCCAGTAGTTTAGAAATACTGGCATTCAGGCCCAGGACTCGAGGGTGGCTAGGTGGGATTTTACGCTTTCTCTCCAAGGTTTGTGAGATGGAGAGCTGAACGCTGCTGTGTGACATGGTGGAGATGCTTGGTGACGCAGGTGGAGTTGTCGGTGGCACATCCTCTGTTTAGTGGGCGGCAGGTGCCAACATTCCTCCCGAGGTGGAGGAAGTGGCCGAGGAAGCAGCAGAAGAGGGAGCAGGGGGAGCCAGAGTGAGTTCCTTGCTTTTAAGGTGTTTACTCCACTGCAGTTCATGCTTTTCATGTAGATGCCTGTTCATGCAGGTTGTACTAAGGTTCAGAACGTTAATGCCTCGCTTCAGGATCTGATGGCACAGCGTGCAAACCACTCGGGTCTTGTCGTCAGCACATTGTTTAACTTGTTGCCGACCGCCTCACGCAGGATTGCGTCCTGCGGGCGGTCGGTCTGTTCCTTCTTGATGCGCCCGCGCGTCATCTCGCGAGAGGCGAGATTTCCTGTGAACGTGCGTGTGCGCGTGCGCGCGTTCACAGGATCACGTCGGGGACAAGGTAAACTACAGCCTGCCAGCGCTGATCGTGCGCTGGCAGGCTGTAAGATAAAAATGGCATATCAGACGCTGTTTTGTTAACAGCGTCTGATATGCTTGCTGATCGTTCCTTTGGTGGTCCCTTTTGCTTGGGACCACCAAAGAAACTTTTATAAGTGCACCAAATCACCACACAGATGACATTACACATTTTGGGCAGAGATTTTTTCATCCACATTGATCGATGCGAATGAAGAAATCTGTGCCGTTCATTTTTCTTTTTCAGCCCAGAGGCTGAGCAGGAAAAAATCTCATTACCCGTATGCTCAATATAAGGAGAATCGCAGAAACTCCTAATGCTGGCCATACGTGTAATGATTGCGAGAGACCCTAAAATGCCAGAGCAGTACAAACACCTCACATGTGACCCCATTTTAGAAAGAAGACACCCCAAGGTATTCCGTGAGGGGTATGGCGAGTTCATGCAAAATTTTATTTTTGTCACAAGTTAGTGGAATATGAGACTGTAAAAAAAAAAAAAAAATCAATTTCCGCTAACTTGTGCCAAATTTTTTTTCTGTGAACTCGCCATACCCCTCACGGATTACCTTAGGGTGTCTTCTTTCCACAATGGGGTCACTTGTGGGGTATTTATACTGCCCTGGCATTTTAGGGGTCCTAAAGTGTGAGAATCCAAATGCGTAAAAATGGCCTGTGAAATCCTAAAGGTACTCATTGGTTTTAGGGCCCCTTTGCGCATCTTGGCTGCAAAAAGTGTCACTCATGTGGTATCGCCGAACTCAGGAGAAGTAGGGCAATGTGTTTTGGGGTGTATTTTTACATATACCCATACTGTGTGTGAGAAATATCACTGTAAGCGACAACTTTTTAAATTTTTTATTCAAAGTTGTCAATTTACAGAGATATTTCTCACACAAGTATGGGTATGTAAAATACACCCCAAACACATTGTCCTACTTCTCCTGAATGCGGCGATACCACATGAGTGCACTTTGCAGCCTGAATGCAAAGGGGCCCAAATTCCAACAGTACCTTTAGGTTTTATATGGCTGCTCACAATTTAGCCCCACCCAAAATGCCAGAACAGTACAAACACCCCACAAATGACCCCATTTTGGAAAGAAGACACCCCAAGGTATTCGCTGAGGGGCATAGTGAGTCCATGAAAAATTTAACTTTTGTCAAAAGTTAGCAGAAAGGTAGACTTTATGAGAAAAAACAATAAAAAATCAATTTCCGCTAACTTGTGCCAAAAAAAAATCTTCTATGAACTCGCCATGCCCCTCACAGAATACCTTAGGGTGTCTTCTTTCCAAAATGGGGTCACATGTGGGGTATTTATACTGCCCTGGCAATTTAGGGGCCCTAAAGCGTGAGAAGAAAATTGCGTAAAAATGCCCTCCTAAAAGGTACTCATTGGTTTTAGGGCCCCTTTGCGCATCTTGGCTGCAAAAAGTGTCACTCATGTGGTATCGCCGTACTCAGGAGAAGTGGGGCAATGTGTTTTGGGGTGTATTTTTACATATACCCATACTTTGTGTGAGAAATATCTCTGTAAATTGACAACTTTGAATAAAAAAATGTAAAAGTTGTCGTTTACAGCAATATTTCTCACACGCAGCATGGAGTATATGTAAACATACACCCAAAACACATTGCCTACTTCTCCTGAGTACGGTGATACCACATGAGTGACACTTTTGCAGCCTGAGTGCTAAAGGGCCCTAAAACAATGAGTACCTTTAGGATTTCACAGGCCATTTTTACGCATTTGGATTCTCACGCTTTAGGGGCCCCTAAAATGCCAGGTCAGTATAAATACCCCACATGTGACCCCATTTTGGAAGAAGACACCCCAAGGTATTCCGTGAGGGCATGGCGAGTTCACAGAATTTTTATTTTTGGCACAAGTTAGCGGAAATTGATATTATTTTTTTTTTTAATTTTGTTTTTACTAAGTCTCATATTCCACTAACTTGTGACAAAAATAAAATTTTACATGAACTCACCATACCCTCACGGAATACCTTGGGGTGTCTTCTTTCCAAAATGGGGTCACATGTGGGGTATTTATACTGTCCTGGCATTTTAGGGGCCCCTAAAGCGTGAGAAGAAGTCTGGAATCCAAATGCGTAAAAATGCCCTGTGAAATCCTAAAGGTACTCATTGGTTTTAGGGCCCCTTGCGCACCCAGGCTGCAAAAAAGTGTCACACATGTGGTATCGCCGTACTCAGGAGAAGTAGGGCAATGTGTTTTGGGGTGTATTTTTATATATACCTATACTGTGTGTGAAAAATATCTCTGTAAACGACAACTTTTAAAAATTTTTATACAAAGTTGACAGTTTACAGAGATATTTCTCTCACCCAACATGGGTATATGTAAAAATACATAAGTGACACTTTTTTGCAGCCTGGGTGTGCAAAGGGGCCCAAATTCCAACGAGTACCTTTAGGTTTTACATGGCGGCTCATGATTAGCCCCACCCAAAA
The DNA here is from genome assembly GCA_033119425.1 of Bufotes viridis. Taxonomy (NCBI): domain Eukaryota; kingdom Metazoa; phylum Chordata; class Amphibia; order Anura; family Bufonidae; genus Bufotes; species Bufotes viridis. The sequence continues at coordinate 12,714,336 of CM065590.1, forward strand.
TGCCAGAACAGTAAACACACCCCACAAATGACCCCTTTTCGGAAAGTAGACACCCTGAGGTATTCACTGAGGGGCATAGTGAGTCCGTCTGAGATTTATATTTTTTTTGCCAGAAGTTAGCAGAAATTTAAACTTTTTTTTTTTTTTCTCAGAAAGTGTCATTTTCCGCTAACTTGTGAAAAAAAATGAAATGATACATGAACCCACCATGCCCCTCCGCGAATACTTTGGGGTGTCTTCTTTCTAAAATGGTGTGATTTGGGGGGTATTTATACTTTCCTGACATTCTAGCACCTGAAGAAACATGACAGGCGCTCAGAAAGTCAGAGCTGCTTCAAAATGCCGAAATTCACTTTTTTGCACCATAGTTTGTAAACGCTATAACTTTTACCCAAACCAATAAATATACACTTATTGGACTTTTTTTATCAAAGACATGTAGAACAATAAATTTAGAGAAAATTTATATAGAAATGTAGTTTTTTTTTAAAAATTTTACAACAGAAAGTGAAAAATGTCATTTTTTTGTAAAAATTTTGGTCATTTTTGATTAATAGCAAAAAAAGTAAAAATGTCAGCAGCAATGAAATACCACCAAATGAAAGCTCTATTAGTGAGAAGAAAAGGAGGTAAAATTAATTTGGGTGGTAAGTTGCATGATGGAGCAATAAACGGTGAAAGTAGCGTAGTGCAGAATTGTAAAAAGTGGCCTGGTCATTAAGGGTGTTTAAGCTAGGGGGGCTTACGTGGTTAAAGAAGTGCCATGCCAGGGATCTCGTTGAAGCTGCCTTTGGGGTTCTCAGTCCCTGGTGGCGATGGCTAGTAGCAGGCAAACTCTCTTGGAGGCGGCTGTTCTGCTTTTGCCCCTCGCTCTCTCTTTTGCTACGCTGTTGGCTCGGTCTCACCACTGCCTCTTTTTCTGAACTATGAAAGTCAGTGGCACGACCTTCATTCCATGTGGGGTCTAGGACCTCATCGTCCCCTGCATCGTCTTCCACACAGTCTTCCTCCCTGACCTCCTTTTCGGTCTGCACACTGCAGAAAGACCCAGCGGTTGGCACTTGTGTTTCGTCATCATCAGAGATGTGCGGACTCCGATGAGGTGGTATTCCCATGTTCTCATCATCAGGAAACATTAGTGGTTGTGCATCAGTGCATTCTATGTCTTCCACCACTGTGGAAGGGCTAGGTGGATTCCCTTGGGAAACCCTGCCAGCAGAGTCTTCAAACAGCATAAGAGACTGCTGCATAACTTGAGGCTCAGACAGTTTTCCTGATATGCATGGGGGTGATGTGACAGACTGATGGGCTTGGTTTTCAGGTGCCACCTGTGCGCTTTCTGCAGAAGACTGGGTGGGAGATAATTTTGTGAACGTGCTGGATCCACTGTCGGCCACCCAATTGACTAGTGCCTGTACCTGCTCAGGCCTTACCATCCTTAGAACGGCATTGGGCCCCACCAAATATCGCTGTAAATTCTGGCGGGTACTGGAACCTGAGGTAGTTGGTTCACTAGGACGTGTGGCTGTGCAGAATGGCCACGTCCTCTCCCAGCACCAGAGGGTACACTAACACCGCCACGACCGCGTCTGCGTCCCTTACTAGATGTTTTCCTCATTGTTACCGTTCACTAAGCACCACATTAAGAAAAAAAAATATTTGGACCAATGTATTGATTTCAAATTCGGGCCTTTTTTTTACAGGCACCTAAGACTATCTGCCTATTTATTTATGTAGCGTATTACACTAATCCAGGCACAGCAGTAACCACTGATTTAGGGGAATATCTTTTTTAGGGCTAGTATTTAGGCCCTGGATGAAAGGTATCCTTTGATGGACAGATTTACACTTGGAGATGCACAGTAGCGTGTGAAAAAATATGTAGGATTATGCCTTCAACAATTGTATTTTAACACTTTGTGTAATATACCCTTTAACGGACAGAAATAAAATGGGAGATGCACGGTGACGTGTGAAGTTATTGAGGATGACCCTCTCAGCACTTGTATATACACCTTGAGTGTAATATACCCTTTTACGGACAGAATAACATTTGGCCTGCAACAGCTGGAACACCAGATTCAGGGTATTGCTATATTGGCAAGTGAATTTTACCACAGAACAAAATATATGTTTTGGCAGACACTATTATACTCTGCCAGCCAGTGCAGGGACACCAGATTCAGGGTATTTCTATATTGGAAATTTAATTTTACCCCAGAACAAAATACATGTTTTGGTGGACACTATTATACTTTGCCAGCTAGTGCTGGGACACCAGATTCAGGGTATTGCTATTTTGGCAATTGAATTTCACCCCAGAACAAAATATATGTTTTGGCGGACACTATTAAACTCTGCCAGCTAGTGCTGGGACACCAGATTCAGGGTATTGCTATTTTGGCAATGGAAATTTACCCCAGAACAAAAGATATGTTTTGGCGGACACTATTATACTCTGCCAGCCAGTGCTGGGACACCAAATTCAGGGTATTGCTATTTTAGCAATGGAATTTCACCCCAGAACAAAATATATGTTTTGGCGGACACTATTATATTTTGCCAGCCACAGCTGAAACCACTGATTTATAGTATTGCTATTTTGGCAATTGAATTTCACCACATAAAATAATCTATCCTTTGCCAGACAACAGACAGTATTATACTTGGCTAGCCAGAGCTGGAACACCAGATTTAGGGGATTGGTATTTTGGCAATTGTATTTAACCCCTTAATAAAAAATAAAAATTGCTATCCTGAGTTTCTAGGGGTGACAATTAGCACAGCCAAGCCCCTGATGTAGGATATAGCAAAAAAAAACTAGTATTGATGGATTGATGGACTTGGTGGCAGCTTGTTCTGGTGCACCACAAGTCACAAAATGGCCGCCGATCACCCCTGAAAATAAGTGACAGAAAAACGCTCTGTGCAGCCTAAAAACCAGTGATCAAGTAACTAGCAGAAGTTCAATCATTCACAGCTGTAGATCGATCCGTTCATTAGGTGCTGTTGCTGATTTTTCCCTGCCTAATCTCGCACTCACAGAAGCTGCGTCCTCTCCCCCCACACTAATCAGAGCAGTGTGACGAGCTGCGCTACGTGACTCCAGCTTAAATAGAGGCTGGGTCACATGCTGCATTTGGCCAATCACAGCCATGCCATTAGTAGACATGGCTGTGATGTGCTCTTAGGGCAAGAAGTAAAACGCTAGCTGATTGGCTGCTGTGCAGCCCTTCAGAAAGTGGGAAGTAATCGCCGAACAACGAACCCGAACTTTTTTGAAAATGTCCGGGTTCGGGTCCGTGTCCCGGACACCCCAAAATTCGGTACGAACCCGAACTATGCTCGAACTTTTCGCGCAACACTATTTGTGAGCAGCAGAGGACAGTAGTATAATACCAGCTGCAGTATGGTCGTCGCCTTTCCAGTAAGCTTACGCTATTCACAAGAGAGGAGTGGGCATGGATGTCTGACCTCTGTGAGTTTTTAATAAACTTTGAGGAATCAACATAGATGGTGAGAGGCGAAAATGCTATTATTAGCGTAACCATCCCACTTCTGTGTCTACTCAAATGCTCGCTGCTCACAATTAAGGACGAAGCTTTGCATGTGGAAGAGGTGGAAATGGGGGAAGACATTATAAAGGGTGATAGCTAGACCACCCTCAGTTCGTCTTCTCAGCGCAAATTGGACAATGAAGAGGAGGAGGGGGTGGAGCAGGAGATGGTTGCCTCCGCTACAGAGGGTTGTACCCATGGAAGTTTAATTCCATCTGTTCAGTGTGGGTGGGCAGAAGAGTAGGAAGAGGATGAGAAGATTGAGCGTCATCCTCCTGAAGTGAACTCTTGTCTGTTGTCTGTTGCCTTTCCCCCGACCCGTGTGTTATGCGCATTTTAGACAACACAAATTACTGGCTGTTCACCCTTCTTAACCTCCACTACATAGAGAACTTCTCATCTCGCATTCCTCTGGTGGAGAGGACAAGCAAAATGGTGCAATAACAGATGGTCCTTGTTTAAAAATTGCTCCAAAAATTTCCATCTGACAACACTGGTGGCAGAGTCCTTAGTTCCTTGGGCAAACGAGGAGGGGAGACAAGGGGAACACACAGCAGTTCCAACAGAGGCAGGGCAACACTCTCCAATGCCTGGGACAGTTTCATGACACCCCGCCAGCATCCTCATCTTGATTTGCGGCCTACTGTCACAAGAGGGAAACATTTTGGAAAATGGTGAAGGAGTACATAGCAGACCGTGTCAGCCTCTTCAATGATCCCTCAGTGCCTTACAACTACTGGGTGTCCACGTGACATGAACTGGTGCTCTACGCCTTTGAGGTGCTGTCCTACCCTGCAGCCCACATTTTGTCTGAGCGGGTATTTAGTGCTGCTGGTGGCATTATAACAGATAAGCGTATCCGGCTGTCAACTGAAAATGCTGATTGGTTGACTTTTATAAATATGAACAAGGCCTGGATTGCCCCTGGCTTCTCGACTCCACCAGAGGAAAGCCGATGAACATAAAGTCACTTTAATTGTCTTGTTTTTAATGTACTAAAACACTGTATACACCCCTTTCACCACAAAAAGGGTATATGGTTGAATCTTCGTTTTCTCATCCTCCTCCTCCTCTTCCATCATATCAACATGCTTATTCGTCACATATAATGGCTTTGCATATAATGCTTTACAGGGTGAGCTCACCTGCAGGCCCTCACATATAATGTTTTACAGGGTCAGCTCACCTACAGGCCCTATGGAAAATGGCTGGCACTCCTCCTTGTAATGGTGCTCAGTGTTGTGGGGATATCCCAAGTCATATAGAGTGAAAAAAACACGGCACTCAAGCGACTTGTTGATATTAATACAATCACGTTTCTTTATTGTTCTTCTTAATCGTTATTTTTTCGTTATTTTATGACCACCATTGAAAAGACATAATAATAAATGGCCGATGTTTCGGTCTAACCAAGACCTTTATCAGGGCCTGAAGATAACAGATATATACAAAATTAATCACACAGGTCTGTATACAAACACCAACGGTGAAGATTTGAGCAGTATAATGTAAATATTGACAGTAACATCAGGGGATGACACAAATAGTCAGTACAAAGTATAGACAGATAGTCCACTATGGAGAAGGAGACAGACAGCACAATACACACTAGTCCAATACAATAAATGTATAAAGCCATGTTATCTCAAAAAGGAGGCATGTAAAAGACATATAAGAGAGTCCGTGGCGACTAGGAAGGAAGACAACCTAATATCAATGCATATATAGGTAAAAGTGCAACAAAGGTACAGGCAAAAAACAATAAGTCCAGCAGTTCAAAAGTACATACCTAGGAGCAATAGGATACATAGGTGCAGGTGGCATACAAGGTGCGCTAGTTCAGCGCTTTAAATAGCGCGCCAGAGTACTACTTCCGGTCCGCGGCCGGGACCGGAAGTGCGTCACGGACATGCGCAATTCGGCAGATGAAGCCAAACGGTCCACAGCGGGGACCGGAAGTGCGTCATAGACATGCGCACTTCGTATGTTGAAGCCGGATGGCACAGAGTGTAAGGGACCAGTATTGCCAGGACTTCAAAGAGGTTAGATGCATGCGCTCATAAATGGAATAACACAAAACAAATAGATAACTGGCTATAAGGCATTATAGACAAAGCTTATAGCAAGATGGAGTAGTGGTATTGTGTTAAACTATCAAATATAAATAAACAATAAGTATATATAATATATAGTCGGGACTACTGACGTCGTGGAGGGGGCCAATGGTAAGGGTCTACCTTAATACATGGATTACAGTGGGTAATATTCTCTACCTATTTTGATAGTACAATATTCTAAAAAATAATAGATAATAATAGCCCATATAGCCCTCACGTCAAATATGGTATGGAGCCCCCAGTTAAATCAGGAAGATATAGTTATATCTATAGTCAAGACATCTAGAGAGTCCTAAATCGTGAGATCGAAGTCTCTGTTCAAGCCTGATGGATATAATGTTTTTAGTTCATGGATCCAGAAGGCTTCACGCCTTTGCAAAAGTAATTTACGATCACCACCGCGGCGAGGAAGGGGAACGTGTTCCAATATTTGGAACCGCAATTGACTAATCTGGTGTTTCATATCGATAAAATGTTGGGGGATGGGAAGTTCAATTTTACCGCATCGTATGTCGGATTTGTGTTTACATATGCGGTCTCGCACACACTGGGAGGTCTCCCCAACGTATGCGAGACCGCATGGACACTTAATCAAATAAACCGCATAAGTTGTGAGGCAAGTAAAATAGCCTCGTATCTGGTAATTTTTACCTGAGTGTGGATGTGTAAACACTGGACCCTTCTTTACGTTCGTACATTGAGTACAATTTAGGCAGGGAAAGGTGCCACGTTTAGTCTCGGCCAAAGTAGTTTGAATCATCTTGGGTCTAGTCGAACCAATGTCAGCATGAACCAAAGAATCACGGATGTTTTTAGCACGTCTAAAGCACATTCGTAGTGGTACAGTGAATTCAGGGATCGTAGGATAAGACTTAGTTAATAGCGACCAATGTTTCTGTATAATGTGCCGTAGACGTGAAACAAAAGGGTGATACGTCATCACCAATGGGATCCGTGGAGGATCGGTCCTAGGTTCTTTATGGTGACATTGGCTAGAGTAGGCCAACTCTGTGTCAAGTAGAGTGCGTGGATAACCTCTAGCTGCAAATTTAGAGGCCATTTCAGTCAGACGTTGTTGTTTACGTTTAGGGTCACTAACAATTCTAGAAACACGTGCGAACTGTGAACGTGGTAAGGAAGTCTTAGTATTTCTTGGATGATTACTAGAGAATAGTAACAATGTATTCCTATCAGTTGGTTTTGTATATAAGTCGACAGACAAAGTCCCATCAGCATTCTTGACCACCATAGTGTCAAGAAAGCTGACGGAGTTGGTGTCCACATGCGCTGTAAACTGAAGGCCCTCTACCATCGTGTTGAGTTCCCTAAAGAAATTTTCGAATGATAGCCGATCACCACGCCAAATACAGAATATGTCGTCGATATATCGACGCCATATTATAGCGTGCGATTGATAAAGACTGTGTGGATATATATGGTCCTGTTCAAAGCGATCCATATATATATTGGCGTAGGGCGGGGCCACATTAGCCCCCATTGCTGTCCCTTTCTGCTGTAAATAAAATTGGTCGCCGAACATAAAAAAGTTTTTTTCCAACACGAACCGTAATAGGTCCACACAGAATTGTTGTTGGTCCACTGGCAATGAGCTATCCTTAAGTAATGTCTGAACAGACTGTACACCCCCATCATGAGTGATAGAGGTGTATAGGCTGCTGACATCCAGGGTCACGAGAAGGGTATCAGGTGGAAGGGTATCGAGAGAACCTATAAGTTGCAAAAAGTGTGAGGTGTCGAGGAGAAAAGATTTGGTACGACGTGTTTTTTTCACTCTATATGACTTGGGATATCCCCACAACACTGAGCACCATTACAAGGAGGAGTGCCAGCCATTTTCCATAGTGAATCTTTATGCTCTCTGAGCTTGAGCACCCACCAATGTCAGCGACAACATTCTCTTACGATGTTTCCACGGCAGAGGAGATAGTCTCACGTGTCAAGACATCAAGCGAGTTCTTACAGATACCGCACAGTGAATTTAAAACCCGCGACTGGGAACGAGAATCCAAAAAGGTGATATCTTCCGAATTGCACTGTACTACCTTGGCTGAATACTATCGGAGTGGCCGTATTCCAAGAGGTCTGAGAGTGAATCTCCGCCCTAATCTATTTCCGAACAATAAAGAATATTGTGAAAAATTCGAGACCATCTTAAATAAATGTTCACTGGACATTATTGTACTTAGCATCGAATATCTTCAGCAATCTATCTCGGAAAGCCGAGAAAAATTAAGTGCAATAGAAACTCAACTGACATCTACTCTTCCTGTACAAGAGTGGACCGAGCTCAAGAAAAAATCCGAAAAAGTGCTGGAGGAACATAAAAAATACATAGAACGTACTAAACGCACAAAATATCTACGAGACATCGAAGATTACCAACAAAAGAGAGTATATCGTTGGCAATGGCAGAATTCCGAAAATTTTGGATACCGATCTTATGGGGACTATGCCTCATCCTCCTCTGGGAGCGAGAGATCCACTCGCTATCGTCCGCAACGTTTTTTTCGCGGGAGGGGGTCCCGCCCACGCAGAAGAGCATACGAACACGAAGGGGGCGAGGCTCAAGATGCATCAGAACCAACCAGCATGGTAACCCGATCGCAGATACAGACTTGATAGTTAATATCTCCTCTCGGTCTCTAACGCCTACGGAACTCTCAGTACTAGCAAAGGGCTTATCCTTTTGCCCTACTAATTCTTTATATACGTTTGGTGTTACACAAGATTTACATAGATTCCATAGAACCCTGCGCCTTAAGACCCATTTTGCACAGTGTGAGCCTGCTGATAGACAGGATAAGGCACGTCAATCATCTCTTTCTATTGGATCCCTAGGCTTACGTAATAAGAGTGAATTTTCACCTCCCAAAACCTATCATGGCGTTGAGGCCTATATCGACATTATCAATAGGGAAATACAAAAAGAATTGGAGGCTTATAGAAAGGGACAGTATCCATCACATGGCAATCTAACACCCTCTGAAAATAATGCTCTGAAAGCTCTCAGAGAGGATAAGCGGATCACAATAAAACCGGCCGACAAAGGCGGTGCCATCGTAGTGATGGATACAACCTTCTATAAATCTGAAATTTTACGCCAACTATCTGATCAAGAAACATATAAGATGTTACCACATAATCCCTCTTTTCAGATACAGAGGGAGATTGAGAATTTTTGCAACAACATCTTACAAAGGGCACTATTGACAAGGCTACTTACACCTTCTTGTATAACAAAAACCCTATCACACCTGTGTTCTATGTGTTGCCAAAAATACATAAAGACTTACAACATCCCCTGGGCGTCCAATCGTGGCCTCTTCTGAGTCACTTTTGTCACCCTTATCTGTCTATCTAGAAAAATCTTAACACCTTGTGTGCACGTCGTACCAAGTCCTTTCTCCTCGACACCTCACACTTTTTACAACTTATAGGTTCTCTCGATATCCTTCCACCTGATACCCTTCTCGTGACCCTGGATGTCAGCAGCCTATACACCTCTATCACTCATGATGGGGGTGTACAGTCTGTTCAGACGTTACTCAAGGATAGCTCATTGTCAGTTGATCAACAACAATTCTGTGTGGACCTATTACGGTTCGTGTTGGAAAAAACTTTTTATGTTCGGCGACCAATTTTATTTACAGCAGAAAGGGACAGCAATGGGGGCTAATGTGGCCCCGCCCTACGCCAATATATATATGGATCGCTTTGAACAGGACCATGTATATCCACACAGTCTTTATCAATCGCACGCCATAATATGGCGTCGATATATCGACGACATATTCTGTATTTGGCGTGGTGATCGGCTATCATTCGAAAATTTCTTTAGGGAACTCAACACGATGGTAGAGGGCCTTCAGTTTACAGCGCATGTGGACACCAACTCCGTCAGCTTTCTTGACACTATGGTGGTCAAGAATGCTGATGGGACTTTGTCTGTCGACTTATATACAAAACCAACTGACAGGAATACATTGTTACTATTCTCTAGTAATCATCCAAGAAATACTAAGACTTCCTTACCACGTTCACAGTTCGCACGTGTTTCTAGAATTGTTAGTGACCCTAAACGTAAACAACAACGTCTGACTGAAATGGCCTCTAAATTTGCAGCTAGAGGTTATCCACGCACTCTACTTGACACAGAGTTGGCCTACTCTAGCCAATGTCATCATAAAGAACCTAGGACTGATCCTCCACGGATCCCATTGGTGATGACGTATCACCCTTTTGTTTCACGTCTACGGCACATTATACAGAAACATTGGTCGCTATTAACTAAGTCTTATCCTACGATTCCTGAATTCGCTGTACCACTACGAATGTGCTTTAGACGTGCTAAAAACATCCGTGATTCTTTGTTTCATGCTGACATTGGTTCGACTAGGCCCAAGATGATTCAAACTACTTTGGCCGAGACTAAACGTGGCACCTTTCCCTGCCTAAATTGTACTCAATGTACGAATGTAAAGAAGGGTCCAGTGTTTACACATCCACACTCAGGTAAAAATTACCAGATACGAGGCTATTTTACTTGCCTCACAACTTATGCGGTTTATTTGATTAAGTGTCCATGCGGTCTCGCATACGTTGGGGAGACCTCCCAGTGTGTGCGAGACCGCATATGTAAACACAAATCCGATATACGATGCGGTAAAATTGAACTTCCCATCCCCCAACATTTTATCGATATGAAACACCAGATTAGTCAATTGCGGTTCCAAATATTGGAACACGTTCCCCGTTCGCCGCGGTGGTGATCGTAAATTACTTTTGCAAAGGCGTGAAGCCTTTTGGATCCATGAACTAAAAACATTATATCCATCAGGCTTGAACAGAGACTTCGATCTCACGATTTAGGACTCTCTAGATGTCTTGACTATAGATATAACTATATCTTCCTGATCTAACTGGGGGCTCCATACTATACTTGACGTGAGGGCTATATGGGCTATTATTATTTATTATTTTTTAGATTATTGTACTATCAAAATAGGTAGAGAATATTACCCACCGCAATCCATATATTTAAGTTAGACCCTTACCATTGGCCCCCCCTCCACGACGTTAGTAGTCTCGATTATATATACTTATTTTTTAGGTATACTCGATAGTTTAACACAATACCACTACTCCACCTTGCTATAAGCTTTGTCTATAGTGCCTTATAGCCAGTTATCTATTTGTCTTGTGTTATTCCATTTATGAGCGCATGCATCGAACCTCTTTGAAGTCCTGGCAATACTGGTCCCTTACACTCTGCGCCATCCGGCTTCAACATACCAAGTGCGCATGTCTATGACGCACTTCCGGTCCCCGCTGTGGACCGTCTGGCTTCAGCTGCCGAATTGCGCATGTCCGTGACGCACTTCCGGTCCCGGCCGCGGACCGGAAGTGGTACTCTGGCGCGCTATTTAAAGCGCTGAACTAGCGCACCTTGTATGCCACCTGCACCTATGTATCCTATTGCTCCTAGGTATGTACTTTTGAACTGCTGGACTTATTGTTTTTTGCCTGTACCTCTGTTGCACTTATACCTACATATGCATTGATAATTAGGTTGTTTTCCATCTTAGTCGTCACAGACTCTCTTTACATGCCTCCTTTTTGAGATAACATGGCTTTATACATTTATTGTATTGGACTAGTGCATATTGTGCTGTCTGTCTCCTTTTCCATAGTGGATTATCTGTCTATACTTTGTACTGACTATTTGTGTCATCCTCTGATTTTACTGTCAATATTTACATTATACTGCTCAAATCTTCACCGTTGGTGTTTGTATACAGACCTGTGTGATTAATTTTGTATATATCTGTTATCTTCAGGCCCTGATAAAGGTCTTGGTTAGACCGAAACGTCGGCCATTTATTATTATGTCTTTTCAATGGTGGTCATAAAATAACGAAAAAATAACGATTAAGAAGAACAATAAAGAAACGTGATTGTATTAATATCAACAAGTCGCTTGAGTGCCGTGTTTTTTTCACTCTATACACCTACAGGCCCTCACCTACATTCTTTTACAGGGTCAGCTTATCTGAAGGCCCTTGCATCTAATGTTTTACCGGTCAGCCTCACCTGCGGGCCCTCACCTTACAACCTTTTAGAGGGTCAGCTCACCTACAGGCCCTCAACTACAATCTATTACAGGGTCAGCTCACCTGCAGGCCCTCACCTACAATCTTTTACAGGGTCAGCTCACCTACAGGCCCTTGCAAGTAATATTTTACACGGTCAGCTCACCTACAAGCCCTCAACTACAACCTTTTAGGGGGTCAGCTCACCAGCAGGCCCTCACTTACAATCTTTTACAGGGTCATCTCACCTTCAGGCCCTCGCATATAATGTTTTACTGGGTCAGCTCATCTGCAGGCCCTCACCTACAAACTATTACTGGATCAGCACACCTGCAGGCCCTCGCATATAATTTTTTATAGGGTCAGCTCACCTGCAGGCCCTAACCTAAAATCTTTTAAAGGGTCATCTCACCTTCAGGCCCTCGCATATAATGTTTTACAGGGTCATCTCACCTTCAGGCCCTCGCATATAATGTTTTACAGGGTCAGCTCCCAGCAGGCCCTCACCTACAACCTTTTACTGGGTCAGCACACCTGCAGGCCCTCGCATATAATGTTTTACAGGGTCAGCTCCCAGCAGGCCCTCACCTACAACCTTTTACTGGGTCAGCACACCTGCAGGCCATCGCATATAATGTTTCACAGGGTAAGCTCACCTGCAGGCCCTCGCATATGTTTTACAGGGAAATCTTACCTACAGGCCCTCAACTACAATCTTTTATAGGGTCATCTCACCTGCAGGCCCTCACATATAAGGTTTTACAGGGTCAGCTCACCTACAATCTTTTACAAGGTCAGCTCACCTGCGGGCCCTCACCTACAACCTTTTAAAGGGTCAGCACTCCTGCAGGCACTCACCTATAATCTTTTACAGGGTCATCTCACCTGCAGGCACTCGCATATAATGTTTTACAGGGTCAGCTCACCTGCAGGCTCTCACCTACAATCTTTTACATGGTCAACTCACCTACAGGCACTCGCATATAATGTTGTACAGGTTCAGCTCACCTATAGGCCCTCGCATATAATGTTTTATAGGGTCAGCTCACCTGCATGCCCTTACCTACAATCTTTTACAGGGTCAGCTCACTAGCAGGCCCTCGCATATAATGTTTAACAGGGTCAGCTCACCTTTCAGGCCCTCATCTACAACCTTTTAGAGTTTCACCTTACCAGCAGGCCCTCGCCCCTAATGTTTTAGATGGTCAGATCAGCAGGCCCTCGCTCCAAATGTTTTTGAGGCTCACAAGCTGGCCAACAATTATAATTTTTTAAGGGTGTTTATGATTCCCTCCTTTATGTGTAACTAAGAGTGTATTGGAGTGCCGATACCTTGTAATTTTTGGCAGCCCTTTAATTTTATAAGTGTAGGAGTCCCACTACATGAACAATTGTACCACAATGTGAATGAGGCCCTCCTTTAAGTGATATACAGGCTGTTTCGGAGTGCCTCTTGCTTGTAATTTTTGGCACCACTTGCACTTTATATACAAGTCAATATACAGGAAAGAATGTTTACTAACAACTTTTCCTCTAAAATTGATTTTATCTTTCGTTTTGTGTGTATTATTGTTAGTCTGTCCCAGCAGCGACCTGGGTGTCCAAGATGCATTCATGCATGCCCATGCTGTTTCCAAACCATTTTGGTGGTGTTTCCTTCAATTTCTGACCTTTTCCTATGAACCAGACACCCTCCCCTCTTCAGAGGGTTTAATGCTCGGGCTCTCCCATTGACTTCCATTATACTCGGGTACTCGGTAGAGCACCCAAGCAACCTGATGTGTTAGGCCTGAACACCCGAGCACCCGGGTGCTCGATTAACACTAATGACGATAATGACGTGTCGATGGACAACACGTGGGTGCCCACAAAAGAGGAAGGGGAGGGGAGTTCAGAGGGAGAGATGGAAAGGCAGAGAGGGAGGAGAAGCATGCAGAGCTTGCAGGGCAGAAGAGGCAAAAAGCAGACTGCAAATGTATCTGGAGGTAGCCATCCACCATTTACGGTCACCTCTGGCCCTACCAGGACACCGGCACATGGCTCTGCAGGGTGGGCTTTTTTTAACTCATCTGGAGCCTGTGCTGTCAACACATAAGTCGCATATGTGTCCTTTCATAAGTGTTGCCATGCTGTCCTAGAACTGATAAACCTGGGTGAGAGAAACCACACAGAGGAACAGTTGCTCATCTACATTGAGCTGCAAATTTCGTGCTGAAAGTCTCCCACCAACTATATTTGGGAAGAATGGTCAGCAACAATTGCATGAGCATTGTGACTGAACTGCATTTTGGGAAATTATCCATACTCACTGCATGATGAATGTGCTAAATTTGGTGTTGCAACATCTTTTTAAAAGTATAGTGGTTTGAAGGTCCTGGTGATGTCCAGGAGAATGTCTGTGCTTTTCATCTGTTCTTATGTGGCCACCAATGCCATCCTGGACTTGCAGTGACAAAAGGGTTTGCCTTTGCATCACTCGATCCCCAACATTCCAACTCTCTGGAATTTCCCCTTGCATACTTTAGGTTGATTTGTCTGTACGAGCAGCATAGAACAGTCAGTGACTGCATAATCAGCAGAACACTTCAGCAGAGAGCATGTGTTATTTTGGGCTCAAGCAGTGGAAGCTCATCATGGAGTTGTGTCACATATTCAGGGACTTTGAAGAAGCCACGAGAACTAGAAGTATGGATAACAGCATCAGCAAAATCATCCCAACGATTATTATATTAGAGAAAATGTTCAAGCTCAAGCAACAAAAATTGGTGGAACATCCTCCACATCTTACTCACCACCATTTAGCTGTTGGAGACCAGCATTGCTGAAGTTACATGGAAGAAGAAATTTAGGAGGAGGTGAAATTGGTGTTGCAAGTGAACATCATGGAGTTTTACCAGGCACAGCTAAGGGATGAGGCTAAAACTCGTAATGACGTGCTGCTGATGATGGTGATCATGACAATGTCCATGACCAACCATCATAGTGGGGTTTGGAGCCTGAAAGGACTAGGTACCTTATTGGTGTATTTGACTGGCCGATTCTCGACCAGTTTATCGTTAGCGAGTGTTAACAGGAACACTTGTTAACAATGATCTGGCAGTGTAATACTGCCGCCGATTGCCCAATAAATGAGCTTTCATTACACTCTCCTGAAAGACATGATGTCACATCTATACACAAGCTCAGAATACACTTTGATTCTGTGGTTGAGAATATCATATACCGTATAGTGCCTATGACACAGGCCATATCATCACCTCTGATTGACTGTGTAGGCAAGGTCACCTTATGTGTTTATGTGATCTTCCATTTTCATCCTCTGTGCCCTGCTATGCCGTTATCTGATCTGTAAAATGGCAGACACCATTTTCAACAATTTGAATAAAATCATACAATTTTCGGATTTGCTGAGAATGGTAATTTTTGGGAAATTTGAGATGAATTTGACTTGTTTAGAATCAATTCACTCTATATGTTGGCCAATTTTGAGTAATTGGGTCTTGCCTATTGATAAGAGAATAGTTTGCTTGGGCGATTACTTTTTTAGGGTGGATTATTTTTTGTACAGTGCTTATTTATATATTTATATGATGTCCTTCAAGATCATAAAATACCGTAGATTTATTTTTTTTTTTTTTAGACAACACTCTTCTAGTGTAATTGGGCCTGCCAAATATAAGTTACAACTTGTCACAATTAGACTCAATCGAGCCAGCACCAGTTTACAAAAAGTAGAATCCCAGGCATCTTCCTACTAGTCTCAAGACCATCAGGGTAAATAGAGACAGGAGCAGTCCTGCCATCTCTATTCTATATGTGACACTCATGGAGCAGTAAAATCAGCTCTTGTCTTCTCTCTCAAGTCTTCTGCTGCTTGCCATAAATATACGGCCCTAGAACATGTGCTGTACATATAGAGCAGGCAGTACTTAACTGGTAAAGTCAGATACTGTTTAAGGAATACAAACGATAAATAATTCACAACTGAAAATGGTCATAAAGGATGTGTGTGATTGCACCTTCAGAATTTTGAAGGTTAGCTGAATGTTTGCAAATCCATAGCCATCTATGTGATGAGCTCTCTTTTATAAGACTTTATGTCTAGATCAAAGGTTTAATCTTATGAAAAGTTTCTTTAAAGTCTTTGTTCCTCAGCGTGTATATGATAGGATTAACCAGTGGGATCAGCACAGTATAAATCAGAGACAAGACCTTATTTGCGATCAGTGATTGTCCTTTTGTTGGAAACATATAAGCAATGATTAATGCCCCATAAAATAGAGAAACCACAATGAGGTGGGAGCTACAGGTGGAGAAGGCTTTCTGTCTTCCAGTATTGGATGGGATCTTCAGAATGGTGATGACAATGTAAACATAGGATACCACAATTATTATAAATGGTGACATAAGAACCAAACTTCCTGTTATAATGATCTGTGTATGAAGCATGGAGGTATCAGAGCAGGAGAGCTGCATTATGGGTTCCAAATCACAGTAGAAATGGTCAATAATGTGTGGTCCACAGAAATACAGATTACACATAGAAATTACATAGACCAACATCACTATAAATCCCATCAACCAAATTATATTTGCTGAGGTCACGCAAAATATATGAGTCATGATAGTATTATAGCGAAGGGGGTTACAGATGGCCAGATAACGATCGTAAGACATCACTGACAGAAGAAGACATTCCGAGGACTCAGTGGTAGTGAAGAAAGAAAACTGGAAGATGCAGCTGATGAGAGTCATAGTACTGCCTCCATACAGTACTGTGTGAAGAAGGATGGGGACAATATCTGTGGTCAGCAGGAGGTCACACAATGATAGCTGTGTAATAAAGAAGTACATGGGGGACTGAAGGGTTTTACTCACTGAGTACAAGACCATGATGAGAAGATTTCCTGAAAGGGTTGCACAGTATATAATAAGCAGCAGTGGGAAGAACAGAAATTTGAGGTTTTCAAGATTTGGGAATCCCAAAAGGATGATAGAGGTGATATTATTGGCCATCTAGAGAAGAGAATTGGGTGACTACAATTTTGAATGAACTGTAATAAAAAAGAATATTTATTATTATTGTTATTTTTATTATTTTTATTATTTATTATTATTATTATTATTATTATTATTATTATTATTATTATTACAGAGTATGCTGAATATTTTTGCATTACTGCATTAGTTGTATGAATCGTAATTGCCCGTGTAATATTCTAGAGCTACGCTCACTATTCTCCTGTTGGAATCTCTGTGTAAATATCCTACCACCATGAACTGTGCTGTTGTTCACTTCTCCTCCACAGGCTGCAGGTGTCATGGAAAATGGCTGGCACTCCTCCTTATAATGGTGCTCAGTGTTGTGGGAATATCCCAAGTCATATAGAGTGAAAAAAACACGGCACTCAAGCGACTTGTTGATATTGATACAATCACGTTTCTTTATTATTCTTCTTAATCGTTATTTTTTCCGTTATTTTATGACCACCATTGAAAAGACATAATAATAAATGGCCGACGTTTCGGTCTAACCAAGACCTTTATCAGGGCCTGAAGATAACAGATATATACAAAATTAATCATACAGGTCTGTATACAAACACCGACGGTGAAGATTTGAGCAGTATAATGTAAATATTGACAGTAACATCAGGGGATGACACAAATAGTCAGTACAAAGTATAGACAGATAGTCCACTATGGAGAAGGAGACAGACAGCACAATACACACTAGTCCAATACAATAAATGTATAAAGCCATGTTATCTCAAAAAGGAGGCATGTAAAAAGACATATAAAGAGAGTCCGTGGCGACTAGGAAGGAAGACAACCTAATATCAATGCATATATAGGTAAAAGTGCAACAAAGGTACAGGCAAAAAACAATAAGTCCAGCAGTTCAGAAGTACATACCTAGGAGCAATAGGATACATAGGTGCAGGTGGCATACAAGGTACGCTAGTTCAGCGCTTTAAATAGCGCGCCAGAGTACTACTTCCGGTCCGCGGCCGGGACCGGAAGTGCGTCACGGACATGCGCAATTCGGCAGATGAAGCCAAGCGGTCCATAGCGGGGACCGGAAGTGCGTCATAGACATGCGCGCCGTATGTTGAAGCCGGATGGCACAGAGTGTAAGGGACCAGTATTGCCAGGACTTAAAAGAGGTTAGATGCATGCGCTCATAAATGGAATAACACAAAACAAATAGATAACTGGCTATAAGGCATTATAGACAAAGCTTATAGCAAGATGGAGTAGTGGTATTGTGTTAAACTATCAAATATAAATAAACAATGAGTATATATAATATATAGTCGGGACTACTGACGTCGTGGAGGGGCCAATGGTAAGGGTCTACCTTAAATGGATTACAGTGGGTAATATTCTCTACCTATTTTGATAGTACAATATTCTAAAAAATAATAGATAATAATAGCCCATATAGCCCTCACGTCAAATATGGTATAGAGCCCCCAGTTAAATCAGGAAGATATAGTTATATCTATAGTCAAGACATCTAGAGAGTCCTAAATCGTGAGATCGAAGTCTCTGTTCAAGCCTGATGGATATAATGTTTTTAGTTCATGGATCCAGAAGGCTTCACGCCTTTGTAAAAGTAATTCACGATCACCACCGCGACGGAAGGGGAACGTGTTCCAATATTTGGAACCGTAATTGACTGATCTGGTGTTTCATATCGATAAAATGTTGAGGGATGGGAAGTTCAATTTTACCGCATCGTATATCGGATTTGTGTTTACATATGCGGTCTCGCACACACTGGGAGGTCTCCCCAACGTATGCGAGACCGCATGGACACTTAATCAAATAGACCGCATAAGTTGTGAGGCAAGTAAAGTAGCCTCGTATCTGGTAATTTTTACCTGAGTGTGGATGTGTAAACACTGGACCCTTCTTTACGTTCGTACATTGAGTACAATTTAGGCAGGGAAAGGTGCCACGTTTAGTCTCGGCCAAAGTAGTTTGAATCATCTTGGGTCTAGTCGAACCAATGTCAGCATGAACCAAAGAATCACGGATGTTTTTAGCACGTCTAAAGCACATTCGTAGTGGTACAGTGAATTCAGGGATCGTAGGATAAGACTTAGTTAATAGCGGCCAATGTTTCTGTATAATGTGCCGTAGACGTGCAACAAAAGGGTGATACGTCATCACCAATGGGATCCGTGGAGGATCAGTCCTAGGTTCTTTACGATGACATTGGCTAGAGTAGGCCAACTCTGTGTCAAGTAGAGTGCGTGGATAACCTCTAGCTGCAAATTTAGAGGCCATTTCGGTCAGGCGTTGTTGTTTACGTTTAGGGTCACTAACAATTCTAGAAACACGTGCGAACTGTGAGCGTGGTAAGGAAGTCTTAGTATTTCTTGGATGATTACTAGAGAATAGTAACAATGTATTCCTGTCAGTTGGTTTCGTATATAAGTCGACAGACAAAGTCCCATCAGCATTCTTGACCACCATAGTGTCAAGAAAGCTGACGGAGTTGAGTGTCCACATGCGCTGTAAACTGAAGGCCCTCTACCATCGTGTTGAGTTCCCTAAAGAAATTTTCGAATGATAGCCGATCACCACGCCAAATACAGAATATGTCGTCGATATATCGACGCCATATTATAGCGTGCGATTGAAAAAGACTGTGTGGATATACATGGTCCTGTTCAAAGCGATCCATATATATATTGGCGTAGGGCGGGGCCACATTAGCCCCCATTGCTGTCCCTTTCTGCTGTAAATAAAATTGGTCTTGAACATAAAATAGTTTTTCCAACACGAACCGTAATAGGTCCACACAGAATTGTTGTTGATCAACTGACAATGAGCTATCCTTGAGTAACGTCTGAACAGACTGTACACCCCCATCATGAGTGATAGAGGTGTATAGGCTGCTGACATCCAGGGTCACGAGAAGGGTATCAGGTGGAAGGGTATCAGAGAGAACCTATAGAAGTTGCAAAAAGTGTGAGGTGTCGGGGAGAAAGATTTGGTACGGCGTGTTTTTTTCACTCTATATGACTTGCAGGATATCCCCACAACTCTGAGCACCATTATAAGGAGGAGTGCCAGCCATTTTCCATAGTGAATCTTTATGCTCTCTGAGCTTGAGCACCCACCAATGTCAGCGACAACATTCTCTTACGATGTTTCCACGGCAGAGGAGATAGTCTCACGTGTCAAGACATCAAGCGAGTTCTTACAGATACCGCATAGTGAATTTAAAACCCGCGACTGGGAACGTGAATCCAAAAAGGTGATATCTTCCGAATTGCACTGTACTACCTTGGCTGAATACTATCGGAGTGGCCGTATTCCAAGAGGTCTGAGAGTGAATCTCCGCCCTAATCTATTTCCGAACAATAAAGAATATTGTGAAAAATTCGAGACCATCTTAAATAAATGTTCACTGGACATTATTGTACTTAGTATCGAATATCTTCAGCAATCTATCTCGGAAAGCCGAGAAAAATTAAGTGCAATAGAAACTCAACTGACATCTACTCTTCCTGTACAAGAGTGGACCGAACTCAAGAAAAAAACCGAAAAAGTGTTGGAGGAACATAAAAAATACATAGAACGTACTAAACGCACAAAATATCTACGAGATATCGAAGATTACCAACAAAAGAGAGTATATCGTTGGCAATGGCAGAATTCCGAAAATTTTGGATATCGATCTTATGGGGACTATGCCTCATCCTCCTCTGGGAGCGAGAGATCCACTCGCTATCGTCCACAACGTTTTTTTCGCGGGAGGGGGTCCCGCCCACGCAGAAGAGCATACGAACACGAAGGGGGCGAGGCTCAAGACGCATCAGAACCAACCAGTATGGTAACCCGATCGCAGATACGGACTTGATAGTTAATATCTCCTCTCGGTCTCTTACGCCTACAGAACTCTCAGTACTAGCAAAGGGCTTATCCTTTTGCCCTACTAATTCCTTATATACGTTTGGTGTTACACAAGATTTACATAGATTCTATAGAACCCTGCGCCTTAAGACCCATTTTGCACAGTGTGAGCCTGCTGATAGACAGGATAAGGCACGTCAATCATCTCTTTCTATTGGATCCCTAGGCTTATGTAATAAGAGTGAATTTTCACCTCCCAAAACCTATCATGGCGTTGAGGCCTATATCGACATTATCAATAGGGAAATACAAAAAGAATTGGAGGCTTATAGAAAGGGACAGTATCCATCACATGGCAATCTAACACCCTCTGAAAATAATGCTCTGAAAGCTCTCAGAGAGGATAAGCGGATCACAATAAAACCGGCCGACAAAGGCGGTGCCATCGTAGTGATGGATACAACCTTCTATAAATCTGAAATTTTACGCCAACTATCTGATCAAGAAACATATAAGATGTTAGCACATAATCCCTCTTTTCAGATACAGAGGGAGATTGAGAATTTTTTGCAACAACATCTTACAAAGGGCACTATTGACAAGGCTACTTACACCTTCTTGTATAACAAAAACCCTATCACACCTGTGTTCTATGTGTTGCCAAAAATACATAAAGACTTACAACATCCCCCTGGGCGTCCAATCGTGGCCTCTTCTGAGTCACTTTTGTCACCCTTATCTGTCTATCTAGAAAAATCTTAACACCTTTGTGTACGTCGTACCAAGTCCTTTCTCCTCGACACCTCACACTTTTTACAACTTATAGGTTCTCTCGATATCCTTCCACCTGATACCCTTCTCGTGACCCTGGATGTCAGCAGCCTATACACCTCTATCACTCATGATGGGGGTGTACAGTCTGTTCAGACGTTACTCAAGGATAGCTCATTGTCAGTTGATCAACAACAATTCTGTGTGGACCTATTACGGTTCGTGTTGGAAAAAACTTTTATGTTCGGCGACCAATTTTATTTACAGCAGAAAGGGACAGCAATGGGGGCTAATGTGGCCCCGCCCTACGCCAATATATATATGGATCGCTTTGAACAGGACCATGTATATCCACACAGTCTTTATCAATCGCACGCCATAATATGGCGTCGATATATCGACGACATATTCTGTATTTGGCGTGGTGATCGGCTATCATTCGAAAATTTCTTTAGGGAACTCAACACGATGGTAGAGGGCCTTCAGTTTACAGCGCATGTGGACACCAACTCCGTCAGCTTTCTTGACACTATGGTGGTCAAGAATGCTGATGGGACTTTGTCTGTCGACTTATATACGAAACCAACTGACAGGAATACATTGTTACTATTCTCTAGTAATCATCCAAGAAATACTAAGACTTCCTTACCACGCTCACAGTTCGCACGTGTTTCTAGAATTGTTAGTGACCCTAAACGTAAACAACAACGTCTGACCGAAATGGCCTCTAAATTTGCAGCTAGAGGTTATCCACGCACTCTACTTGACACAGAGTTGGCCTACTCTAGCCAATGTCATCATAAAGAACCTAGGACTGATCCTCCACGGATCCCATTGGTGATGACGTATCACCCTTTTGTTGCACGCTCTACGGCACATTATACAGAAACATTGGCCGCTATTAACTAAGTCTTATCCTACGATCCCTGAATTCACTGTACCACTACGAATGTGCTTTAGACGTGCTAAAAACATCCGTGATTCTTTGTTCATGCTGACATTGGTTCGACTAGACCCAAGATGATTCAAACTACTTTGGCCGAGACTAAACGTGGCACCTTTCCCTGCCTAAATTGTACTCAATGTACGAACGTAAAGAAGGGTCCAGTGTTTACACATCCACACTCAGGTAAAAATTACCAGATACGAGGCTACTTTACTTGCCTCACAACTTATGCGGTCTATTTGATTAAGTGTCCATGCGGTCTCGCATACGTTGGGGAGACCTCCCAGTGTGTGCGAGACCGCATATGTAAACACAAATCCGATATACGATGCGGTAAAATTGAACTTCCCATCCCTCAACATTTTATCGATATGAAACACCAGATCAGTCAATTACGGTTCCAAATATTGGAACACGTTCCCTTCCTCGCCGCGGTGGTGATCGTAAATTACTTTTACAAAGGCGTGAAGCCTTCTGGATCCATGAACTAAAAACATTATATCCATCAGGCTTGAACAGAGACTTCGATCTCACGATTTAGGACTCTCTAGATGTCTTGACTATAGATATAACTATATCTTCCTGATTTAACTGGGGGCTCTATACCATATTTGACGTGAGGGCTATATGGGCTATTATTATCTATTATTTTTTAGAATATTGTACTATCAAAATAGGTAGAGAATATTACCCACTGTAATCCATGTTTAAGGTAGACCCTTACCATTGGCCCCCTCCACGACGTCAGTAGTCCCGACTATATATTATATATACTTATTGTTTATTTATATTTGATAGTTTAACACAATACCACTACTCCATCTTGCTATAAGCTTTGTCTATAATGCCTTATAGCCAGTTATCTATTTGTTTTGTGTTATTCCATTTATGAGCGCATGCATCTAACCTCTTTGAAGTCCTGGCAATACTGGTCCCTTACACTCTGTGCCATCCGGCTTCAACATACGAAGTGCGCATGTCTATGACGCACTTCCGGTCCCCGCTGTGGACCGCTTGGCTTCATCTGCCGAATTGCGCATGTCCGTGACGCACTTCCGGTCCCGGCCGCGGACCGGAAGTGGTACTCTGGCGCGCTATTTAAAGCGCTGAACTAGCGCACCTTGTATGCCACCTGCACCTATGTATCCTATTGCTCCTAGGTATGTACTTTTGAACTGCTGGACTTATTGTTTTTTGCCTGTACCTTTGTTGCACTTTTACCTATATATGCATTGATATTAGGTTGTCTTCCTTCCTAGTCGCCACGGACTCTCTTATATGTCTTTTACATGCCTCCTTTTTGAGATAACATGGCTTTATACATTTATTGTATTGGACTAGTGCGTATTGTGCTGTCTGTCTCCTTCTCCATAGTGGATTATCTGTCTATACTTTGTACTGACTATTTGTGTCATCCCCTGATGTTACTGTCAATATTTACATTATACTGCTCAAATCTTCACCGTCGGTGTTTGTATACAGACCTGTGTGATTAATTTTGTATATATCTGTTATCTTCAGGCCCTGATAAAGGTCTTGGTTAGACCGAAACGTCGGCCATTTATTATTATGTCTTTTCAATGGTGGTCATAAAATAACGAAAAAATAACGATTAAGAAGAACAATAAAGAAACGTGATTGTATTAATATCAACAAGTCGCTTGAGTGCCGTGTTTTTTTCACTCTATACACCTACAGGCCCTCACCTACATTCTTTTACAGGGTCAGCTTATCTGAAGGCCCTTGCATCTAATGTTTTACACGGTCAGCTCACCTGCGGGCCCTCACCTTACAACCTTTTAGAGGGTCAGCTCACCTACAGGCCCTCAACTACAATCTATTACAGGGTCAGCTCACCTGCAGGCCCTCACCTACAATCTTTTACAGGGTCAGCTCACCTACAGGCCCTTGCAAGTAATATTTTACACGGTCAGCTCACCTACAAGCCCTCAACTACAACCTTTTAGGGGGTCAGCTCACCAGCAGGCCCTCACTTACAATCTTTTACAGGGTCATCTCACCTTCAGGCCCTCGCATATAATGTTTTACTGGGTCAGCTCATCTGCAGGCCCTCACCTACAAACTATTACTGGATCAGCACACCTGCAGGCCCTCGCATATAATTTTTTATAGGGTCAGCTCACCTGCAGGCCCTAACCTAAAATCTTTTAAAGGGTCATCTCACCTTCAGGCCCTCGCATATAATGTTTTACAGGGTCATCTCACCTTCAGGCCCTCGCATATAATGTTTTACAGGGTCAGCTCCCAGCAGGCCCTCACCTACAACCTTTTACTGGGTCAGCACACCTGCAGGCCTCGCATATAATGTTTTACAGGGTCAGCTCACCAGCAGGCCCTCACCTACAACCTTTTACTGGGTCAGCACACCTGCAGGCCATCGCATATAATGTTTCACAGGGTAAGCTCACCTGCAGGCCCTCGCATATAATGTTTTACAGGGAAATCTTACCTACAGGCCCTCAACTACAATCTTTTATAGGGTCATCTCACCTGCAGGCCCTCACATATAAGGTTTTACAGGGTCAGCTCACCTAAGCCCAATACTTTTTACAAGGTCAGCTCACCTACGGGCCCTCACCTACAACCTTTTAAAGGGTCAGCACTCCAGCAGGCACTCACCTATAATCTTTACAGGGTCATCTCACCTGCAGGCACTCGCATATAATGTTTTACAGGGTCAGCTACCTGCAGGCTCTACCTACAATCTTTTACAGGTCACTCACTACAGCCTCGCATATAATGTTTTACAGGTTCAGCTCACCTATAGGCCCTCGCATATAATGTTTTATAGGGTCAGCTCACCTGCATGCCCTTACCTACAATCTTTTACAGGGTCAGCTCACTAGCAGGCCCTCGCATATAATGTTTTACAGGGTCATCTCACCTTCAGGTCCTCACCTACAACCTTTTAGAGTTTCAGCTTGCCAGCAGGCCCTCGCCCCTACTGTTTTAGATAGGTCAGATCAGCAGGCCCTTGCTCCAAATGTTTTTGAGGCTCACAAGCTGGCCAACAATTATAATTTTTTAAGGGTGTTTATGATTCCCTCCTTTATGTGTAACTAAGAGTGTATTGGAGTGCCGATACCTTGTAATTTTTGGCAGCCCTTTAATTTTATAAGTGTAGGAGTCCCACTACATGAACAATTGTACCACAATGTGAATGAGGCCCTCCTTTAAGTGATATACAGGCTGTTTCGGAGTGCCTCTTGCTTGTAATTTTTGGCACCACTTGCACTTTATATACAAGTCAATATACAGGAAAGAATGTTTACTAACAACTTTTCCTCTAAAATTGATTTTATCTTTCGTTTTGTGTGTATTATTGTTAGTCTGTCCCAGCAGCGACCTGAGTGTCCAAGATGCATTCATGCATGCCCATGCTGTTTACAAACCATTTTGGTGGTGTTTCCTTCAATTTCTGACCTTTTCCTATGAACCAGACACCCTCTCCTCTTCAGAGAAGGGTGCTTGGTTTAATGCTCGGGCTCTCCCATTGACTTCCATTATACTTGGGTGCTCAGTAGAGCACCCAAGTAACCTGATGTGTTCGGCTCGAACACCCGAGCACCCGGGTGCTCGATCAACACTAATGACGATGATGACGTATCGATGGACGCCACGTGGGTGCCTACAAAAGAGGAAGGGGAAGTGAGTTCAGAGGGAGAGACGGAGAAGCAGAGAGGGAGGAGAAGCATGCAGAGCTTGCAAGGCAGAAGAGGCAAAAAGCAGACTGCAAATGTATCTGGAGCGAGCCATCCACCATTTACGGTCACCTCTGGCCCTACCAGGACACCGGCACATGGCTCTGCAGGGTGGGCTTTTTTAACGCATCTGGAGCCTGTGCTGTCAACGCATAAGTCACATATGTGTCCTTTCATAAATGTTGCCATGCTGTCCTAGAACTGATAAACCTGGGTGAGAGAAACCACATAGAGGAACAGTTGCTCATCTACATTGAGCTGCAAATTTCGTGCTGAAAGTCTCCCACCAACTATATTTGGGAAGAATGGTCAGCAACAATTGCATGAGCATTGTGACTGAACTGCATTTTGGGAAATTATCCATACTCACTGCATGATGAATGTGCTAAATTTGGTGTTGCAACATCTTTTTAAAAGTATAGTGGTTTGAAGGTCCTGGTGATGTCCAGGAGAATGTCTGTGCATTTCAGCTGTTCTTATGTGGCTACCAATGCCATCCTGGACTTGCAGTGACAAAAGGGTTTGCCTTTGCATCACTCGATCCCCAACATTCCAACTCTCTGGAATTTCCCCTTGCATACTTTAGGTTGATTTGTCTGTACGAGCAGCATAGAACAGTCAGTGACTGCATAATCAGCAGGGATCAAGCAGTGGAAGCTCATCATGGAGTTGTGTCACATATTTAGGGATTTTGAAGAAGCCACGAGAACTAGAAGTATGGAAAACAGCATCAGCAATATCATCCCAACGATTATTATATTAGAGAAAATGTTCAAGCTCAAGCAACAAAAGTTGGTGGAACATATTCCACATCTTACTCACTACCATTTAGCTGTTGGAGACCAGCATTGCTGAAGTTTCATGGAAGAAGAAATTTAGGAGGAGGTAAAATTGGTGTTGCAAGTGGACATCATGGAGTTTTACCAGGCACAGCTAAGGGATGAGGCTAAAACTCGTAATGACGTGCTGCTGGTGATAATGACAATGTCCATGACCAACCATCATAGTGGGGTTTGGAGCCTGAAAGGACTAGGTACCCTAATGGTGTATTTGACTGGCCGATTCTCGACCAGTTTATCGTTAGCGAGTGTTCACAGGAACGCTTGTTAACGATGATCTGGCAGTGTAATACTGCCGCCGATTGCCCGATAAATGAGCTTTCATTACACTCTCCTGAAAGACATGATGTCACATCCATACACAAGCTCAGAATACACTTGGATTCTGTGGTTGAGAATATCATCACCTCTGATTGACTGTGTAGGCAAGGTCACCTTATGTGTTTATGTGATCTTCCATTTTCATCCTCTGTGCCCTGCTATGCCGTTATCTGATCTGTAAAATGGCAGACACCATTTTCAACAATTTGAATAAAATCATACAATTTTTGGATTTGCTGAGAATGATCATTTTTGGGAAATTTGAGATGAATTTGACTTGTTTAGAATCAATTCACTCTATATGTTGGCCAATTTTGAGTAATTGGGTCTTGCCTATTGATAAGAGAATAGTTTGCTTGGGCGATTACTTTTTTAGGGTGGATTTTTTGTACAGTGCTTATTTATTTATTTATATGATGTCCTTCAAGATCATAAAATACCGTTGATTTTTTTTTTTTTTTTAGACAACACTCTTCTAGTGTGCCTTTCTAATATAAGTTACAACTTGTCACCATTAGACTCAATAGAGCCAGCACCAGCTAACAAAAAGTAGAATCCCGGGAATCTTCCTACTAGTCTCAAGACCATCAGGGTAAATAGAGACAGGAGCAGTCCTGCCATCTCTGTTCTATATGTGACACTCATGGAGCAGTAAAATCAGCTCTTGTCTTCTCTCTCAAGTCTTCTGCTGCTTGCCATAAATATACGGCCCTAGAACATGTGCTGTACGTATAGAGCAGGCAGTACTTAACTGGTAAAGTCAGATACTGTTTAAGGAATACAAACGATAAATAATTCACAACTGAAAATGGTCATAAAGGATGTGTGTGATTGCACCTTCAGAATTTTGAACGTTAGCTGAATGTTTGCAAATCCATAGCCATCTATGTGATGAGCTCTCTTTTATAAGACTTTATGTCTAGATCAAAGGTTTAATCTTATGAAAAGTTTCTTTAAAGTCTTTGTTCCTCAGCGTGTATATGATAGGATTAACCAGTGGGATCAGCACAGTATAAATCAGAGACAAGACCTTATTTACGATCAGTGATTGTCCTTTGTTGGAAACATATAAGCAATGATTAATGCCCCATAAAATAGAGAAACCACAATGAGGTGGGAGCTACAGGTGGAGAAGGCTTTCTGTCTTCCGGTATTGGATGGGATCTTCAGAATGGTGATGACAATGTAAACATAGGATATCACAATTATTATAAATGGTGACATAAGAACCAAACTTCCTGTTATAATGATCTGTGTATGAAGCATGGAGGTATCAGAGCAGGAGAGCTGCATTATGGGTTCCAAATCACAGTAGAAATGGTCAATAATGTGTGGTCCACAGAAATACAGATTACACATAGAAATTACATAGATCAACATCACTATAAATCCCATCAACCAAATTATATTTGCTGAGGTCACGCAAAATATATGAGTCATGATAGTATTATAGCGAAGGGGGTTACAGATGGCCAGATAACGATCGTAAGACATCACTGACAGAAGAAGACATTCCGAGGACTCAGTGGTAGTGAAGAAAGAAAACTGGAAGATGCAGCTGATGAGAGTCATAGCACTGCCTCCATACAGTACAGTGTGAAGTAGGACTGGGACAATATCTGTGGTCAGCAGGAGGTCACACAATGATAGCTGTGTAATAAAGAAGTACATGGGGGACTGAAGGGTTTTACTCACTGAGTACAAGACCATGATGAGAAGATTTCCTGAAAGGGTTGCACAGTATATAATAAGCAGCAGTGGGAAGAACAGAAATTTGAGGTTTTCAAGATTTGGGAATCCCAAAAGGATGATAGAGGTGATATTATTGGCCATCTAGAAAAGAGAATTGGGTGACTACAATTTTGAATGTTGAATAAACTGTAATAAAAAATAATCTTTATTATTATTATTATTATTACAGAGTATGCTGAATATTTTTGCATTATTGCATTAGTTGTATGAATCGTTATTGCCTGTGTAATATTCTAGAGCTACGCTCACTATTCTCCTGTTGGAATCTCTGTGTAAATATCCTACCACCATGAACTGTGCTGTTGTTCACTTCTCCTCCACAGGCTGCAGGTGTCTGATTCAAGAGGCTTGTTTGGACACTACACATTCAGCTTTGCTATTCTGACTGTAATCTAACTTTGCTATGTTTTTCTGTGTTATATGTGAACTTTTAAGCCACAAAATACCTTTCCACCAAATTAGTGGTTAACTCTTTACTAGGACTGGTCTCTGCTTTGCCACATCATAATGTCCTATGGTGCTTGTGTTAAATTCTTCTTTTTAAAGGGATTGGCGACTTTCTGGTTACTGTTCACCAATGTTTGTAAGATAATTATATGGCCTTTGTTGAAGTTCTACATTTCATAAGGTATGCCCTTTGTTTGACAAGTCTTTTGTACTTTCTGCCCAAAGGTCTTGTCTGTAAAATGACTGCTGATAGAGGGTCATATGACTTAGCAAATCACTTCCCTGTGTTGTCTCCTCCATTCCATAGACTTCACTTGCCTTCTGCACTGTTGGGAGTTTAGTGCAGGTGCAGTGTGTTTGAATGGAGGAGGTTGAGTGATGTGTTTGGTCACATGACCCTCCATCTTACGCACAGGACCTCTATGAGGACAGCACAGAAGATTAGCCTAACAAGGAGGCATGACTTATGAAATATAGAAATGGCACAGAATATCATCAAAGGCAATATTAGTAAGTGCCATTAGTCGTCTTAGGTAAATATTGGTTACAAGTAGCCAGAAAGTGGCCAACTCCTTTAAACAGTCATGGTTATTGCAGTCAATGCTTGGGAATTTATTGTATACTCCATAATTTGTTTGAAGTCCCAAGTCTGCTTCTTTATTTAACTCCTAATCTCAACCATCTAAGTTCCTGACTTCCCTATGGTATTCTAGTCCTGTTGCTGGGTTTGTTTGCCAGTCCTGCTGATGTGCTTGAGCTATAGTCCAGCTATGAGTTACTATCTTCCAGTCTTGCTTCAAACTACCATCCTGTGTCCTATTACTCTGCTACTTCACAGTTGTAAACTACACTTTACAATTTTTTAGCAATGATGTTTACTCTGCTGCTCCACAGTAACAAATATGGCTCTGTTTAGCCTTTCCACTTGTGTTCACTTCACTTTCTATGCTCCTCAGCACTGAAACTGCAACACTAAAAAGAAAAAGTCATGGAATTACAGAAAAAACAGGATTGATAGACATGTTCATGATGTGCTAATGATTAAAAATGGAACTAAAATATTCAAAAATTTCAATTTCTTCAGTGTGGAGAACAAAGTAACACACACAGAAATACCTGCACTTACACGTCTTGACATGCTATCAATAAGGTTATTAATGGTTGTTTGAGGAATGATCTTCCATGCCAAATACACTTAAAGAGGACCTTTCACTGGTCCACAGTTTATGAGTTAAAGCTATGTACATGGAGGCGACCCAGGGATGTCCCTGCACTTACTTGTATCCCTGGGTGCTGCTCCGTTCAGTCCTCTAGTAGCCCCAGTACCGGCGCTCCTGCTGCTCTAATTTTGCCTGGGCGGAGACTTCTTCTTCTGCCTGGGCGTCTCCTTCTCCAGGGCTGGAGCGCTGGCCAATCGCAGCGCTCAGCTCGTATTCAGGATATGACCTGAGCGCTGCGATTGGCCAGTGCTCCAGCCCTGGGAGAAGGAGACGCCCAGGGCAGAAGAAGAAGTCTCCGCCCCAGGCAAAATTAGAGCAGCAGGAGCGCCGGTACCGGGGGCTACAGAGGACGAACGGATCGGCACCCAGGGATACAAGTAAGTGCAGGGACATCCCTGGGTGCCGCTCTCCATGTACATAGCTTTAACTCATAAACTGTGGACCAGTGAAAGGTCCTCTTTAAGGATGCAAATTATCAAGATTGCCTGCCGGCAGCTACCCTTTGCAATAGCTGACCAATGATGTCCCAGATGTGCTCTATGGGAGACAAGTCAAGAGGCACTGCAGGCTATAGTAGCATGTTTAGGCAATGCAACCTGCTCACAGTTGCATGAGCAATAATATGCGAAATGGAGTCGCCCTTTAAAAAAAAACAGCTTATGGGGCACTTGGGATAAAAGGCTGCACCAAATAACCAAATCAATGTAACGTAGAGCTATTAGCATACCTAAAATGAAGACTAGGGGCCTGGTTACCATACATTATGCCACTCTACACCATTATCCTAGAAGTAGGACCAATGTCAAGTTCCCTTTTGAAGGTTTCTTTATGACTTTGGCCATGTTGTCTTTGGCCCAATCTGTAGATTTTATTGTGTCTAAGACTGCCTAATGGCTGTGTGTTGAGTTATTTTGAGGGCACACCAAATTTAGACTGTTATACAAGCTGTACACTGTCTACTTTATATTGTATCAAAGTATGAGATCTTCAGTGTTGTGCCATGAAAAGATATAATTAAATATTTACAAAAAAGTGAGGGGTGTACTCACTTTTGTGAGATACTGTAAGTGCTACCAGCATTGCTGCAAAGGTTGGGGGGGGGGTGCCTGTCAGTGTTCAGACCATACGCCGCACACTGCATCAAATTGGTCAGCATGGCTGTCATCCCAGAAGTAAGACTCTTCTAAAAATGATGCTCAAGAAAGCCCGCAGTTTGCTGAAGACAAGCAGACCAAGGAGATGGATTACTGGAACCATGCTCTGAGGTCTGATGAGACCAAGATAAACTTATTTGGTTCAGATGGTGTCAAGCGTGTGTGGCAGTAACCAGATGAGTAGTACAAAGACAAGTGTGTCTTGCCTATAGTCAAGCATCATGGTTTGGGGCTGCATGAGTGCTGCCAGCTGTGGAGAGCTACAGTCCATTGAGGGAACCATGAATGGCAACATGTACTGTGATATCCTGAAGCAGAGTATGATCCTCTTCCTTCAGAAACTGGGCCGCAGGGCTGTATTCCAACATAATAACAACCCCCAACACACTTCCAAGACAACCACTGCCTTGCCAAAGAAACTGAGGTAAAGGTGCTGGACTGGCCAAGCATGTCTCCAGACCTAAATCATATTGAGCATCCGTGGTGCATCCTCAAACGGAAGGTGGAGGACTGCAAGGTCTCTAACATCCACCAGCTCCGTGATGTGGTCATGGAGGGGTGGAAGAGCATTGCAGTGGCAATCTGTGAAAGATCTAGTGACCTCCATGCCCAACAGAGTTAAGGCAGTGTTGGAAAATAATGATGGCTGCACAAAATATTGACACTTTTGGCACAATTTGGCCATTTTCACTTAGGGGTGTGCTCACTTGTGTTGCCAGCAGTTTAGACATTAATGATGTGTGTTATTTTGAGGGAACACCAAATTTGCACTGTTATACAAGCTGTACACTGACTACTTTACATTGTCTCAACATCTTCAATGTTGTCGCAGGAAAAGATATAATAAAATATTAGCAAAAATTTGAGGGGTGTACTGACTGGTGTGAGATACTGTACATTTAATAGTAGATGATATTGCCTGACGGAGGGGATCGTAAAATGCATTACCAGGGAAACTCCAAATAAAGTACTTGCTGCTATCCAGTGAAAGACTTACTGCTTACCCTGGTTGCACTGCTGCCATACTCAATCTCATCTCCTTCTACAGTGTATTATCCAGCTCTACAAGCAACTTGGAGGGACCATCTGGCTGCACATCGATTCATCGAATTGTGTGTTGCCTGGAGGCTGTTGCTCCCTGAGCGCAACTGCACCTGGTGAGAAGCTCTCCACTGAGGTTTTCACCCTCTGTCTGGTGGTCCTCCCTAATATGCACTCTCTCTTTTCTTTCAAGTAAGTGTTCTGCTTATGGAGTCACTGTGTACATACATTACTTATCCTGTACTGATCCTAAGTTACATCCTGTATTATACTCCAGAGCTGCACTCACTATCCTGCTGGTGGAGTCACTGTGTACATACATTACTTATCCTGTACTGATCCTGAGTTACATCCTGTATTATACTCCAGAGCTGCACTCACTATCCTGCTGGTGCAGTCACTGTGTACATACATTACTTATCCTGTACTGATCCTGAGTTACATCCTGTATTATACTCCAGAGCTGCACTCACTACTCTGCTGGTGGAGTCACTGTGTACATACATTACTTATCCTGTACTGATCCTGAGTTACATCCTGTATTATACTCCAGAGCTGCACTCACTATTCTGCTGGTGGAGTCACTGTGTACATACATTACTTATCCTGTACTGATCCTGAGTTACATCCTGTATTATACTCCAGAGCTGCACTCACTATTCTGCTGGTGCAGTCACTGTGTACATACATTACTTATCCTGTACTGATCCTGAGTTACATCCTGTATTATACTCCAGAGCTGCACTCACTATTCTGCTGGTGGAGTCACTGTGTACATACATTACTTATCCTGTACTGATCCTGAGTTACATCCTGTATTATACCCCAGAGCTGCACTCACTATTCTGCTGGTGCAGTCACTGTGTACATACATTACTTATCCTGTACTGATCCTGAGTTACATCCTGTATTATACTCCAGAGCTGCACTCACTATTCTGCTGGTGCAGTCACTGTGTACATACATTGCTTATCCTGTACTGATCCTGAGTTACATCCTGTATTATACTCCAGAGCTGCACTCACTATTCTGCAGGTGCAGTCACTGTGTACATACATTACTTATCCTGTACTGATCCTGAGTTGTGTCCTGTATTATAGTCCAGAGCTGCATTCACTATTCTGCTGGTGAAGTCATTGTGATATGTAACATAATTGTAATCTTACGTTATGTACACAAGCAGATGATAAGGAATAAAGCAAGCAGGTCTCAGGATAAATTATATGTCTAAAGATTTGTACAGAGCAGACCTTTGCACCCATCTACGTTGCTGATTTTTGCTGAGGCTGTTTCCAGTGAATAAGTGAACACATACAGTATTTAGGTTTACTGAGCTCCTCTTAATGTGGGTCTTATTGTTCCTTCATAGAATGTCCTGGGGAACACAGTCTAGGGAGGATCCAAGCATCAAGGTCCATACCTCAATGAAGAGGTTAAGGTATAACATTCGCCAGTCCATAGTGGTACGGAACACGGAACAATAGAAAAACCATGGGGTAGATACATGTGTGTGATGTAATGAAGGCTCAGTTGATAACATTGAGACTAAAACGAATATTCTTCAGAATGATGACTTCATGTTTTAGCCTCTCTGTAGCTTTGTCTGTGATGTATAGAATATCTGTAGCTACATGTGTAATAAGAAGCTTAACATTCCTGCTGCAAAATAAAAGAATGTCATGTAATACCAGAGCAGCCTGTGGAGCCGTGAAATAATTATATAGAGCTAAAAAGCACGTCCATTATATACCTTCATGTGAAGAGTGATCTATATTCAGAGATCCCAGAGAGGACCCATCAGCCTCTCCTGAGCACATATATAAATTAAGTCAAATTAATCAAATGAGATATAATTTTCTAAAAGTAAATAGGATAGTGAGATTACATATCCCACATGTCATTCCAACTAGAGATGAGCAAATTTCTTCAAATATGATGTTGATCTCAATTAACCCAACTGGTTGTCAGTTTCAATTAAGGTCCAAAACAATTTGACTTAAGTCAAAAGTGCCCAGATGCATGGAAAAGTCTCTCTCTCTCTCTATCTCGCTCTCTCTCTCCCGCTCTCTCTCTTGCTCTCTCTCTCGCTCTCTCTCTCCCGCTCTCCCTCTTGCTCTCTCTCTCTCTGGCTCTCTCTCTCGCGCTCTCTCGCTCTCTCTCTTGCTCTCTCGCTCTCTCTCTTGCTCTCTCTCATTCTCACGCTCTCTCTCTCACTCTCTCTCTTGCTCTCTCTCTCTCGCTCTCTCTCTCTCTCTGGCTCTCTGGCTCTCTCTCTCACTCTCTCTCTTTCGCTCTCTCTCGCTCTCTCTCTCCCGCTCTCTCTCTCGCTCTCTTGCTCTCTCTCTCTCTCGCTCTCTCTCTTTCGCTCTCTCTCTCTCTCTCTTTACTTCTCCTCGACTATCCTGAATCAAATCACACATAGAGATGAGCGAACACCTGGATGTTCGGGTTCGAGAGGTTCGACCGAACTTCCGGAAAATATCCGGGTTCGTGATCCGAACTCAACCCGAACTTCATCCCGAACCCGAACCCCATAGAAGTCAATGGGGACCCGAACTTTTGGGCACTAAAAAGGCTGTAAAAGACTCCCAGAAAGGGCTAGAGGGCTGCAAAAGGCAGCAAAATGTAGGTAAATCCCCTGCAAACAAATGTAGATAGGGAAATGATGACTTAACATAAAATAAAAAAAAATTAACCAATATTAATTGGAGTTAGGTCCCATAGCACAGAATCAGGCTTCAAATCACCCACCAATCGAGAAGGTCGCTTACTATTATTTCGACCCCAGCATCCAGACAAAGGAGAGAGGTCCCATAGCAGAGAATCTGGCATCATATCAACCACCACAGGAGAAGGCCACTTTCAGTGACTTAGGCCTTAGCACCCAGACAGAGGAGACATGTCAGATAGCACAAGCATTACATTTATACCATCCAGCACAGGAGAAGGCCACTTTTAGTTACTTTGACCCCTGCACCCAGAAAGAGGAGAGAGGCCCCACAGCACATATTCAGGCATCATATCACCTACCACAGGAGTAGGCCACCATTTAGTTAATTTGACCCCTGCACCCATGTCAGCTGGTACAAGCATCAGTTTTACATCACCCAGCACAAGAGAAGGCCACTTTTAGAGACTTTGACCCCTGCACCCAGACGGAGGAGAGAGGTTTTCACAGCAGAGAATCAGGCATTTAGATCACCCACCACAGGAGTAGGCCACCATTTAATAGGACCCCGGCAACCATGTCAGATGGCACAAGTATAACATTTATATCACCCAGCACATGACAAGGCCACTTTCAGTGAGTTAGGCCTTAGCAACGAGACAGAGGAGACAGGTCAGATAGCACAAGCATCAGTTTTACATCAACCACCACAGGAGAAGGGCAATTTTAGAGACTTTGACCCCTGCAGCCACACGGAGGAGAGAGGTCCCACAGCAGAGATTCAGGCATTTATATCAGCCAGCACAGGAGAAGGCCGCTTTCAGTGACTTAGGCCTTAGCACCGACACAGAGGAGACAGGTCAGATAGCACAAACATTAGTTTTACATCAACCACCACAGGAGAAGGGCACTTTTAGAGACTTTGACCCCTGCAGCCACACGGAGGAGAGAGGTCCCACAGCAGAGATTCAGGCATTTATATCAGCCAGCACAGGAGAAGGCCGCTTTCAGTGACTTAGGCCTTAGCACCGACACAGAGGAGACAGGTCAGATAGCACAAGCATCAGTTTTACATCAACCACCACAGGAGAAGGGCACTTTTAGAGACTTTGACCCCTGCAGCCACACGGAGGAGAGAGGTCCCACAGCAGAGATTCAGGCATTTATATCAGCCAGCACAGGAGAAGGCCGCTTTCAGTGACTTAGGCCTTAGCACCGACACAGAGGAGACAGGTCAGATAGCACAAGCATCAGTTTTACATCAACCACCACAAGAGAAGGGCACTTTTAGAGACTTTGACCCCTGCAGCCACACGGAGGAGAGAGGTCCCACAGCAGAGATTCAGGCATTTATATCAGCCAGCACAGGAGAAGTCCGCTTTCAGTCACTTAGGCCTTAGCACCGACACAGAGGAGACAGGTCAGATAGCACTAGCATCAGTTTTACATCAACCACCACAGGAGAAGGGCACTTTTAGAGACTTTGACCCCTGCAGCCACACGGAGGAGAGAGGTCCCACAGCAGAGATTCAGGCATTTATATCAGCCAGCACAGGAGAAGTCCGCTTTCAGTGACTTAGGCCTTAGCACCGACACAGAGGAGACAGGTCAGATAGCACAAGCATCAGTTTTACATCAACCACCACAGGAGAAGGGCACTTTTAGAGACCTTGACCCCTGCAGCCACACGGAGGAGAGGGGTCCCACAGCAGAGAATCAGGCATCATGTCAACCACCACAGGAGTAGGCCACCTTTTGTGTCTTTAACCCCTGCACCCAGAAAGGCAGTTATTAAGGACTACTCTGCACAAGGGAGGGTCAGGTCTTGTGGGATCCATGCCTGGTTCATTTTTATAAACGTCAGCTTGTCCACGTTGGCTGCGGACAGGCGGCTGCGTTTGTCAGTAATGACGCCCCCTGCCGTGCTGAATACACGTTCAGATAAAACGCTGGCCGCCAGGCAGGCCAGCACCTCCAAGGCATAACATGCTAATTCTGGCCTCGTGGACAATTTGGAAACCCAGAAGTTGAATGGGGCCGTACCATCCGTCAGTACGTGGAGTTGTGTGCAGACGTACTGTTCAACCATGTTAGTGAAATGTTGCCTCCTGCTAACACGTTACGAATCAGGTGGTGGGGCAGTGAGCTGTGGCGTGGAGACAAAACTTTTCCACATTTCTGCCATGCTAACCCTGCCCTCAGATGAGCTGGCCGTGACACTGCTGCGTGGGCGACCTCTAGCTCCTCCTCTGCCTTGGCCTTGGCCTTCCACCTGTTCCCCTGTGACAGTTGGGAATGCTCTCAGGAGCGCCTCTACCAGTGTGCGCTTGTACTCGCGCATCTTCCTATCACGCTCCAGTGCAGGAAGTAAAGTGGGCACATTGTCTTTGTACCGTGGATCCAGCAGGGTGGCCACCCAGTAGTCCGCACACGTTAAAATGTGGGCAACTCTGCTGTCGTTGCGCAGGCACTGCAGCATGTAATCGCTCATGTGTGCCAGGCTCCCCAGAGGTAAGGACAAGCTGTCCTCTGTGGGAGGCATATCGTCATCATCCTCTGTATCCCCCAGCCACGCACCAGGGATGTGCCTGCGCTGTGCTGGGTGCCACCCGCTGTGAACCTGCTTCATCCTCATCCTCCTCCACCTCCTCCTCATCCTCCTCGTCCTCCAGTAGTGGTCCCTGGCTGGCCACATTTGTACCTGCCCTCTGCTGTTGCAAAAACCTCCCTCTGAGCCACTTCTAACAGACTGGCCTGAAAGTGCTAAAACGACCCGTCACCCTCCTCCTCCTCCTCCTGGCCCTGGCCCACCTCCTCTTCCATCATCGCCCTAAGCGTTTTCTCTAGGAGACATAGAATTGGTATTGTCACGCTGATAACAGTGGCATCGCCACTGGCCATGTTGGTGGCGTACTCGAAACAGCGCAACAGGGCACACAGGTCTCGCATGGAGGCCCAATCATTGGTGGTGAAGTGGTGCTGTTCCGCAGTGCGACTGACCCGTGCGTGCTGCAGCTGAAACTCCACTATGGCCTGCTGCTGCTCGCACAGTCTCTCAGGCATGTGCAAGGTGGAGTTCCACCGTGTGGGCACGTCGCATATTAGGCGGTGAGCGGGAAGGCCGAAGTTCCGCTGTAGCGCTGACATGCGAGCAGCGGCAGGATGTGAACGCCGGAAGCGCGCACAGACGCCCCGCACTTTATGCAGCAGCTCTGACATGTCTGGGTAGTTGTGAATGAACTTTTGCACCACCAAATTCAGCACATGCACCAGGCAAGGGATGTGCGTCAAACCGGCTAGTCCCAGAGCTGCCACGAGATTTCGCCCATTATCGCACACCACCAGGCCGGGCTTGAGGCCCACCGGCAGCAACCACTGGTCGGTCTGTTGTTCAATACCTCGCCACAACTCCTGCGCGGTGTGGGGCCTGTCCCCCAAACATATGAGTTTCAGAATGGCCTGCTGACGTTTACCCCGGGCTGTGCTGAAGTTGGTGGTGAAGGTGTGTGGCTGACTGGATGAGCTGGTGGAAGCAGAGGAGGAGGAGGAAGCCGAGTAGGAGGAGGAGGCTACAGGAGGCAAAGAATGATGCCCTGTGATCCTTGGCGGCGGAAGGACGTGCGCCAAGGAACTCCTCCGCCTGGGGCCCAGCCGCCACTACATTTACCCAGTGTGCAGTTAGGGAGATATAGCGTCCCTGGCCGTGCTTACTGGTCCACGTATCTGTGGTTAGGTGGACCTTGCCACAAATGGCGTTGCACAGTGCACACTTGATTTTATCGGACACTTGCATGTGCAGGGAAGGCACGGCTGTCTTGGAGAAGTAGTGGCGGCTGGGAACCACATACTGGGGACAGCCATGGCCATCAGCTGTTTGAAGCTGTCTGTGTCCACCAGCCGGAATGACAGCATTTCAAAGGCCAGTAGTTTAGAAATGCTGGCATTCAGGCCAAGGGCCTCGAGGGTGACTAGGTGGGAATTTGCGCTTCCTCTCAAAGGTTTGAGAGATGGAGAGCTGAACGCTGCTGTGTGAAATAGTGGAGACGCTAGGTGACGGTGGCGGTGGTGGTGGTGGTGTCGGGTGGCACATCCTCTGTTTGCTGCTCGGCAGGTGGCAACATTCCTCTCGAGGCGGAAGCCGAGGCAGCAGCGGTAGAGGGAGCAGGGGAGCCTGAGCGGTTCCTTGTTTTTAAGGTGTGTACTCCACTGCAGTTCATGCTTTGCATGTAGATGCCTGATCATGCAGGTGGTGCTCAGGTTAAGAACGTTAATGCCTCGCCTCAGGGTCTGATGGCACAGCGTGCAAAACCACTCTGGTCTTGTCCTCAGCACATTGTTTGAAGAAGTGCCATGCCAGGGAACTCCTTGAAGATGCCTTTGGGGTGCTGGGTCCCTGTTGGCGCTGGCCAATAGCAGGCAAACTCTCTGGACGGCGGCTGTTCTGCTTTTTGCCCCCTGCTCCCTCTTTGGCTTCGCTGTTGTCTCGGTCTCACCACTGCCTCTTCCTCTGAACTATTTAAGTCAGCGGCACGACCTTCAGTCCATGTGGGGTCCTAAGACCTCATCGTCCTCTGCATCGTCTTCCACCCAGTCTTCCTCCCTGACCTCCTCCTGTTCAGTCTGCACACTGCAATAAGACGCGGCAGTGGGCACCAGTGTTTCGTCATCATCAGAGACTCGGTCACTCTGCTGTGGTGGTATTCCCATGTCCTCATCATCTGGATACATAAGTGGTTGTGCGTCAGTGCATGGAATGTCTTCCACCGCTGGGGAAGGGCTAGGTGGACGCCCTGGAAAACCGTGGGAGCAGAGTCTTCAAACAGAATAAGAGACTGCTGCATAACGTGAGGCTCAGACAGTTTCCCTGATATGCATGGGGGTGATGTGACAGACTGATGGGCTTGGTTTTCAGGTGCCACCTGTGCGCTTCCGCAGAAGACTGGGCGGAAGACAATGTGGTGAACGTGCTGGAAGCACTGTCGGCCACCCAATCGACTAATGCCTGTACCTGCTCAGGCCTTACCATCTTCATAACGGCATTGGGCCCCACCAAATATCGCTGTAAATTCTGCCGGCTACTTGAGGGAGTTGGTTCACTACTTTGTGCGCCTGAGGCCGAACGGCCACGTCCTCTGCCAGCAACAGAGGCTCCACGGACACCACCACGACCGCGTCCTCGTCCCTTAATAGAATGTTTCCTCATTGTTGCGATTCAACTCGCACCACAATAAAATATATTATTTTTTAGCCCCAAAATTCCCACACTGGAAAATATAATTCCTTTTTCCGGTATTAATTACAAGAAAACTGCTGCAAATTGGACACCAGAATTTTTAAAATGCTAGTTTTGGTACATATATTCCCACACGGGAGGATATAATTCCTTTTTACAGGAGTAAAAACGTGAGGCCTACTGTTTCTGGTCTAACTAACACCAGATTGATTAAATTGGCCTTTTTTTAACTAAAATTACAACACTGGACAATGTAATGCCTTTTTCCGGTATTAATTACAAGAAGACTGCTGCTAATTGGACACCAGAATTTTTAATATGCTAGTTTTGGTACATAGATCCCACACGGGGAGATATAATTCCTTTTTACAGGAGTAAAAACGTGAGGCCTACTGTTTCTGGTCTAACTAACACCAGATTGATTAAATTGGCCTTTTTTTCACCAAATTTACAACACTGGACAATGTAATGCCTTTTTGCGGTATTAATTCCTTTTTACAGGAGCAAAAACGTGAGGCTTACTGTTTCTGGTCTAACTAACACCAGATTGATTAAATTGGCCTTTTTTTCACCAAAATTACAACACTGGACGATATAATGCCTTTTTGCGGTATTAATTACAAGAGGACTGCTGGTATTTCAGAACACCGAATTTTTAAAATGCTAGTTTTGCTAGATACATTTCCCACACTGGGAGAAATATTGCCTAAGCCTTTTTACAGTATTAATTACAACAGGAGTGCTTCTTCTGGTCTAACACCAGAATAATTTTATTATTACGGTGAAAGCTTTTTCTAATTTATATTTCTGGTACATTAAAAAATATATATTTCTGGCTGACAGTATTGGACTTGGCTGCAGTGGCACTGGCTAGCCTAGCTGGAACAGCACATTCATGGGATTTGCTATCCAAGTGGGTTACTTTCAGTTTCACCACTGATATATTAAATATCTTTGCAGTTAGTATGGGTGACTATTACATGAGATTAATGGACGTTGTGGCAGCTTTTGCTGTAGCACCACAAGTCCCAAAATGGCCACCGCCTATCAGCCCAGTAACATGTGCCAGAAAACGGTCTGCCCAGCCAGAAAAAGAATTAACTTTGACTGAGCAGCTGAATCGCTGTTGTTCTGATTCACAGGTGTAGATTTTTCACTTCTTTGGAGCTTTGGTTTAGACTCTGTGGCAGCTTGTGCTGGCGCACCACAAGTCCCAAAATGGCCACCGCCGGTCAGCCCAGTTACATGTGCCAGTAAAAATCGCTCTGGCCAGTCTCAACAAAATAGTGACTTTCAGTGAACAGCTCAGCTGTTGTTCTGATGCACAGGTGTAGAAAGGTAGATCATTCAATCACTTCTTTATCCCTGCCTATCTCACCCTCACAGAAGCTGCGTCCTCTCCCTACACTAATCAGAGCAGTGTGACGTGCGTCGCTACGTGACTCCAGCTTAAATAGAGGCTGGGTCACATGCTGCACTTGGCCAATCACAGCCATGCCATTAGTAGGCATGGCTGTGATGGGCTCTTAGGGCAAGAAGTAAAACACTAGCTGATTGGCTGCTATGCAGCCCTTCATAAAGCGGGAAGTAATCGACGAACACCGGACCCGAACCCAAACTTTTTTGAAAATGTCCGGGTTCGGGTCCGTGTAACGGACACCCCAAAATTCGGTACGGACCCGAACGATTTTCGAACTGTTCGCTCAACACTAATCACACACAATTCAGATTAGTTTAAGAAGCACTCCCACAACAATTTTTAATCTCTGACATGCTAGAAAGGTATATGATGTAAACTGTAGTGAAGGTAATTTGCTTAACAATAACTGTATTTGTGAGCTATCCCCTCCATTCTGATCCTCAGCTGTGTCATGTGACAAACTGTCTGATCGCCAACTGACACAGGATAGGAAGTAATTTACTTCTCCATTCATTTCTATGAGACTGACATTGAGGTATCTTCATTGAGGACTAGGTATCTTCCAGCGAGGCTGAGCACGAAAGATCAGCTCCCTAGAGGCAGTACACTCTTCTAAATGGTATGGCAGTGACAGCACCACAAGAAACTTGACAAGGTGGGAATTAAGCTTGCACACCAGCAAAT
Source organism: Bufotes viridis (assembly GCA_033119425.1). Classification (NCBI taxonomy): domain Eukaryota; kingdom Metazoa; phylum Chordata; class Amphibia; order Anura; family Bufonidae; genus Bufotes; species Bufotes viridis. Next base: position 12,757,209 of record CM065590.1, read on the forward strand.
TGCCTGTAATTTTGTGGCTACGGATTTCAATATCGATGAATAACAACTAGTAATGATCGAGCATGCTTGGCTGAATATCTGTTCAGCTCGAGCATCGCTATGCTCGGCACATGGCGGTACTCGACCGAGTAATGCATGTGCTCTAGCGCGATGCTCGAGTCTCCTCCCCACACGTTTCGTGGATTTTATTCAGGAAATAAAGGTGTAGATAAGTAATGCCCTCACTATAATGCCAGTAGACATTTTGCCTGCTGGTATTACAGTGATTGGCTGGCCAGAACTCATCATCGGGTGTTATATAGCACCCGATGACGCATGTTTGGTTCAGACGTAGACAGGGAGAACAGAGCGTAGGAAGGGAAAGACAGAGTAGAGAAGCGATTTTCACAGTTTTTATTCAGAGAGTGCTTTTCCAAGACCCAAAAGTCCTTTAAAGGACTATAGTGTGTGTGTGTGTGTGTGTGTGTTTTAGAGCAGCAATCTATTTACCTCTTGCAGTCTCAAGGACAGTGCTTCAGAAGGCACAGATAGTGCAGTGAGAGACATTTGCTGTTCTTACTTCCAAAAGCTTTTTAACGACCCCAAAGTCCCTTTAAGGACTACTGAGTGTGTTTGACAGCAGCAAGATATTTTGATTTTATACCTATTAGTGACATACAGATGTATCATCGCTAGCGCTCCTTTTTTTCGCATACCGTTACTACTGAAGCGCCAGTTCTCATCCTTCTCTATGAACAAAACAACCACTGTAACTGCAATAACCAACAAAGCCAGTAGATGGCAGTGTTAACCTAAACTAGTAATTACACTACACAATACACTATGCCTAATCCTCCTCTGCAACCTTACCAGCTACACTCATCCCTACACTGTTATTCTTCTGATATCCTATGGTTGACATTCGTGAAGTCTGAAATACATAGAGCGCATGGAACTACATGCCTAACTTATTCAGGAATTCTGAAATACATAGTGCACTCCTTAATTAGTTGGTGAGTTATATCGGGCAACCTATGCTTTTATATTATTATTTGGTCAAGGCCATTATATATCCTATACAGTATGTCCTTCCTCCAGCAAATTCAGCATTAGTGGCGAATACACCAGATAAAAGAGCGCGCCGCAATCTGATATTAGCGGCCAGGTTCAAACACCAGCAAGCCATATTCAGACATGTGGAGAATCATCCCACATTGAGTGGATTAATACAAGAGCTCTAACAAATTAGTGATGAGCGGCAGGGGGCATACTCGTATTCGCAATATTTTGTGAATTTTTTTAGAATATTCTTTATATTCGCGGATATTGTAAAAAAATAATATATAGCACTATAGCGAATATATTCGTTTTTTAGAATATTCTTTTTTTCTTTTTTTTCAATCTCTAACCTTGCTCCACTTCTACATACTCCTTCATGACAAGCGTCCCCATCACCATGGAAACGCCTGGGGGACAGAATATACTATCGAACTCTCAGTGTGATCATGAAACCTCAGATCCGATGGTATATTCTAACCCCCCGGGGTTCCCATGGTGACTGGGACGCTTGTCAGGAAGAATTATGTGAATATTTTTCAATTGCCACTCATAAGATCACCACTGAATCACTACTCAGCTATGACATGTCTGGGCTGCCTTTCCTATTCTGTAATATGGGGAAAAGGCACCACAGTTGCTGTAATTGTAAGATGATTCAAATTTATAAGATACTGGCCCCTGCTGTCAGGTGGCACCCGACCTCTGACAGGGTACTGTGATCTGCACAATTAAGGGGTTAGCCCGACAGCAGTGCCCCCCCCAGTATTAAAATCATTGTGGGCAGTGCGCATTTTGTGCAATCCCCACCCCTCCTCCCATCATTGGTGGCATCGGTAGATCCGGTCGGAGCCCCAGCAGTGTAATGCTGGGGCTCCAATGGGTTACCATGACAGCCAGGACGCTTCTGAAGTCATGGCTGCCATGGTATTTTAGCAGCATTGTACTTACCTGCGCTGGGGCCACCAGGCACGCCTTTTTCGGGTAAGTTACTCACAGGTCTGTGAGGCGCATTGCTATAATGAATATTAGTGAATATAAAGAATATTTTAAAAAAATCGCTAAATATCGCGAATACGAATATGGCCCCTGCCGCTCATCACTAATTTGTTGGAGCTGTTGTATGAACCCATTCAATGTGGGATGAATCTCCACGTGTCTGAATATGGCTTGCTGGTGTTTGAACCTGGCCGCTGATATCAGATCATGGCACGCTCTTTCATCTGGTGTAGTCGCCCCTAATGCTGAATTTTCTGGAGGAAGGATGTACTGTATAGTATATATGATGGTCCTGACTAGATAATAAAAAGCATAGGTTGTCTGATATAACTCAGCAACTAATTAAGGAGTGCGCTATGTATTTCAGAATTCCTGAATAAGTTAGGCATGTAGTTCCATGCGCTCTCTGGTGTTCGCAAACCTTAATTCCAGCCTGAATTTTCTCACTAGTCTATTTACGAGCTTCGGGTTTGCTAATGGAATTGGATATTGCTATGTGCTCCCGCAAGTCTGAAGAGAGCACTAGCGAAAATACATCTGTATAGTGTACATCATCCGCAGACTGTGTCTTTATAAATATGGGCCACATATAGTGTCCATTTTCTGTGGTGTTCTGTAACCAATACTGTAGAATATCTGCAAACAGTGTCTGTATTAGTAATTTAGGTAGGGCACACACTCTATATTTGGGTCACATGTACCAAGCACAATTAAGTAAAAACAATAATTTTATAAAAATACAAAAGATCAACGCAATATGTGCAATGTGCAAAATTAAACCGATGGTATCATGTAAACACAACACTCAAGGACATAGGTTATTGTAGAATGGAACACAGATTAATCTATCAAGAGATGCAGTTGAATGCTTCGACTATATGGCCATCAGTCCATTATATGGTGGAAAATAAAGGTTGTCCGATTGTATGTTCGTGTATTTTCCACTATTAATTCTAAATCGATATAGAGTTCATAATACCCCTTAAAATTGCTCCAAAATGAGTGAATTGATCAGGATCCAAATCCAAATTTAATAAGTCCAAGCTGACAATGCAGCAATTAACTGTATTGCCCCCAATGTAAACCAGTTGTAAAAAATTTGAGCGGCGTCCCGCTCTGTAAATTGCAGCGGCGTTCCGCTGTTTAGAAAGCGATCGCTATTCCGCCCACAATCTGAGTAACAGACGGTCTTACCGTAGTCTGATGAAATGGTACTTATGTCCCCCACCTTCAGGTTAGATGATACAGGTATCGGGAGTCTGCCCCAGTACAGCGTGTCCACGCTGGCGTTCTAAAGCACGACTAACAGTGATGTCATGTCGGTATCTTTTCTGTGCCAGACGCCGTGGTTCGCGCGGTGTATTAGTAGAGTAGTCAAAATGGCAGGTACCAAGATGAATTTCTTCAAGGTCTCAGATGGGCATACTTAGGGCCGTGGATCTAGCATATGGGGGTCAGTTTACCCGACGCGTTTCGGGGTATAATTGTTTCACTCCTTCCTTAGTGGTTACTGAACTCCCAATTTTGCCCTTCCTTTATGGTTTTCCTGATATTTCACAAAACATGGAATGGAGCAGATGGAATAAACTTAAAGAAAAAAGGGAAAAAATTCTCACATCAAGTAGTATGGTTTTAGCAATTATAAATCTTTCAAATATTACATACACTTTCTTGTATCCAACAACCCATATTAATGGTCAAAAAAACGCAATGGAACTCACTGCGTTTTTGATGCGATTTCCATGCGGTTTTTGTTTCAAAAGTTTAAATTTAATGGAAAACTATATATATATTCATAAAAACCCATATGGATAACTCAATTTATTCTATAATCTGAAATTGGTGGACAAAAAATTCGGATATTGATTCACATATAAAAAGCTAAAAACCCTCCAATTATTATAGTTATGGAATCTTTAATATCTAATCACATCCATGGGCTATAAATAGAGTTCTTAAAATACTGAGATTTACAGGAAGTTTCAGGTGGAGGCTCACCTGTCAAGGAGCAACCGGGCTATTAATAACTGTACCAGTTCCTCGTCGACCGGGGCGTCCACCCAAATCATAGAAAGCCAAAAGTTAATATTCTGCATTCAGGTCCTGAGGGGTAGGGTATGAAATTCTAAGATCCTTTTGGTTTCACATCTTGCCATTTTTTCAATGTGGTTCCCTCCCCTCCATTCTCTATCTATCTTGTCAATGGCATAGAATTTCATATCTGATGGATTATTGTTATGTCGCTCTCTAAAATAATTTGAGAGGGTATGCTTCTCATATCCTTTTAAAATATCAGTTACATGTTCCGAGATGTGCTTTTTAAGAGACCGTTTAGTTCTTCCTATATATTGGTGTCCACATGGACATTCTATCATATAAATTACGCTTTCGGAACTACAGGTCAAAACATTTTTAATAGTGTGGCGGTATTTATTGGTGTTTGATATTACCTCCTGTGTTCTTTTAGGGAAAGAGGTAATCCTTCAGTTCCTACACTTGCCACATCTAAAGAATCCATGCAGATCCATCAATTTAGGTAAGTTAGATCTTTCCGGTTGGGTTTTTTTTACTGTAGGGGCCACTTTTAGGCCTAGATTTGAGGCTTTTGTAAACGTAATTTTAGGATAAGAGGATATCAGGGGACCAATTGTTTTGTCCTGTTGTAGGACATGCCAGTGTTTCCCAATGATATTGCAAACTTTTTTGAAATCATCACTGAAGGGTAAAATTATTCTAATGTCGTCCTGTTCTATCTCAAGTTTGTTCTTTTGTTGATTTTCAAAGAAGGTATCTCTCTGCATATTTTTCACTTTTTCCATAACCGTATCTAAAACTTCAATAGGATAATCTTTGTCTAAAAATAATTGTTTCATTTTTTCAGCCTCCATCAGAAATTGGGACTCCAGCTTACAGTTCCTCTTGACTCTACGGAGCTGCCCCTGCGGGATATTTACTAACCAGCTCGGTAGGTGACAACTATTAAAAAGAATAAAGCTATTCCTGGCTGTGGGTTTTGTATATGTGTTACATATCAAACTGTCCCCTTGGGTAGAAATATTTAGGTCAAGAAATTCAATAGAACTTTTACTAGTTTTGCCAACAAATTTAAGATTCATTTCATTAATATTAATAAATTCTAAAAATTCTTTCAGGCTTTCTTCCCCTGAGCGCCATATGTAAAAAACATCATCAATATAACGCCGCCAGAGCACCAGGTCCGTCCCCAGTCGCGGCAGAATGGTTTGGTGTTTCCAGTCCGCCATAAAAAGATTAAGCGTAACTGGGGCCGAACCCGGTGCCCATGAGCGGTCCCTTGTGTTTGTAAATAAAAATCCCCGTCAAAGTTAAAATAATTGTGTTTTAAAATGAAGTCGATAGCTTCAATTTGAAACGTTCTCTGTAGTGTCTGTATTACAAATTCCAATAATCTGGGCCACGTCTAATGTCTAATCTGTGGTGTTCTGTAAACAATACTGTGGAACATCTGCAAACAGTTTCTGTATTACAAATTCCAATAATCTGGGCCTAATATAGGGTCCATATTCTGTGGCTTTCTGTGACATATACTGACTTGCATCTGAAAACTGTATCTTTAGCGGACAGTAAAACAACCTGCACCGCATCTAGTGACAAAGCCATTAATATAAAGAGAGGCGAGCACTAAGGGACGGGGAAGTGGGCGTGATGCTGATGGTGAACTCAGAGGCCATAGCTCTGGGCGCAATGAATATGTGCCTGCTGCCAGTGCACTAGGAAAGAAAAAAAAAAACATCCACCGTACCCAGCTTCATGTCCATCTTAGCTGGCAGCGCAGGACAACACTGTCCAAGTAGGATAGGTGCGAACAGTTGGTCGGTTGGATTGCTGAAGATAATGCTTCCAGTCGGTTAAGCACCACCCTCTCGTCCAGTCTCTGTAGCCAAGAGTCTGGTCAACCGAATCCTCACTCTGATCATCCTTCTTCCCACCATGGAGAGGCTTGCCAAACGAGTTATCCCTCACTTGGATATTCCGAGGAGCTCTTTCTAGCAACACTATTAGATTTGTCCCTACATAGGAAGTTGAAAAGCCGAGTGAGGACAGCAGTACAGAGAGGGAGGGATCCGCATCACTGCAACAGTCTGGAAGAGGCAGTGGGGTGGCATAAGGGAGAAGTCGGCCCACACCAAACAGGCCCGCAACCGTTACACCGAGCACCCCCATGTGTAAAACTACCTTGCCAAGGGGAAGGAGTTCCGCAGTATGGCACTTTTTTGAGGAAAGCACAGATGACAAAAGAGTGGTAGTTTTCAACCTGTGCCATAACAAAATGAGCCGGGCGTGAACACTAGCAACTTCACCACCACCAGCATGATCCGACACAAGGCATCCAAGCACCCTAATAAGTGGGCCGAACGCCTAGGTCCACAATCTGGGTCTGCGGGTCACACCACTGACACCTCTTCCTGTGTTACTCGCTGCTGGCCATTCCCCTGTTGAAGGCGCAGGCCCAGATGCCTCTCGCCCTGCACCTGGACCTTCGCATGAACCGTCAGCAACAACATCCACTTCCCTGTCCCAGTGCAGCATCCAAATGTCGATAAAACAGGCATTTGAACGCAAGTGCAAATACCCAAAAACCCACCCACCCACAGGCCATAGCATTAAATGCGCAACTTTCAAAATTACACTGGAAATGTTGCCATTTAGGCTTGTGGACACTGAGGCCATCCCTCAGTACGCAGGCCCCAGCCGCCACTATTTTTCATGATGTGTCGTAACCTCCTTACACCAGCATGTGTCCCAGATCATTACCCGTGCCCTGACTAACACAATTACTTTGAAGGTCCACCTATGTAAGGTTTTAAAAAACTTTGATGAATCCATGGTTAGCGGCAATAACGCTATTATCAGTGTAACCATACCACTGCTGTGTCTACTCAACCGATAGCTGCTCACAAATAAGGAGGATGCTTTGAATGTGGCAGATGAGGTAATGGGGCAGGAGATGACACAAGGTGATAGCAAGACCTCCCCCAGTTTGTCTTCTCAGTGCGAATTGGGCCATAAAGAGGAGGAGGAGCTGGAGACACGTGCCTCTGCTACAGAGGCTAGTATCCATGGAACTTTAATTCCATTTGTTCAGCGTGGATGGGCAGAAGAGGGGGTGGAGGATGAGGGTATGGAGAGTCATCCTGAAGTTGACATTGACGTTTTTCCCGTTGGTAGTATGGCACACATGGCTGACTTCATGTTAGGCTGCCTTTCCCGTGACCCTCGCGTTATACGCATTTTAGTTAACACTGATTACTGGGTGTTCACCCTTCTCCAGTGGCGTACCGCTAATATAGGCAGGGTACGCCACTGCTATGTGGCCCGCAGCACAGGGGGGCCCGGAGCACTCAGAAGGCCCCGCCCCCTGCAACTGCACTCAATGCAGGCTGAGAGGTGGTCTGACCTCCCACTGACTGCGCGCTCCTTAGGACCCAGCCGCGCTCCCTTGGCTCGTGCGTCTGCAACTGATTGGCCCAGTGTATTGTTGGCAGGCAGCAGGCGCGTACCCAGCATGGAAGAAGTTTAGAGTGAGTTGTGCTTTCCGCCCGCCCCGCCAACGCCGTCATCCCACAGCCAATCCGGACCTGTGCCACTGCCAGCCCGTCCACACAGTAAGACTGCCCCAGCCACTATTTCCAACCTGGATTATTATTGGGAAAAAATTCAGTACTTATAACAGTCTCTCTTAGCACTGGCGTAACTAGATATGACTGGGCAGTGGGCCCACAGGAAAAAATTTTATGTGCCCCACAGCAAATTTTTGAATGGGCAGAGACACTTGACTTCTTTCCTAATACAGTCCAATTATCGTCCAATTGACAAGTCATGGAAGTATATGTATACTGTAGTATGATATTTTGTAAAGGTAAGAATAAATGTCTTCTGGTTGGTACATTATACATATATTTCCATGACTTGTCTATTGGACGATAATTGGACTGTATTACGGAAGAAGCCAAGTGTCTCTGCCGGTCAGAGGTGCTGGACAGCTGGGGGCCCATTCCAAAATTTTCTGTTGTGTCCAGTCATTTCTAATTATGCTAGTGCTAAGAGAGACTGTATAAAACGCTCCAGTTACAGAACTTCATGTACAGTATGGGACTTTCTGAGGGCAGCAGCAAGCAGAGTTCCTGTGGGGGTGGGGGCACTGTAGGCTCATAGATGACTCAGGACAGTACCCCCTCACCCCCACATGAATTCTGCTTGCTGTTAACGGGAACCTGTCACCTCAAAAACACAAATAAAACCGCCAGTCTGTTCAGCCCCAGTCTGTTCAGCCCCAGTCTGTTCATAATTAGAGATTAGAGATTTTCAACGCTTGCGCGTTTGGTGGTAAAGGTGAATTGCAATATGGATTCTGTTACCACAGACCACAACGCAATTCCATGACGGAATCCATAACGGAATGCCTTATGAGGCATTCTGTCATAATAGAAGTCTATGGGCTGCATACTGGATCCGTCCGGTTTGCGTTATGCTGGAGTCCTCAGTAGGTCCTGTATACATTTCTTTATTCACAAATTCACAAATGTGGGTATGGCAGGGGAGGAGCCAGGGCAGGAGGTGGGATGGGCCAGGGTAGTGGGCGGGGTTAGGGGGCCCCATTAAATAGAAAATAACTACACCCCAAAACTGGTTGTATCTGACGGCAGTTTCATCCCAATAACAGAAGCAAGGATTATTGGAATTACTGATGTATCAAAGAATGCAAACAACAAAAAAATCTGTAGTATTAGAGCGCTTTGGGTCCAGAAATATAATTGCTCCTATTAACCAGGCTTCACACTCTTCTATTAATCCATGTTCTCTCCCTAGTGTAGATAAAGCCTCCCTATCCTTTCCCTACACTATGAATAATCTTTCTCTGAACAGTTCAATAGTTTTTTCGTGAATAAATTGTTTCCTAAACACTGTCCCTTGTGTCTGTAATGCCTCTTCCTGCACTAAGTTCACTGGAAAATGGCGAAGACCGGGCAGACTGAGGGTTGTGACATCACAGGGCTGGCTAGCTGCTGAATGGCTGCATGCATGGCATTGTGGATGATCCCTTGTTCCCAGGCTTCTTACTTCCTCGTTCTAACATGTGCAGTAGTGTTGATCACGAATTTTCGAATTGCGAATTTTAATTGCGAATATCGGCACTTCGAGAATTCACGAATATTTAGAATATCGCAAAATATATTCGCAATTTCGAATAATCGTTTAATGCAAATTTTTTATATGCAAATTTTCGCAAGCAAGAAAATAATGTCATTATTTCCTGATTGCGAAAATTCACATAAAATTTGCATAAATTTGCATAAAATTCGCATAAACCGGGCTCATTTTCACCTTAGGACCAGGACATTTTTTGCAAATCTGACCAGTGTCACTTTATGTGGTGATAACTTTAAAACGCTTTTTCTTATCCAGGCCATTCTGAGATAGTTTTTTCGTCACATATTGTACTTCATGACACTGGTAAAATTAAGTCGAAAAATTTCATTTTTATTTATAAAAAAATATCAAATTTACCAAAAATTTGGAAAAATTTGCAATTTTCCAAGTTTCACTTTCTCTACTTCTATAATACATAGTAATACCGCCCAAAAAAGTTATTGATTTACATTCCCCATATGTCTACTTCATGTATCGATCATTTTGGGAATGCCATTTTATTTTTTGGGGACGTTACAAGGCTTATAAGTTTAGAAGCAAATCTTGAAATTTTTCTGAAATTTTCTCAAAAACCCACTTTTTAGGGACCAGTTCAGGTCTGAAGTCACTTTGGGAGGCTTAAATAATAGAAACCATCCAAAAATGACCCCATTCTAGAAACTACACCCCTCAAGGTATTCAAAACTGATTTTACAAACGTCATTAACCCTTTAGGTTTTCCACAAGAGTTAATGGCAAATGGAGATAAAATTTCAGAATTTCGATTTTTTTGAAAATTTTCCGTTTGAATCCATTTTTTCCAGTAACAAAGCAAGGGTTAACAACCAAACAAAACTCAATATTTATTGCCCTGATTCTGTAGTTTGCAGAAACACCCCATATGTGGGCGTAAACTGCTGTATGGCCAAACGGCAGGGCGTAGAACGGAAAGGAACGCCATATGGTTTTTGAAGGCGGATTTTGCTGGACTGGATTTTTGACACCATGTCCCATTCGAAGCCCCCCGATGCACCCCTAGAGTAGAAACTCCAAAAAAGTTAATATATAGTAGTGTATTTGATTTTTTTTATTTTTATTCAGTGATATGTATTTTTCTTATTTTTACTTTTTTTTTCACTTTTTGAAAGCGTCCTGCTGCCATGGTAATCCATCACTGGCTGCCATTACAGAGCAGCGGGTGATGGAAGGGAGGGAGCTCCCTCCTCTGCTATCCTATCCCGTCGGGGGCTGCAAGGTACAGCAGCCCCGATGGGAGAGGGAGGAGCTCCCTCCATGTTAACACCTTCTATACCGTGGTCCGTACGGACCGCGGTATGAAGGGGTTAAACTGCTGACATCTGCAGCACAGATGTCAGCAGTTTATAGCAGGGGGTCAGCAATGTGCTGACCCCTGCTATACCACTGGACACCAGGAAAGCATTTGAAAGGAGGCGGGCGGGGATCGCAATTGCGATCCCGCCTGCCGCACCGCCCGCCTCCCGTGCCGCCCACCCGCAGCACCGCCCGCAATCCCCCTGCACCGCCCGGAGGACACTAATATGGCGGGTGCAGGGGGGGTTAAAATTTATAGGTTTGGGGCATGTTTTAGTGTCTGATCCCCGCGGTCACAGACTGCGGGGATCAGAGACTCAGATAGCGCAGCAAACCGCAGGTCTGAATTGACCTGCGGTTTGCTGCGATTGCTGACATGGGGGGGTCACAGGACCCCCCTGGGCATTGTGCCAAGGTGCCTGCTGATTGATTTCAGCAGGCATCTTGTTCCGATCACCGCCACGTGCGCAGCGGTGATCGGATATTCGAAGGGTGTACATGTACGCCCTTGGTCCTTAAGTACCAGGACACAAGGGCGTACATGTACGCCCTTCGTCCTTAAGGAGTTAAAAGGTATCTTAAATGCCAGTTTATGCAAATTTTTACACAAATTTATGCAAATGTAAGCGAATTTTATGCAAATTTTCGCAATCAGAAAGTAATGACATTATTTTTTTGCTTGCGAAAATTTGCATATAAAAAATTCACATAAAACGAATATTCTGACTGGATGATTACGAATTTGCGAATTTTCGACTATATGCCGAATATTCGCCCAAATATTCGCGAAATATCGCAATTTCGAATATTGCCCCTGCCGCTTATCACTAATGTGCAGCAGACGATTAGTTACCACGAATCGTGAGGAAATTTGACTTCGGGACAAATTAAAACTTTCCTGAAATTCGTATCAAATTCCATTACATCAACTTCGATTCACTCATCTCTACTTATGACATTAACATGAGTGTCTATACACAGGGGCAGGGATGCTTGCTTCCAACAAGCCAGTTTTTTTTCCCGATAATGCTGTGCGTTTAAGCACCATCTGCTCCTGATAGGGGACACTTTTTGGAAAATTGCTTGTTTCTAATTCCATCCGTTCTTTACTTTTAGTTGTATTATAATTCTTTTTTGTTGACTGAGACTTCAGATATTGTTTTTATATCGATTTTTGAATCTTGAAAAAAGAATGAAGAGAATGAAACATGAATTCCTTTATGATCATCTCTCAATTGGTTAATTAGATTGAATTTATAAATTAAATAATAACACAAGGGAATATCATGAGCCCTCTGTGATTTCTCCAGAAAATTATCATTACGTTCTTGAAAGTATAAAATGTCCGTATTGTTACACTTCATGATTTGACTATATGTCACTGTATCACACATTTTACCTGCATGTGTGTTATTTCTATTATTCTAAGGGAGAAATATTGGGACTTGAAATAGAGGACGTTAACATTTACACACATGGACGGTCTACACATCACACTTAAAGCTGAGGTAAGCAGAAACTATGAAAACATCATTCTAAAGAAAATTCTCATGAGTCTTATCCAGTAGAAAGCAGAGAAGAATGATTTACAATAGATGGATGTAGTGTCTTAAAAATGCTGATTAGTAGTGTTGATCGAGCATGCTCGGCCGAAGACCAGTTCGGTTTAAGAATCTCGATGCTCGGCACATGGCGGTACTCGGACGAGTACCGCATGTGCTCGAGCGCAATGCTCAAGACTCCTCCCCGCATGTTTCTTGGCTGCTACGCAGCCAATAAACGTGCGGGTAGGTACTGGCATGCACTGTAATGCCGTATCCATGTTGGCTACTGGTATTACAGTAATTGGTTGGCCAGAACGCATCATCAGGTGCTATATAGCACCCGATGACACGTGTTCGGCTCAGTATTAGTCAGGGAGAACTGAGAATAGAAAGGGGCAGACAGTGTAGGGAGTGTTTTTGGAAGATTTTTATTAGAAAAACTTTTCAGAGACCCAAAAGTCCTTTTAAGGACTATTGTGTGTGACAGCAGCAATATATATTTTTAACGCCTCCTGCGCTAAATAGCGTCTAATAGGCCACTGCAGACAGTTAAATTATCGGCACCACATATCCTGTGTAAAGTGTACGCATCCAAAAAATATCAGTGACATCCAGTGTACTTTTTCAATAGACGGTGTCCGCTTCTGACAGTGACATTACCAGGGCACCATCTAAAGTGTAACGTGTTGCGTTTAAATTTTTTATCTGTGACGTACCTTGTACTTTTTCTGTAGAAGCTGCAAACAGTGACATTCCCTGTAATTTTTTATTGCAGGGAACAGCATTGACATTATCTGCGGGATATCTCCAGTGCAACGTGTGCGTTAAAAAAATTATCAGTGACATACAGTGTACTTTTTCAATAGATGGTGTCTGCTTCTGAGAGTGACATTACCAGGGGACATCGGAAAGGGTAATGTGTGCGTTTAAAAAATATATCTATGACATCCAGTGTACTTTTTCAACAGACGGTGTTTGCTTCTGAGAGTGACATTACCAGTGCCACATCTAAAGTGTAACGTGTGCATCTAAAAAATGTATCTGTGACATACAGTGTAGTGGTGAGCGAGCATGCTCAGCCGAGTACCGGTTCAGCTTGACCGCTCGACCCATAGCGGTACTCGGCCGAAGAACCACGTGTGCTCGAGCGAAATGCTGGAGTCTTGTCCCCACTGGAGTTGATCGCGAATATTCGAATAGCAAATTTTTTAGCAAATATCAGCACTTCTTCGCAAATTTGTGAATATTGCGAATAAGCTGTTCTTACCTGTCCTGAGGATTCTTGGCTCCCTGCCTACTCCAGTCAATGCCCGTTGCCGCTTCTGCCGACTTCCCGTGTGCATAGGAACGCCTCCATGCTAAAATGTACTGTTGGATGTTAGAATCACGATCTCACAAATTTGACTAAGTTCTAATGCGATGCGATTAATATAACCTGATTTACTCGCATTGCGAATTCAACTTAGAGCTGGGTTCCTAATGGTTGCATTGCTAGAATATAACGAATATCACAAATTCACGAATATAGCATTATATTCTCAATCTTGGTTATATTCTAGCAAGCCAACCATTTGGAACCCAGCTCTAAGTTGAATTTGCAATGCGAGTAAATGTTCGCATTGCGAAATCAACTTAGAGCTGAGTTCCTAATGGTTGGCTTTCTAGAATATAACCAAGATTGAGAATTTAATGCTATATTCGTGATATTCGTTATCTTCGTCAATTCTAGCAATACAAGTTACAACCATTAGGAACTCAGCTCTAAGTTTAAATCGCAACGTGAGTATAAATTAATCGATTTTGACGAATATATGACGAATATTCAATCGAATAATCGCGAAATATCGTGAAATCAAATATGGCACCTCCCGCTCGTCACTACTCCCCACACGTTTGGCGCCTCCTAAGCAGCCAATCAACATGCAGGTAAGTAATGTCCTTCGGTGTAATGCCGGAGCCATGTTAGCTACTGGCATTACACTGATTGGCTGGCCGGGACGCATCATCGGGTGCTATATAACTACAGTGTGTGTGTTTGAGAGCTGTAATATATTTTTAGTACCTGCGCTCAATTGATCAATCTCAGGGGCAACCGTGCTGAGGAAGAGTCACAGTGCAGGGAGAAAAATCACTGTTTTAACAACTATCAAAAGCTTTTCATGCAACCAATAATCCATTTAAGGGCTAGTGTGTGTGTTTGACAGCAGGAATATATTTTTCTTTAAAACGTATTAGTGACATAATCTGTACATCATCCGTGACATATACAGTCCTCCATCCACAAAAATTGTGTGTGTTTAATCCACATCTATGACATATATTGTATTCCATCCGCAAACTATGTTTTTTGGGTAAATAAAAAATGTTGTGCAATATCTAGTCTCCATACTGTGTGGCTTTCTGTGTTAAATACTGTACCACATCTGAAAACAGTGTCTGATGCGCAAATCTAAATAATCTGGGCCTAATTTAGTGTCCATAGCGTGTGGCTCTCTGTGTCAAATACTGGACCACATATGAAAACAGTGGATTTTGGTGAAATCTAAATTATTTGTGCAACATCTAGTGTCCATAGCGTGTGGCTCTCTGTGTGAAATACTGTACCACATGTGAAACCAGTGTATTTTGGGGAAATGTAAATTATTTGTGCAACATCTAGTGTGTGTGCATTTCATACATATCACTGACATATACTGCACTTTATCCGTAGACTGTGTATGCTACTCTGTGACATTATCAGGGCTACATCTCCTGTGCAACGTGTGCGCATCCCAAATACCTTTTTTAATTTATTGGCACATACACTTACAATTCCTACGCTACTGTACGTGTGACATACGTTTAGGCATATATAACATTTAATATTAAGAAGGCGGCCAGTAAGGGACATGTAAGTGGCCGTGATGCTGATGGTGCATGCAGAGGCTGTGGCCCTGGGCGCAATGAAACTGAGTAAAATAATGTAGCTGAGGGCCTCCAGGTGCGCTAACCCTCTAAAACAGTGATGGCGATGGTGAACCTTTTAGAGACTGAGTGCCGAAACTGCAACCCGAAACCCACTAATTTATTGCAAAGTGCCCACACGGTCAGTAAGGCTGAATACTACAGTCCAATATAGTATATCTTCCATGTTCCTTATTATTTAGCTATAGCTGTAGCGTGCCAGTTCGTGCCATGTGTCCAGCTAGTTGTAAGGCACATTGGGATCACTGAGGACGCTGACACAGTCTGCTATGTACTCCTTAACCATCTTCCACATTTTTTTCCATCCTTGTGACACTAGGCCACGCATCAGGGTGAGGGTGCTGGCGGGGGGTCATGAAACTGTCCCAGGCCTTGGAGAGTGTTGTCCTGCCTCTGTTGTACCTATTGTGTGTTCCCCTCATTTCCACACCTGGGTTGCCCAAGGAACTACTCTACCGCCAGCATTGTCAGATGTAAAATTTATGGAGCAATTTTTTATGAAGGACTTTCTGGCAAACATAGTAACATAGTATATAAGACCGAAAAAGGCATTTGTCCATTCAGTTCGGCCTGTTTTCTACAAGTTGATCCAGAGGAAGGCAAAAAACCCTGTGAGGCAGAAGCAAATTTTCCCCACTTAAGGGGAAAAAATTCCTCCCTGATTCTAATCAGGCATCAGAATAACTCCCTGGATCAACGACCCCTCTCTAGTAGCTATAGCCTGTAATATTATTACACTCCAGAAACACATCCCGGCCCCTCTTGAATTCCTTTATTGTACTCACCATCACCACCTCCTCAGGCAGAGACTTCCATAGTTTCACTGCTTTTACAGGGAAGAATCCTCTTCTATGTTTGTGTATTGCACCATTTTGCTCATCCTCTCCACCACAGGTATGAGAGATGAGAAGTTCTCTTTGTAGCGGGGGTCGAGAAGGGTGAACTGAACAACCAGTAATTGCTGTTGTGCAAAATGCATATAATGCAAGGGTCACTGGAAAGACAGAATAACATAAAGTCAGCCATGTATGTCAGAGTCCCAACAGAATAAACTTTGCTGTCCTAATCAGGAGGATGACTCTCAATCTCCTTATCCTCTTCCTCCTCTCCTTCCCATCTATGCTGAACAGATGGAATAAACCTGCTATGGTTACTACCCTCTGTAGCGGAGGCAAACGTCCCTTGCTCCTCCTCCTCCTCATCATCCAATTCACACTGAAAAGATGAACTGAGGGTGGTCTGGCTATCACCCTGTGTACTGTATTCCCCATAGTTCCACCTCTTCCACTTGTAAAACGTCTGCCTTTATTGTTAGCAGCCAGCTTTTCAGTAGACATAGGAGTGGAATGGCTAGGCTGATTATAGCGGCATCACCACTCACATCTGTGTTTATCCCTCAAAGTTGCGTAAAACCTCACAGAGGTCAGACGAACAAGACCATGTTGCATCTGGTATTCCACTACTGCCTTCTGCTGCTCACGTAAGCCTGGCCAACATGTGTAATGTGGAATTCCAGCGCATGCTCACGTCGCACAACAGTCGGTTAACTGGCAAATACAAGCTCTGTAGCAGCGTTAATAGACCATCGGCAGCTGTAGATGAATTTCTGAAATGGGCACACACGGCGCAACTTCACCAGTAGCTCAGGCAAATTGTGGTAGGTTTTGAGAAATTTCAGAACACGTGGGTTAGGCATGGTATGGCCGGATCCCGGACATTAAAGAGGGATCCACATGGCCATATCAGCATTTGTCTCATGTAAAATTTTGCCTCCTTCACTGGGCAGAGGTTGTTTTCTGCCCAGTGATTAAGAATCTATTATTTGGACAGGTTTTCGAGGGACAATTTCCCGACGTTTTGCTGTGGTCTCTGGGCAGAGTTGTCATTCTGCCCGGTAAGAGGGCCGTGATTGGCTGAGGGCTGGGCCTGTTATGTTCCATTGCTTGAGTTTATATTGTTATGGTTTGAGTTTGTGTTTATGACTACGCTGCAAAATATGTTATGGTTATTTGGTTATTTATGAGTTCTTAAACAGGCCATGCCATTAGTTTACCTCCACTCTCGTGTGTTATGTTTTTATTTATATTAATGTATAAGTTTGGGATGTTTGTTGTGCATGGTACATATATGCTGTATGATTGCCATGTGTGTGAGCTTGCTGAGCTATAAAGCTGCCAACAAGTTATGGCCATTATCAGACACAACCAACCTGGACCTTATACCCTGCCACAGCTCTGTGGCTGTGTGCTGTTTGTCACCCAAACAAATGAGTTTCAGAACGGCCTGTTGCCGCTTCCCCACTGCCGTGCTACACTGCTTCCAGCTACTGACTGATGGTTGACTGCTGCTGCAAGATAAGAATTCAGAGTTATCAGTTGAGGAGGAGGTGGAGGAGGAGAAGGCGGGGGGGGGGGGGGGTTGCAGCCACTAATGAAGGTGGTGTTGGAAATCCTGATGGAAGTAGGGCAACTTGGCGTTGGTAGCGCCTGTGCCATTCCAGGGTATGACTCGCTCCCGGACTCCACAAGGTTCACCCAGTGTGCCGTCATGGAAATGTAGCGTCCCTGGCCAAAAGCATGTGTCCATCGTTAAGTGGACCTTCCCAATTTTTCTCGAGGTGGCAGCAGCATGAGACCACAGAACAGCAAAATAACAAAATCTGGAGGTGACGGCAGCATGAGTAGGCCACAGAGTGGCACAATGACAGAGTCTGGAGGTGGCAGCAGTATGAGAAGGCCACAGATTGGCGCTCTGACCAACTCTGTAGGTGGCAGCATCATGAGTAGACCACAGAGCGGCACAGTGACAGAGTCTGGAGGTTGCAGCAACATGAGGAAACCACAGAGCGGAACAATGACAGAATCTGGAGGTGAGGGAAGCATGAGGAGACCACAGAGCGGCACAATGACAGAGTCTTGAGGTGGTGGCAGCATGAGTATGCCACAGAGTGGCACAATGATAGAGTCTGGAGGTGGCAGTGCCATGAGCAGACCACAGAACGGCACTATAACAGGGTCTGGAGGTGACGGCAGCATGAGTAGGCCACAGAGTGGCACAATGACAGAGTTCGTCAGGGCATGGGTGATGTGACGGGACACAATTGCTGGTGTAATGTGGGGGCGGCACACCGAGAAAATTAGTGGAGGCTGGGGACTGAGTAACGAAGGATGGCCACCGCCATGAGGCTGAGGAAAGCCTCAGCGTCCACAGGCCTAAATGGCAACATTTCCAGGGCCATAAATTTTGAAAAGTGTGCATTTAGTGCTATTGCCTGTCGGTGGGTGGCTGGGTATTTGCGCTTACGTTCAAAGGCATGGGGTAAGGATATCTGTACGCTATACTTGGACACAGAAGTGAGTGTGCTAGCTTATGGTTTTGTGAAGACCCTGCTGCAGGGTGGTAGTCATCCAGGCCTGGGTCTAGGACAAAGGATTGGCCAGCATGTAACATAGGGGTGGAAGAAGAGGCAGAGGTGTGACCCACAGACACTGATTGTGTACCCAGGGGTTTGGCCCAGTTATTAGGGTGCTTTGATGCCATGTGGCGGATCATGCTGGTGGTGTTGAGGTTGCTAGTGTTCACACCCCTATTCATTTTGCCTCCAGTGTACAGTCTTCCCCCATTATGTTCCCAGGTTTGAGATTTAGTAAAGAGAAGGCACCAAAGTGTTCGGGTGTTCGGGTACTCTGTCCGAACACATAGCGATATTTGTGCGCTCGGCCGAGCACCCGAGTATAATGGAAGTCAATGGGAGACAACCAGGCACCCCCTGCTTGGATGAGGGGAGGATACCTGGTCCATTGGAAAAGGTCAGAAAGTGACAGAAACACCACCGAAATGGATCTGAAACATGTGTGGGTGTATCTTGGACTCCAATGTCGCAGCTGGGGACCATAATGTCCCAGTTTTAAGCCACTTTTACATAGCGACAAAATTAAGCCCAAAATAGATAATAATAAAATTGTTAGGAAACATTCTTTCCTGGATATTCAAATTGTATATACAGTGCAAATGCTGCCAAAAATTATAAGGAAGAAGCACTCCGATACAACCTGTATATCACACAAAGGAGGGTCTTATTCACATGGTGCTACAATTGTTCAGATACACTGCTGCACTCATAAAGCCTATGCACTAAGTGAAAGGGCTGCCAAAAATTACAAGGAACCGGCACTCCAATACACCCTTTATTACACATAAAGGAGGGCATCATACACTCCCTTGAAAAATTACCATTGATGGCCTACTGGTGACCCTCAAAAACATTTGGAGCAAGGGCGTGCTGGTTACCGTCTAAAACATTATAGTTGAGGGCCTGAAGGTGAGCGGACGCTATAAAACACTGCAGTGATGGCCCACAGGTGAGCAGACCGTATAAAACATTAGAGGTGAAGGCCTCAAGCCGAGCAAACTCCATAAAACACTGCAGTGATGGCCCACAGGTGAGCAGATGGTATAAAACATTTGAGGTGAGGGTCTGAAGCCTAGCGAAACCCAAAAATCATTGCAGTGATGGCCTAAAGGTGAGCAGACGGTATAAAGCATTGGAGGTGAGGGCCTGAAGCCTAGAGAACCATACAAAAGATTGAAGTGAGGGTATATATATTCTGTATGGAAGAGGAGTCGGAGGAGGAGGCGGATGAGAAAACAAGATTCAAACATATACTCTTTTTTTGCAGTGAAAGTGGTAAAAAAAATCTGAATCTTGTGGATTGAGTACATTATAAAGCATACATTTAAATTGCGTTTTTGTTCCTCATTAGCTCAGCTTTCCTCTGGTGGAGTGGAGAAGGCAGGGGCAATCCTGGCCTTGTTCATTTTTATCTGAGTCAACCTGTCAGCATTGTCAATGGACAAGCGGATACGCTTATCTGTTATAATGACACCAGCAGCACTAAATACACGCTTAGACAATACACTGGCGGCAGGGCAGGCCAGCACCTCCAAGGTGTAGAGCGCAAGCTAGTGCCATGTGTCCAGCTTGGACACCCAGTACTTGTAAGGCACTGAGGGATCATTTAGGACGCTGACACGGTCTGCAATGTATTCCTTCACCATCTTCCAAAACTTTTCCCTCCTTGTAGCACTAGGCCGAGATTCAGGGTGAATTGTCCCATGCCTTGGAAAGTGTTGCTCTGCCTCAGTTGGAACTACTGTGTGTTCTCCTTGTCACCTTTCCTTGGTTGCCTAAGGAAGTACGGACTCTGGCGGCTGCATTGTCAGATGAAAAACTTGGAGCAATCGGTCAACAAGTACCTTCTGGTATTGCACGGTTTTACTCATCCTCTCCACCACAGGAATCAGAGATGAGAAGTTCTCTTTGTAGCGGGGGTCGACAAGGGTGAACTCTCAGTAATCTGTGTTACCTAAAATGCGTATAAGGCGAGGGTCATGGGAAAGGCAGCATAACATGAAGTCAGCCATCTGTGCTAGAGTACCAACAGGCAAGACGTAGATTTCAACTTCAGGATGACTCTCCATACCCTCATCCTCCTCCTCTTCTGCCCATCCATGCCTAACAGATGGAATTAAATTTCCATGGGCACTAGCCTCTGTAGCAGAGGCAAGTGTCTCCAGCTCCTCCTTCTCCTCCTCTTCATGGCCCAATTCGCGCTGAGAAGATGAACTGGGGAGGTCTGGCTATCACCTTGTCCCATCTCCTCCCCCAATACCTCGTCTGCCACATTCAAAGCATCCTCCTTATTTGTGAGCAGCGATCGTTTGAGTAGCACACAGCAGTCGGATAGTTACGCTGATAATAGCGTTATCACCACTAACCATCTGTGTGGATTCAGCAAAGTTTTTAAAATCTTACATAGGTCTGATATCAATGCCCACTCCTCGCTTGTGAATAGTGGCAGTTGAGTGGAAAGGTGACGACCATGTTGCAGCTGGTATTCCACAACCTCCCTCTGCTGCTCACAAAGCCTGGCCAACATGAAGAACGTAGCGTTCCACTGCGTACTCACATTGCACAACAGTCGGTGAGCTAGAAGCTGCAGCGCTGCTGCAGCATTGACAGACCGGCCAAAGCTGTGGACAACTTGTGGAAATGAGCACACCTACGGGCGCGCCTTCACTAGTAGCTCTTGCAAATTGGGGTAGGTTTTGATAAACTGCTGAACCACTAAGTTTACGATGTTGGCTAGGCATGGAATGTGTGTCAGGTTGCCGAACTCCAAAGCCGCCACCAAGTTACGGCCATTTTCGGACAACACCATGTCTGTAGGTGGAGTGGTGAGAGCCACAGCTCGGTCTGGTCCCTTATACCCTGCCATAGCTGTGCGGCGGTGTGCTGTTTGTCCCCTAAGCAGATCAGCTTCAGCACGGCCTGTTGACGCTTACCCACAGCAGTGCTACACTGCTTCCAGCTAGTGACTGATGGTTGACTGCTTTTGGAGGTGAAAGTGGAGGCGGTGGAGGAGGAGAAGTGGGGGTTGGAGCCAGTAGCATAGCTGCTGGAGGATACCCTGATGGACGTAGGGCCCACAATCCTGGGCATGGGTAGCACCTGTGCCATCCCATGATCCGACTCACTCCCTGCCTCCACAACATTCACCCATTGTGCGGTCAGGGAAGTGTAGTGTCCCTGGCCACCAGCCCTTGTTCATGTGTCCGTGGTTTGGTGGATATTCCCAGTAAGAGTGTTGGGCAGGGCACGGGTAATGTTTTGGGACACATGCTGGTGTAAGGCGGGCACGGCACACAGGGAAAAATAGCGGTGGCTAGGGACTGCGTACCGAGGGATGTCTGCCGACATCAGGCTGCGGAAGGCCTCAGTGTCCACAAGCCTAAATGGCAACATCCAGGGCCAGTAATTTTGAAAGTTGCGCATTTAGTGCTATGGCCTGTGGGTCAGTACTGGCACTTGTGTTCAAATGCCTGTGTTATCGACATTTGGATGCTGCGCTGGGACAGGAAGTGGATGTTGTTACTGACGGTTCATGCAAAGGTCCAGGTGCAGGGCGAGAGGCATCCAGGCCTACGCCTTCGACAGGGATTGGCCAGCAGTGTGTAACAAAGGGGAAGTGGAGGCAGTGGTGGGTCCTTCAGACGCAGAGTGTGGACCTAGGCATTCGGCCCACTTAATAGGAGTGCTTGTATGGCATGTGTCGGATCATGCTGGTGGTGGTGAGGTTGCTAGTGTTCACGCCCCGGCTCATTTTGGCATGGCACAGGTTGCAAACTACCACTCTTTTGTCGTCTCACGCTTTCCTCAAGAAAGCGCCATACTGTGGAACACCTACCCCTTGGTAAGGTAGATTTACGCAGGGTGGTGCTCGGGGTAACGGTTGCGGTCCTGTTTGGTTTGGGCCGACGTCTCCCTTTTGCAACCCCCCTGCCTCTTCCAGACTGTTGTGGTGCTGCGGATCCCTCCCCCTCTGTACTGCTGTCTTTGTTCTGCTTTTCACCTTTCCATGTTGGGTCAGTGATTTCATCGTCTACCACCTCCACTTCTACTTCCTCACTCTACTCATCCTCCTGACTTGACCTAACCACCACCTCAGTGATTGGCAACTGTGTCTCATCATAATCCACCTCGTGAATGAATGATTGCGGTTCATCACCGTCATCTTCTTGAGACTGTGAAGGCTCAAGAGGTTGGGAATCAGGGCACAATATCTCAGGTACCTTTTCAAGCGTGCTGGGCGAGAGAGCCAAACCAAGTACTGGCAATGAAAAGAGGTCATGTGAATATTCGGGTGTGGGATCACTTGTTTGGCCAGATGTGACATAGTGGGAGGAAGGAGGATCAGAGTAAGGATTTGGTTGAGCAGACTCTTGGCTACAGAGACTGGACTTTGTGGAAGAGAGTGTGGTGCTTAACCGACTGGAAGTATTATCTTCTGCAATCCAACCGACCGCCTGTTCTCACTGGTCCGACTTGGACGGTGTTGTCCTGCGCCGCCCAGCTATGTTGGACATGAAGCTGGGTATGGTGAATTTTTTTGTTTTTTCTGGTGCACTGGCAGCAGGCACAGTTTCATTGCGCCCAGGGCCACGGCCTATGCTTGCACCAACAGAATCACACCCAGGGCCTCGGCCTCTGCTTGCACCATCAGCATCATTCCCACTTCCCCCTCCCTTTGTGCTCGCCTTCTTCATATTAATGATTTTGCCTGTAGATGTGGCGCAGATGACATAGTAACATAGTAACATAGTACATAAGGCCGAAAAAAAGACATCTGTCCATCCAGTTCGGCCTGTCATCCTGCTAGTTGATCCAGAGGAAAAAAAAAACTGTGAAGTAGAAACCAATATTCCCCACTTAAGGGGAATAAAAAATTCCTTCCTGACTCCAGTCAGGCAATCAGAATAACTCCCTGGATCAACGACCCATCTCTAGTAGCTATAACCTGTAAAATTATTATACTCCAGAAATACATCGAGGCCCCTCTTGAATTCCTTTATTGTACTCACCATCACCACCTCCTCAGGCAGAGAGTTCCATAGTCTCACTGCTCTTACCATAAAGAATCCTCTTCTATGTTTGTGTACAAACCTTCTCTCCTCCAGACGCAGAGGATGTTCCCTCGTCACAGTCACAGTCCTTTTATGAGGATTGTTCTACTGTCCGCTAAATATACAGTTTTCTGATACAGGACTGGATAGAGAAAAATACAGATTTTCGGCACTACACTAGCCCAGAGATAATGTAATTTTTACAGTACACACTGTATTGGCTTGCTATAATGTACTTGAGACAGAGAAATACAAATTTTCGGTACTACAGTAGGCCACAGATAATGAAACATTTGAAAGTACCCACTGTATTGACTTGGTATAATGTACTGGAGACAGAGAAATACAAATTTTTGGCACCACAGTAGACGCCAGATAATGAAATATTTTACAGTACACACTGTATTTGCTTGCTGTTATGTACTGGAGACAGAGAAATACTAATTTTCGGCACTACACTAGGCCACAGATAATGACATTTTTACAGTACACACTGTATTGACTTGGTATAATGTACTGGAGACAGAGAAATACAAATTTTTGGCACCACAGTAGACTACAGATAATGAAATATTTTACATTACACACTGTATTTGCTTGCTGTTATGTACTGGAGACAGAGAAATACAAATTTTTGGCACTACACTAGGCCACAGATAATGACATTTTTACAGTACACACTGTATTGACTTGCTATATTGTACTGGATACAGAGAAATACAGATTTTTGGCACTACAATAACCCAGAGAGAATGTAATTTTTACAATACACACTGTATTGGCTTGCTGTAATGTACTGGAGACAGAGAAATACAAATTTCCGGCACTACAGCAGGCCACATATAATGACATTTTTACAGTACACACGGTATTGGCTTGCTGTTATGTACAGGGGACAGAGAAATAAAAATTTTCGGCACAACAGTAGGCCACAGATAATGTAATTTTTACATTACACACTGTATTGGCTTCTAGTAAGGTACTAGATACAGAAAAATACAGATTTTTGACAATACACTAGACCAGAGATAATGTAATATTTACAATACACACTGTATTGGCTCCCAGTAAAGTATTGGATACAGAAAAGTACAGATTTTCGCCACTACACTAGCCCATAGATAATGTAATTTTGACAATACACACTGTATTCGGATGTAGTTCTATATTGGATACAAATTTGTCCCAAATAAAATGTATTCTCTGCAGGAATACTCTATATACGGTTGTGGCTAGAGTTGAGCGAACACCTGGATGTTCGGGTTCGAGAGGTTCGGCCGAGTTTCCGGAAAATGTCCGGGTTCGTGATCCGAACTCAACCCGAACTTCATCCCGAACCCGAACCCCATAGAAGTCAATGGGGACCCGAACTTTTGGGCACTAAAAAGGCTGTAAAAGACTCCCGGAAAGGGCTAGAGGGCTGCAAAAGGCAGCAAAATGTAGGTAAATCCCCTGCAAACAAATGTAGATAGGGAAATGTTGACTTAACATAAAATAAAAAAAAATAACCAATATTAATTGGAGTTAGGTCCCATAGCACAGAATCAGGCTTCAAATCACCCACCAATGGAGAAGGTCGCTTACTATTATTTCGACCCCAGCATCCAGACAAAGGAGAGAGGTCCCACAGCAGAGAATCTGGCATCATATCAACCACCACAGGAGAAGGCCACTTTCAGTGACTTAGGCCTTAGCACCCAGACAGAGGAGACATGTCAGATAGCACAAGCATTACATTTATACCATCCAGCACAGGAAAAGGCCACTTTTAGTTACTTTGACCCCTGCACCCAGAAAGAGGAGAGAGGCCCCACAGCACATATTCAGGCATCATATCACCCACCACAGGAGTAGGCCACCATTTAGTTAATGGGACCCCGGCAACCATGTCAGATGGTACAAGCATCAGTTTTACATCACCCAGCACAAGAGAAGGCCACTTTTAGAGACTTTGACCCCTGCACCCAGACGGAGGAGAGAGGTTTTCACAGCAGAGAATCAGGCATTTAGATCACCCACCACAGGAGTAGGCCACCATTTAATGGGACCCCGGCAACCATGTCAGATGGCACAAGTATAACATTTATATCACCCAGCACAAGAGAAGGCGACTTTGAGAGACTTTGACCCCTGCACCCAGATGGAGGAGAGAGGTTTTCACAGCAGAGAATCAGGCATTTAGATCACCCACCACAGGAGTAGGCCATCATTTAATGGGACCCCGGCAACCATGTCAGATGGTACAAGAATCAGTTTTACATCACCCAGCACAAGAGAAGGCCACTTTTAGAGACTTTGACCCTGCACCCAAACGGAGGAGAGAGGTTTCACAGCACCCAGACGGAGGAGAGAGGTTTTCACAGCAGAGAATCAGGCATTTAGATCACCCACCACAGGAGTAGGCCACCATTTAATGGGACCCCGGCAACCATGTCAGATGGCACAAGTATAACATTTATATCACCCAGCACAGGAGAAGGCGACTTTGAGAGACTTTGACCCCTGCACCCAGACGGAGGAGAGAGGTTTTTCACAGCAGAGAATCAGGCATTTAGATCACCCACCACAGGAGTAGGCCACCATTTAATGGGACCCCGACAACCATGTCAGATGGTACAAGCATCAGTTTTACATCACCCAGCACAAGAGAAGGCCACTTTTAGAGACTTTGACCCTGCACCCAGACGGAGGAGAGAGGTTTTCACAGCAGAGAATCAGGCATTTAGATCACCCACCACAGGAGTAGGCCACCATTTAATGGGACCCCAGCAACCATGTCAGATGGCACAAGTATAACATTTATATCACCCAGCACAGGAGAAGGCCACTTTGAGAGACTTTGACCCCTGCACCCAGACGGAGGAGAGAGGTTTCACAGCAGAGAATCAAGCATTTAGATCACCCACCACAGGAGTAGGCCACCATTTAATGGGACCCCGGCAACCATGTCAGATGGTACAAGCATCAGTTTTACATCACCCAGCACAAGAGAAGGCCACTTTTAGAGACTTTGACCCCTGCACCCAGACGGAGGAGAGAGGTTTTCACAGCAGAGAATCAGGCATTTAGATCACCCACCACAGGAGTAGGCCACCATTTAATGGGACCCCGGCAACCATGTCAGATGGCACAAGTATAACATTTATATCACCCAGCACAGGAGAAGGCGACTTTGAGAGACTTTGACCCCTGCACCCAGACGGAGGAGAGAGGTTTCACAGCAGAGAATAAGTCATTTAGATCACCCACCACAGGAGTAGGCCATCATTTAATGGGACCCCAGCAACCATGTCAGATGACACATGTATAACATTTATATCACCCAGCACAGGAGAAGGCGACTTTGAGAGACTTTGACCCCTGCACCCAGATGGAGGAGAGAGGTTTCACAGCAGAGAATCAGGCATTTAGATCACCCACCACAGGAGTAGGCCATCATTTAATGGGACCCCGGCAACCATGTCAGATGGTACAAGCATCAGTTTTACATCACCCAGCACAAGAGAAGGCCACTTTTAGAGACTTTGACCCCTGCACCCAGACGGAGGAGAGAGGTTTCACAGCAGAGAATCAGGCATTTAGATCACCCACCACAGGAGTAGGCCACCATTTAATGGGACCCCGGCAACCATGTCAGATGGCACAAGTATAACATTTATATCACCCAGCACAGGAGAAGGCGACTTTGAGAGACTTTGACCCTGCACCCAGACGGAGGAGAGAGGTTTCACAGCAGAGAATCAGGCATTTAGATCACCCACCACAGGAGTAGGCCATCATTTAATGGGACCCCGGCAACCATGTCAGATGGCACAATTATAAGCATTTATATCACCCAGCACAGGAGAAGGCGACTTTGAGAGACTTTGACCCCTGCACCCAGACGGAGGAGAGAGGTTTCACAGCAGAGAATCAGGCATTTAGATCACCCACCACAGGAGTAGGCCACCATTTAATGGGACCCCGGCAACCATGTCAGATGGCACAAGTATAACATTTATATCACCCAGCACATGACAAGGCCACTTTCAGTGAGTTAGGCCTTAGCAACGAGACAGAGGAGACAGGTCAGATAGCGCAAGCATCAGTTTTACAGATCACCCACCACAGGAGTAGGCCACCTTTAGTTAATTTGACCCCTGCACCCAGAAAGAGGAGAGAGATCCCACAGCACATAATCAGGCATCATATCAACCACCTCAGGAGAAGGCCACCATTTAGTTACTTAGGCCTTAGCACCGACACAGAGGAGACAGGTCAGATAGCACAAGCATCAGTTTTGCATCAACCACCACAGAAGAAGGGCACTTTTAGAGACTTTGACCCCTGCAGCCACACGGAGGAGAGAGGTCCCACAGCAGAGATTCAGGCATTTATATCAGCCAGCACAGGAGAAGGCCGCTTTCAGTGACTTAGGCCTTAGCACCGACACAGAGGAGACAGGTCAGATAGCACAAGCATCAGTTTCACATCAACCACCACAGGAGAAGGGCACTTTTAGAGACTTTGACCCCTGCAGCCACATGGAGGAGAGAGGTCCCACAGCAGAGATTCAGGCATTTATTTCAGCCAGCACAGGAGAAGGCCGCTTTCAGTGACTTAGGCCTTAGCACCGACACAGAGGAGACAGGTCAGATAGCACAAGCATCAGTTTTACATCAACCACCACAGGAGAAGGGCACTTTTAGAGACTTTGACCCCTGCAGCCACACGGAGGAGATAGGTCCCACAGCAGAGATTCAGGCATTTATATCAGCCAGCACAGGAGAAGGCCGCTTTCAGTGACTTAGGCCTTAGCACCGACACAGAGGAGACAGGTCAGATAGCACAAGCATCAGTTTTACATCAACCACCACAGGAGAAGGGCACTTTTAGAGACTTTGACCCCTGCAGCCACACGGAGGAGAGAGGTCCCACATCAGAGATTCAGGCATTTATATCAGCCAGCACATGAGAAGGCCGCTTTCAGTGACTTAGGCCTTAGCACCGACACAGAGGAGACAGGTCAGATAGCACAAGCATCAGTTTTAAATCAACCACCACAGGAGAAGGGCACTTTTAGAGACCTTGACCCCTGCAGCCACACGGAGGAGAGATGTCCCACAGCAGAGAATCAGGCATCATGTCAACCACCACAGGAGTAGGCCACCTTTTGTTTCTTTGACCCCTGCACCCAAAAAGAGGAGAGAGGTCCCACAGCAGAGAATCAGGCATTTCGATCACCCACCACAGGAGAAGGCCGCTTTCAGTGACTTTGTCCCCCTGCACCCACACAAAGGAGACAAGTCAGACAGCACAAGTATAACATTCATATCACCCAGCACAGGAGAAGGACACTTTCATGTACTTTGGCCCCGGCACACAGACAGAGGGAAGGTTCATTCAACTCTGGGTTGCACCCCAAGATCCTACTTAATTTCAAAAATTGATTTTTCAATGAAGAAGTGGCCAGGAGTACAAGACAACAAGGTTTAAGGCAGTTATTAAGGACAACTCTGCACAAGGGAGGGTCAGGTCTTGTGGGATCCATGCCTGGTTCATTTTTATAAACATCAGCTTGTCCACGTTGGCTGCGGACAGGCGGCTGCGTTTGTCAGTAATGACGCCCCCTGCCGTGCTGAATACACGTTCAGATAAAACGCTGGCCGCCGGGCAGGCCAGCACCTCCAAGGCATAACATGCTAATTCTGGCCACGTGGACAATTTGGAAACCCAGAAGTTGAATGGGGTCGAACCATCCGTCAGTACGTGGAGTTGTGTGCAGATGTACTGTTCAACCATGTTAGTGAAATGTTGCCTCCTGCTAACCCGTTCCGTATCAGGTGGTGGGGCAGTTAGCTGTGGCGTGGAGACAAAACTTTTCCTGCGCTGTGCTGGGTGCCACCCCGCTGTGAACCTGCTTTATCCTCATCCTCCTCCACCTCTTCCTCATCCTCCTCGTCCTCCAGTAGTGGTCCCTGGCTGGCCACATTTGTACCTGCCCTTTGGTGTTGCAAAAAACCTCCCTCTGAGCCACTTCTAACAGACAGGCCTGAAAGTGCTAAAAACGACCCGTCATCCTCCTCCTCCTCCTCCTGGCCCTAGCCCACCTCCTCTTCCATCATCGCCCTAAGCTTTTTCTCTAGGAGACATAGAATTGGTATTGTCACACTGATAACAGTGGCATCGCCACTGGCCATGTTGGTGGCGTACTCGAAACAGCACAACAGGGCACACAGGTCTCGCATGGAGGCCCAATCATTGGTGGTGAAGTGGTGCTGTTCCGCAGTGCGACTGACCCGTGCGTGCTGCAGCTGAAACTCCACTATGGCCTGCTGCTGCTTGCACAGTCTCTCCAGCATGTGCAAGGTGGAGTTCCACTGGGTGTGCACGTCGCATATTAGGCGGTGAGCGGGAAGGCCGAAGTTCCGCTGTAGAGCTGACAGGCGAGCAGCGGCAGGATGTGAACGCCGGAAGCGCGCACAGACGGCCCACACTTTATGCAGCAGCTCTGACATGTCTGGGTAGTTGTGAATGAACTTTTGCACCACCAAATTCAGCACATGCGCCAGGCAAGGGATGTGCGTCAAACCGGCTAGTCCCAGAGCTGCGACGAGATTTCGCCCATTATCGCACACCACCAGGCCGGGCTTGAGGCCCACCGGCAGCAACCACTGGTCGGTCTGTTGTTCAATACCCCGCCACAACTCCTGGGCGGCGTGGGGCCTGTCCCCCAAACATATGAGTTTCAGAATGGCCTGCTGACGTTTACCCCGGGCTGTGCTGAAGTTGGTGGTGAAGGTGTGTGGCTGACTGGATGACCTGGTGGAAGCAGAGGAGGAGGAGGAAGCCGAGTAGGAGGAGGAGGCTACAGGAGGCAAAGAATGATGCCCTGCGATCCTTGGCGGCGGAAGGACGTGCGCCAAGGAACTCTTCGCCTGGGGCCCAGCCGCCACTACATTTACCCAGTGTGCAGTTAGGGAGATATAGCATCCCTGGCCGTGCTTACTGGTCCACGTATCTGTGGTTAGGTGGACCTTGCCACAAATGGCGTTGCGCAGTGCACACTTGATTTTATCGGACACTTGCATGTGCATGGAAGGCACGGCTGTCTTGAAGAAGTAGTGGCGGCTGGGAACCACATACTGGGGGACACCCATGGCCATCAGCTGTTTGAAGCTGTCTGTGTCCACCAGCCTGAATGACAGCATTTCAAAGGCCAGTAATTTAGAAATGTTGGCATTCAGGCCAAGGGCTCGAGGGTGACTAGGTGGGAATTTGCGCTTCCTCTCAAAGGTTTGAGAGATGGAGAGCTGAACGCTGCTGTGTGAAATAGTGGAGACGCTAGGTGACGGTGGCGGTGGTGGTGGTGGTGTCGGTGGCACATCCTCTGTTTGCTGCTCGGCAGGTGGCAACATTCCTCTCGAGGCGGAAGCCGAGGCAGCAGCAGTAGAGGGAGCAGGGGGAGCCTGAGCGGGTTCCTTGTTTTTAAGGTGTGTACTCCTTCGTTGGGTGCGTGATGACGTGAAAGGTCACGTTGCGTCCCCCTCCCCTGCCTTCCCTCCCTCTATGCCTCCCGTGTAGCGTTTGGGCGCTAAGTTTGAAGCTGTGAGCCTGCTCCTATAGCCGACGAAGCTTCGGACACCTCCTGCCGCCTGCCGCCTGCCGTCTGCCGACTGCCTCCTGACCTCCGGCTTTCATCTCGACCTCCTCTCTGTCCTGGGGGTTTGCTCCCGTGCTCCCGTGGTTGGCGCTGATTCTGGATTGCCTCGGCCGTTTGCCTCCCGCCTCCTGATCCTTGGTGTTCGCTTCGCCCCCCTCTCCGTGTGTGGTCCGGCGTCTCTCCTCTTTACGGTGGCTTCGTCTGGACCTTCCCCGGTCCTCTCCTCTTTGCTCTCTATTCCCCCTTACTCCCGGACTTACCACCTTCCCCGTGGTGGAGTGGTACTGCAGCGGTGTTGCGCTCGGTTTCTCCCGCTCCCCTGCTGCCGAACTGAGCTGGCTGCTCTGGCGCGCCCTGGCTCGCTCGTGTCTGGAGCTGCACCTGTGAGTTTGCCAAGCGAGGACATCTGGATTCGGGCATCCAACGGACACGTGAGAACAACCTGAGGATTGTGTGTACTGATTTTTTTTTTTTTTCTCTTTTTTTTTTTTTTTGCCCGTATTCATCTGGGCGCTTTGTGGTTTTTACAGGGGGTTGATTAACTAGTCATTGTCCATCTGGATATTGAAGCAAAGAGGAGAGAGGAGGAAAGAAAAAGGGAAAGGAAGAAGAAGGGGAAAAAAAGGAAAAAAAAAAAGAGGGAGAAGGAAAAAAAATAAAAAAAAAAAAAAAAAATTCCTTGGGAACTTGGGAAGCAAAAAGAGAGACACTACGGAGAAAGAGAGGAGGGTAGAGGGGGAATAAAATGCTTAAAGAAAGCGCCTAAGGGAAAAGAAAAAGAAAGGAACAGGGGGAAAAATTTAAGTAGGAGGGCGAAGAGAAAAGAGAAAGGAAGAGGAGAACATAAAAGAGGAAAGAAGAAAGAGAAGGGGAAGAAAGGAAAAAAAAGGAAAAAAAAAGGAAAAAAAAAAAATATATAAAAAAATTTTTTTTTTCTTTTGCTCCTCTATACAAAAAACGGGCACTAAATAGCCGTTATGGCCCCCAAGCGGCGCTCAATTGACTCCTCTGTAATCAAGTCGGGGTCTAAGACCCTAGAGAGCAAAATCGATAAATATCTGAAATCTCCCTCTTTAAATGAAAAAGATCTATCTAAAGGGAAAACTGTTAACACCAAGAAAATTGTTAAAATTCCTCAAGCTGAAGAACTGTCGGAGGATGGGTCATTGGAGGTGGGTCAGGAAGGAGGGGAAGAAAGTCTGCTGGCGCTAACAGAGATTGAACACGATTCCCTAGCACTGGGAAAAATATTGGCTGCTGTTAGAGATAATGGAACTTTAATGCAGCGGATGTCTGTCCAGCTGGGGTCTATGCAAAGTGATATATCTTTAATAAGAGATGAGCTGGTAAAAATCCATGAGCGAGTTCTTAATGTTGAAAAAATGGTTGACTCCCTGCAAGCTGATACTGGTATGTTGAAAACTAAGACGGCGCTGCTAGCCTCGGAAAACTCTACTCTACAAAATAGGCTGGAGGATCTGGAAAATAGATCAAGGCGCTATAACATCCGTATAGTTGGATTTCCAGAAGGAGTTGAAGGCCCACCGCTAATTGAGCAACTCAAAGACTTGATTATCGGAAATTTGGGCGGTGAATATTTTTCGTCTATGTTTCAAATAGAAAGAGCTCATCGGATCCCAGGAGGGAAACCCACCCCAGGGAGGCCGCCACGCGCAATTCTAATAAAACTGTTACTGTCGACGGATAGAGACATGATACTGAGAAGAGCTAGAGAGTGCTCACCTATTGACTATCAGGGTGTAAAACTGTCATTTTTCCTGACTTTGCGCGGCAGACCCAAGAGAAAAGGAGAAGCTTCATTGAGATAAAGAAAGCGTTTAGCGTCTAAAGATATTAAATATTCTCTTCAGTATCCAGCGAAATTGAGAGTGATCTATAATGGAACTTCCCAATTTTTTGAAAAACCGCAACAAGTGCTGGACTGGATGGAACAACTGGGCATATGAAATATTCCTCTGAAAAGAAATGCACTGAAATTAATTAGCGGGGGGCTGGAGGGGAAATGGGATAGGTTGGGGGGGGGGGGGACCGGCCGGAAGATAGAGGTTTGCCGATTAGATCGGGCGGACCAAGAGAGGGGGGGAGAGGGGATGGGCTTTGCCCTGCAGGGGTTGTGTTTTTTTTTTTTTTTTTTTTTTTTTTTCTGTTTCCTTCTTTTTTTTAATTGATACCTGTTAGAACTGTTAAAATTGTCTCCTGGAATGTTAGAGGCCTTGGGGAAAGGGTTAAGAGGCAGGCCATTATGGATGCATTAAAGAGACATCTCCCCGCTATCATTTGTATAGTGGAAACTCATCTTACTGATGAGTTGTGACTCATCTGACGACGGGATGGCATTCTCAATCCTACCATTCAACTTTTAGTAGTGCCTCTAGGGGCGTATCAGTCCTGATTCATAACTCTATAGATTTTTCCTTATTTGAATCTTATATAGATGATCAGGGTAGATTTATTTTTTGTATGGTAGGCTTTATGGTCATAATTATACTCTTGCCTTCTTCTATATACCTCCGCCATTTTCCATGTATCCACTTATCCAACTACTCTGTTTTTTGGAAAAGAGATCAGAATGTCGGCTTGTGCTGATGGGAGATTTTAATGCTGTTATGGATCCTGAAAAGGATAGATTGTCTTTGGATGCAGAACTGGGAAGCAATATTCGTGGTTCTCCACTACCCCAGTTCTGCTCAGAGGTTGGGTTGGTGGATATATGGGAATTTCTTGGCGGAGGAAAGAGAGTATACTCCTGTGTTAGTAGAGGGGTAGAGCAATGTCTAGGATTGATTTAGCGTTCACCAACGAGAGAAACTTGAATAATATTAGAAAGATAAGATATGGAGTAAGAACAGTCTCAGACCACTCACCTGTTTTTATTGAGATTAGCATTGGGGAGGACAAGAACAATAGAGGGCCTGGTTTTAGGCTGAATCCATATTGGCTTACCATTATGGACAATTGTCAGTCTATTAAAAGACTTGTATCCTCCTTTTGGGAAGTGAATCTCCCTCTGCTAGAATCAATTCAGTTTGGGATGCCTTAAAAGCCTATTTAAGGGGGTTCTTATAAGTGATATTGCGGCTGTGAGAAGAACATTTAGAAAAAAAGAGGACGAATTGGTTAAAATCTTGGCATCTACAACTGAGCGTTTTGTTCTTCAACCTAGCGAAAACAACAAAGAAAAGATGCAGAAGGCTAGCTGCTCCTTGGAGGATTTTGTCATGGAGAAAGCAAACCATAGACTGTTCTTTAAGGGACAAAAACACTTCTCAGAGTCTGGACGTCCTGGTAAGCGCCTAGCCAGAATAATTACACAACAGGATAAGAAAAAGAAGGCTATAATTTTGATTCGCAAGCTAGATGATGTAGTTACATCAGATCCAGAGGAAATTAGAGAGACCTTTTTCCAATATTTCTCCCAGGTCTATAGAGCTCCCCTGGAGTACCATCCGATCTGGTGAGACAGTTCCTGGAGAGAATTCATCTTCCAATGATAACGGAAGCCCAAAAAAACATTTGGAAAAAGAACTGTCTCTTTTAGAGATTCAGGAGGCTTTAGATTCTATCTCCGGGAATTCGTCTCCAGGGTTAGATGGCCTTCCGTATGAATTCTACCGTAAGTATAAAGATATTATTCTTCCTCATCTAATGGAGGTGTTCTCTGAAGCTCTTCAGGGAGGAAGCCTACCACAGTCCATGATGGAAGCTTTGATAGTCTTGATTCCTAAAAAGATAAAGATCCTCTGGATTTGGGTTCATATAGACCCATTTCCTTATTGAACTCGGATATTAAGATACTATCAAAAATTCTGGCTAGGAGGCTTTCTGGGGTTATGTCCTCTATTATTCACCCAGACCAAAATGGCTTTATGCCAAACAGGGGCACCCACCATAATTTACATAGGTACTATAACAACATTCAATCTCCCGGGAGTGGCGCCCGCTCTATTCTGTCATTGGATGCCACTAAGGCGTTTGACAGAGTTGAGTGGGGGTTCCTCTGGGAGGTGATGAAGAGGATGGGCTTTGGCCCCAAGTTTTTGGCGATGGTGCAGTTGCTATACAAATGCCCAGTAGCTAAGATCAGGGTCAATGACATACTCACAGAGAGTTTTGTATTGGGAAGGGGTACTCGCCAAGGATGTCCTCTTTCTCCTCTTTTATTTAATATTTACATTGAACCTCTCGCAGCTAGTATTAGGCAGGACCCGAAAATAATTGGTTTTGGTGTAATGGGGGAGCTGGATCGTATATCTCTGTATGCAGATGATATTTTGTTTTTATTCAGCAATCAGAAACCTCACTCCCTCGAATTATGGAATTAGTTAATTTGTTCTCTGCCCCTTCTGGACTTGAGGTTAATTGGGAAAAACTGCTCTTCTCCCTGTAGATGAATTGCGAGAACCGAGGGAAAATCCCACTATTAATCGGTTAATGGTCTCCGACTCAATAAAATACCTGGGGATAACAGTAACTGCCAAAACTCAAGATTATTTACAACTTAATTTGTTTCCCTTATTGACAAAAGTGAGATCTAAAATCAAGGTATGGCAAAAATTCTGCCTGCAAGAGCAGATAGAATTTCATTAATAAAAATGGTGGTGCTTCCCCAGATATTGTATGTTCTTCGCAATTCGCCTGTATGGATTGAAGAGAAGTACTTTAGGTTGATAGAGCGATTGCTTAATGATCTGCTTTGGGGGAGAAAGCGTGTGAGATTAAAGGTGCTATACTTTTCTATGCCCTACAGTCGGGAGGTCTCAACCTCCCCTACTTTAGGGGATACTATATGGCCTCCCAACTTAGCTTTTTTGTGATTGGGAAAATAGCCATCTCTGCAGAAAATTGGTAAAGGACTCGGGTTTTTCTGATTTTTTACAGTACTAGAGTCCGATTATTTAGTTAATATACCAACCGGATATAAAGCCTTCTGCAGGATGGTTATTAAAGCTTGGTTGGTCATAAAGCGCTGGTGTAAAGTGGAGGCCCTATTAATTTGTACCCCACTATGGCACAATCAAAAACTTCTGAATTTAGAGGACCCTAATTGCAGGCGATATTGGAGGATGAAAAATATACAGTATGTACATCAGGTGGTTAGAGATGGTCAGATCCTGTCGTACATGGAGCTAAAACAAAAGTTAAATGTTGGTGAGGTGGCTTGGTATGCCTACTTCCAATTGAGGTCGGCACTTTTTAGCATGGTTGTTAATCATCCACTTAATATAGACACCCCTGAATTTTTGCACAATCTGATTAGTAAGAAAGGATGTACGAAAGTTAAACTCTCACTTTGTTACAGGCACTTGATGAAAAATTTTTTATGGACTGTCTTTCCCCAGGACAGAGATCCTGGTCTGTTTTACTGTCTGAGGTGGGTTCCCCGGATTGGGAGAACATAGGTGAAGGTTTGAGTTTGGTCTCTCACAACTTTAATCACGTTGTTGTTCAGTTTAATATTTTACACAAAATATATTTTACACCTTTATGGCTCCATAGGAGAGGATTTAGAACTTCGTCGGATTGTCTTCGCTGTGGGGACCCTGGGGCAGATCATCTTCATCTGTTCTGGGGCTGCCCGATAGTGAATAAGTATTGGAGAATGGTTCAATTAGTTCTGGTCCAGAGACTTGGTGTGAATGTCCCTTTATCCCCAAAGATATGGGTCCTTGGTGATTTATCGGAAGTTAACAGTCGTCCCCCGTGCGCCAATTACTGACCAAAGTGATGTTCTTGGCCAGGCTTCTCATTGCCAGAGAATGGTGCTCCTCCTCTGTTTTAGAATGTAATCACTGGCTAAATTTAGTTAAGAAGGTGAAAAGCTATGAGAAAATGTTATACAGACAAAGAGGCTCACTTACTAAATGGAGTATTATTTGGAAGGATTGGGACAACTAAGAGATTTAACTACCTACTCGGTTGTTTTTTTTTTTTTTTTTGTTGTTGTTTTTCTCCTGCAGGGCTGGGAGGGGAGAGGGGGTGGGGTGGGATGGGATGGATGGGCTTGGTTTTGCATTTGTTGGAGTTCCGTTCCTGGATTGTATGTTTTATGAATGCTAAAATAAAAGATATATAATAAAAAAAAAAGGTGTGAACTCCACTGCAGTTCATGCTTTGCATGTAGATGCCTGATCATGCAGGTGGTGCTCAGGTTAAGAACGTTAATGCCTCGCCTCAGGATCTGATGGCACAGCGTGCAAACCACTCTGGTCTTGTCGTCAGCACATTGTTTGAAGAAGTGCCATGCCAGGGAACTCCTTGAAGATGCCTTTGGGGTGCTGGGTCCCTGTTGGCGCTGGCCAATAGCAGGCGAACTCTCTGGACGGCGGCTGTTCTGCTTTTGCCCCCTGCTCCCTCTTTGGCTTCGCTGTTGTCTCAGTCTCACCACTGCCTCTTCCTCTGAACTATTTAAGTCAGCGGCACGACCTTCAGTCCATGTGGGGTCTAAGACCTCATCGTCCTCTGCATCGTCTTCCACCCAGTCTTCCTCCCTGCCCTCCTCCTGTTCAGTCTGCACACTGCAATAAGACGCGGCAGTGGGCACCAGTGTTTCGTCATCATCAGAGACTCGGTCACTCTGCTGTGGTGGTATTCCCATGTCCTCATCATCTGGATACATAAGTGGTTGTGCGTCAGTGCATGGAATGTCTTCCACCGCTGGGGAAGGGCTAGGTGGACGCCCCTGGAAAACCGTGGGAGCAGAGTCTTCAAACAGAATAAGAGACTGCTGCATAACTTGAGGCTCAGACAGTTTCCCTGATATGCATGGGGGTGATGTGACAGACTGATGGGCTGAATGTGTTGAACGTGCTAGAAGCACTGTCGGCCACCCAATCGACTAATGCCTGTACCTGCTCAGGCCTTACCATCCTCATAACGGCATTGGGCCCCACCAAATATCGCTGTAAATTCTGCCGGCTACTTGAGGGAGTTGGTTCACTACTTTGTGCGCCTGAGGCCGAACGGCCACGTCCTCTACCAGCAACAGAGGCTCCACGGACACCACCACGACCGCGTCCTCGTCCCTTAATAGAATGTTTCCTCATTGTTGCGATTCAACTCGCACCACAATAAAATATATTATTTTTAGCCCCAAAATTCCCACACGGGGAGATATAATTCCTTTTACAGGAGTAAAAACGTAGAGGCCTACTGTTTCTGGTCTAACTAACACCAGATTGATTAAATTGGTCTTTTTTCACCAAAATTACAACACTGGACAATGTAATGCCTTTTTCGGTATTAATTCCTTTTACAGGAGTAAAGCGTGAGGCCTACTGTTTCTGGTGTACCTAACACCAGATTGATTAAATTGGCCTTTTTTCACCAAGAATTACAACACTGGACAATGTAATGCCTTTTCGGTATTAATTACAAGAAGACTGCTGCTAATTGGACACCAGAATTTTTAAAATGCTAGTTTGTGTACATAAATTTCCACACTGGAAGATATAATTCCTTTTTCCGGTATTAATTACAAGAAAACTGCTGCAAATTGGACACCAGAATTTTTAAAATGCTAGTTTTGGTACATAGATTCCCACACGGGGAGATATAATTCCTTTTTACAGGAGTAAAAACGTGCGGCCTACTGTTTCTGGTGTACCTAACACCAGATTGATTAAATTGGCCTTTTTTAACCAAAATTACAACACTGGACAATGTAATGCCTTAGGCTGTAGTGGCACTGGTTAGCCTAGCTAGAACAGCACATTCATTGGATTTGCTATCCAAGTGGGTTACTTTCAGTTTCACCACTGATATATTAAATATCTTTGCAGTTAGTAGGGGTGACACAAGCACAACCAAACCCCTGGTGTAGTATATCTATGAAAAAATCGACTATTACATGAGATTAATGGACGTTGTGGCAGCTTTTGCTGTAGCACCACAAGTCCCAAAATGGCCGCCGCCTATCAGCCCAGTAACATGTGCCAGAAAACGGTCTGCCCAGCCAGAAAAGAATTTGACTTTGACTGAGCAGCTGAATCGCTGTTGTTCTGATTCACAGGTGTAGATTTTACACTTCTTTGGAGCTTTGGTTTAGACTCTGTGGCAGCTTGTGCTGGCGCACCACAAATCCCAAAATGGCCACCGCCGGTCAGCCCAGTTACATGTGCCAGTAAAAATCACTCTGGCCAGTCTCAGCAAAATAGTGACTTTCAGTGAACAGCTCAGCTGAGTTGTTCTGATGCTAGAGTGTAGAAAGGTAGATCATTCACTTCTTTATCCCTGCCTATCTCGCCCTCACAGAAGCTGCGTCCTCTCCCTACACTAATCAGAGCAGTGTGACGTGCGGCGCTACGTGACTCCAGCTTAAATAGAGGCTGGGTCACATGCTGCACTTGGCCAATCACAGCCATGCCATTAGTAGGCATGGCTGTGATGGGCTCTTAGGGCAAGAAGTAAAACGCTAGCTGATTGGCTGATGTGCAGCCCTTCAGAAAGCGGGAAGTAATCGACGAACACCGGACCCGAACCCGAACTTTTTTGAAAATGTCCGGGTTCGGGTCCGTGTCACGGACACCCCAAAATTCGGTACGGATCTGAACGATTCTCGAACTGTTCGCTCAACACTAGTTGTGGCCTAAACGCAGACACAGATGTGCCCAAAACTAGTTAAATATGGACCAAAATATAAATCACTCTCTGCTGGAGTAATTAATATAACAGTTGCGGATTGAACAAACACACAGATGTGGCACAAGTTAGGATTAATTTCCCCAGAACAAATAATTTCTCTGATGGTGCTAGTGTGTATCTCAGTACCAGGCACACTGTAGTGAATAAGCCCCTTTTTATAATGTCTGCCCAACACACTGCTTTATGATGGTGCAGTGTATATCTCGGTAGCAGGCACACTGTAGTGAATAAGCCCCTTTTTGTAATTGTCTGCCCATCACACTGCTCTATGATGGTGCAGTGTATATCTCAGTACCAAGGAACACTGTAGTAAATAAGACCCTTTTAATAATATCTGCCCAACACACTGCCCAATGATGGCATATTGTAGATGTCACTAATCAGAAATCTTTCTGTCTTTTAGAAGTTATAAAGGCGTTTTTCAAGCCCTGCACTATCTGTCCCTTCCTGGTGACGCCTGTTCCTGATAGTTCTGCAGCAAACCCCTTCTTAAAAAAATAAAATAAAAGGTGCTGCACTGCTGTCAAACAAACACTCTAGTCCTTAAAAGGACTGTTAGATCTTTCAATAAGGTTTTTGGAGTGAAATCAGTAAGTTTAGTGCAAAACGCTATCTATCCCTGCCTACTGTCTGCTCTCCCTGACGCTGAATGAGGCGAGCGCCAGACCTCAGCTCCTATATGAAATGGTATCACGTGTTCCAACCAGCCAATCAGTGTAAGGCTTACAGCTAACATTGCTATGGCCTTACACTAAGGGGAATTACTTACCTGGACCTTCATTCGCTGGTTAGAAGGCGCCAAACGTGCGGGGAGGGGACTTGAGCAATGCGACGGATACACGTGTTGCTCGGCTGAGTAAAGCCGAGCGCCCAGCGATAGCGATGCTTGAGCCGAACCGATACTCGGCCGAGCATGATCGCTCATCACTAATATTTATACATAGTTATTAGATCTCCCTTTAGTCATCATTTTTCTAAAATGAATAACCCTAATTTTGATACCCTTTCAGGGTACTGTAGTTGCCCCATTCCAGTTATTACTTTAGTTGCCCTCCTCTGAACCCTCTCCATCTCTGCTATGTCTGCCTTGTTCACAGGAGCCCAGAACTGTACACAGTACTCCATGTGTGGTCTGACTAGTGAAGCATAAAGTGGGATCTATGACCCTTTGATTCACCCAACGCTGGCACTCCCCCAAAAGAGATATTTTTTAAATTTTTCTAATTTTAAAAAGAAAAACAAATTTGACAGTGCACTGAGGTATTAAACAGACTGTGTGTTATCACCGGCTACCATCCGTTTACCCATCTCTGTGTTTGTCACCGTCGCTTTGATATTACTAATACTGTCTTTTTGGTAAATAAATTGAAAGGGTTGGACACAGTCCTGGGAGTCATCAGAGTGTCATGCACAACTTTTCAGTTAAATACGTATAAGCACTTTCAATATTTTACCCACACTGAATCTGCATTCAAGAAATTTCCATATATCTAGTACCAATGAGTTGCCAATTT
Source organism: Bufotes viridis (assembly GCA_033119425.1). Taxonomy (NCBI): domain Eukaryota; kingdom Metazoa; phylum Chordata; class Amphibia; order Anura; family Bufonidae; genus Bufotes; species Bufotes viridis. The sequence goes on from CM065590.1 coordinate 12,798,533, forward strand.
TTTTGTATATTTCTGGGAATAAAAGGGGATTGCACAAAGCAGAGTTATCAGAAATGGCACAACATAATTGTTATATTAAAGGAATACAATTATTGGCCAACAAGTCAAGAAAACAAATACAGTACATTCAGATCTTTGAATGAATTGGACATTCCAAGCTGAAACTCACAACATCGATGGACAGTGCAGAAGACACTTGACTTCTTCCTCCTGTGTAGAACTTTTAAAATAAATTAAACTTTCTGCTGACAAATTAAATTATCTTAACTTTCATTCCTTCCTTTGCCTTCTCCAGATGGTCCGGAAAAATAATGTCACCTCCATCCTCCTCCTCGGGTTTTCAAATCTTCAAAACTTCAAATTTCTGTTCTTCCCTCTACTGATTATTATATACTGTGGGGCAATTTCAGGAAACCTTCTCATCATGGTCTTGTACATTTTAAGTAAAACCCTTCAGTCTCCCATGTACTTCTTCATTACACAGTTATCATTATGTGACCTCCTGGTGACTATGGACATTGTCCCCATCCTTCTTCATACTGTACTGTACAATGGAACTACTATGACTCTCATTGGCTGCATCACCCAGTTTTCTATTTTTGGAGCCTCAGAGTCCTCAGAATGTCTTTTTCTCTCAGTGATGTTTTGCGTGACGTCGATAAGTGTGATTTGGTTGATTGGTTCAATGGTGACATTAATTGATGTAATTTCTATGTGCAATCTTCATTTCTGTGGACCACACATTATTGACTATTTATTCTGTGACCTTGATCCCATAATGCAGCTGTCCTGCTCTGATACATCCATCCTTCATAAATGGGTCCTGACATTGGGATTTTTAGTTTTAATTGCACTGTTCATAATAATTGTGGTGTCCTATGTGTACATTGTCATCACAGTTCTGAAGATCCCATCCAATACTGGAAGACATAAAGCCTTCTCCACCTGTAGCTCCCATGTCATTGTGGTGTCCTTATTTTATGGTACATTAATGATTGTTTATATGTTTCCAACAAAAGGACATTTGCTTTTAATGAGTAAGGTCTTGTCTCTAAGTTACACTGTGCTGACCCCACTGCTTAATCCTATTATATACACTCTGAGGAACAAAGACTTTAAAGAAGCCTTTGAAAAACTTAAAGAAGCCATCTCATCTGAAGAACCCTGTTGGTAAAAGCTGCTTTACACTAGGGATGAGCGCAAAGACCCATATTCGAGTTTGCGATATAGCACGAATATTTCGCATCATATTCGTCATATATTCACGACTTCGCAATATTCGATATTTCGCATTCAATCTCATGATTGGAGATAGATTTTTCAAGTTATATTTGCGTGCGCATAGAATCTATTCGTTATTATTAACGTTTAAACAGCTTTACATGTATTGAAAGCTTGAAATGGCGGGAGTCATTTGTGCGAACGGAAAGGTGCGAAAAAGACATATACAAATTTTCACAGTACATGCAGCGTACTGGAGTCTGACACAACCTGTTCACGCTTGGTAGGAAAGGGAATACAAACCGCGAATAGATTAATGCGAATATTCAAGTGACGAACATTCGCAGGACAGTTTTTACCCATGAAGTCTTTACTCTGACAGGAATAGTGGAAATTGTTATAGGAAGCAATTGAGATTGGGGGAATTATGTCTGAATCTTTTATTTTCAATACAGTTTCCCTATCACTATCCATCTTCAGAGCGAATATTCGTAATTGCGAATATGGGGTCATGTATTTGACATATTCGCGAAATCTTGAAATCATGATACTCGACATTAAAATTTGCTTTGCGAATATTCGCGCTCAACACTACTTTACACTAATAGATAGAGCAGACAATTGTCAGGGAGGAAGCAATGCCAGCAATCGCCTGCTCATCAGTGTTGGAGAACACTGCATTTAGATGCAGCCATCACCTCCACAGTATGGGGAGGAGCATTCACTAATGTCATCGGTCGTACTCATACAGAATCATTATTTACAACAGCAGGTAAACACTAACAAGTGTTTCTACGAGCACTTGTTAATGATTATCTGGCCTATGGTTGGCCACTGTAAAAGGGTCTTAATCTGCAGTTTTACAAGCTAAAACATCATCATTAGTGTTGAGCAAACCTGAACTGTAAACTTTACGATTTTGGGTACCCGGACCCGAACTTTGACTGAAAAGTTTGGGATCGAGTTCGGTGTTCGGGCATTTAATAAAGCTTGTTGAAAGGCTGCAGGGCCAATCAACAAGCTTTTGAGCTGTGGACACTTAGAAGCCATCAGCCTAGTAATGGCATGGCTGTGATTGGCCGGTGGATCATGTGACAAAGCCTCTATAAAAGCTGGATAACGTGTAGCACCACCCATCAGCCCTGACAAGTGCAGGGACAGGATACAGGCAGCTGAAGTGAGGGACAGTGTTAGGAATCGGATCTGGCTATTTGTTCTGTTGGTGACCTATAGTGATTTTTTTGTGGGTGCTATATACCAGGCGTTGCACCCTTGATAAAAAAAATATAATAATTAATCTGGCTGTTAATTCTGTTGGTGACCTATAGCGATTTTTTTTTTTGTGGGTGCAATCCACCATCTTTGTACCCCTAAAAACAATAATGCAATATTTAATCTGTTTGTTGGTTCGGTGGGTGACATATTCCCATTTTTTGTGAGAGGTACACCTGCACTGCATACGTGACAGGGAAATTGATATAGTTAATCCGTATGTTAGTTCGGTGGGTAACATATATCCATTTTTTGTGTGAGATACACCTGCATAACATACGTGACAGTGAAATTAAATAAGTTAATTAGTCTGTTAGTTTAGTGGTTGACAAAAGCCTATTTTTTGTGTGAGGTACACTTGCATTGCATATATAGACAGGGAAACTAATATAGTTAATCTATCTGGTAAATTGGTTGCAGGGAGAGGACGTGGTTGATCTGTGCCAGCTACACGCCCAAATGAAACACCTTCCTCAGGTGCACGTAGGTGACAGAACGTTCAGCGTTATTTTGTAGGCCCGAATACCGGTGTATGAATGGTAAGGGCAGAACAAGTAGAGTTGGTAGTAGATTGGGTGGCTGACAGTGCCTCCAGTCCCTTACGTTGTTTCCCACCCAGGCCCCTGGTGAAAGCGTAGAATTGGAGCCTGCAGCCCATGGGAATCTGTTTTTCACCTCACCTCCTTGAACATCAGCCAAGCAGTCTGATCCCCAAGTCATGCAGCAGTCTCTTATGCTTTTTGATGACTCTGCTGACAGGGTTTCCATGGGCCGTCCTCATAGCCCTGCCCCAGAAGTGGAAGAGATTGAGTGCACCAATGCCCAACCGGTTATGTTTCTTGATGTGGACAGGGGTGTCATGGTGTGGTTCACCGTGACATGATTTGCCTTGCATGCTGGCTTCCTGCCTTTTGCGTACTGGCTGCAGGTGATTCAGTGTAGGCTGGTTGCTTTTTGCTGAATACTGGCTGCGGTATCTAGAGTGAACCTGCCCGTGTGTGTGATCATCTTTGGCTTTATCGTCTCCCTGTGGGTTTGTCAGGTTGGTTACGCTCTTGCGTACTGGCTGCAGTGTTCTGTGCATGCTGGCTACTAGGGGCAACATCCTGTATCGCAGCTTGATATTCTGTGGTTTATGGTTACCCCTGGCCTGATTTGGTACCTCCCTGTTTGGTTCTTATGGGGTAACCTGCCCTGGTCGGTTCCTGGGTGTGTCCTTTCAGGTGCGCTCGTTAGGCTGCGATTTTTGCCATTGAGCGTGGAGTGTTGTTATCTCAACTTAAGGGATTCTCATTTTCTTTGTGTAGTGACAAATCAATTAGAAGTATAAGTATCCACATTACATACTGCTTTCATAATGAGATCAGACACACAAGTTGGTTTCATGGAAATATATTCTCATCCCCTAAACAAGAGAGCTTTGTTCAATATACAGTCACTTAAATAGAAAACATGACATCACAAAAGGGATGTTCTTTAAGAAAAGGCTATCAGTTCCTTAACTTGATAGGAGTGATTTCAGCAACTTCAACCCTGAGTTTACTGGTCAATTTGAATATTGTACTCTAAACTTCATCATCTTCTCACAGTGATTTTAGAACAAAGAAATGTACAGATGCTCACACAGCTGGTTAGCTGCCATCTTGTGGCCTAAAATGTGTACTACAGAATTTATACAATATATATATAAAAACCTATCTCTCAGAAATCCCTCCTTTTGCGGGAAATAGACCAAAGGTGAACAGGCAAAGTGAGGTACTATCTAGTGATAAGCGAGCATGTTCGGCCGAATATCTGTTCACTTTGCTCGGCACATGGCTGTACTCGACCGAGTACAGCATGTGCTTGAGCGCAATGCTCGAGTCTCCGCATGTTTCATGGGTTTTAAGCAGCTAATAAAGGTTCAGGTAAGGACTGCCCTCACTGTAATGCCAGTAGCCATGTTGGCTGCTGGCATTACAGTGATTGGCTGGCCGGAATGCCGCATGTTTGGCTCAGACATAGACAGGGAGAGCAGAGCGTAGGAAGGGAAAGACAGTGTAGGGAGCGATTTTCACAGTTTTTATTCACAGAAAGCTTTACCAAGACCCAAAAGTACTTTTAAGGACTACTGTGTGTGTATTTTAGAGCAGCAATCTATTTACCTCCTGCAGTCTCAGGGACAGTGCTTCGGAAGGGACAGATAGTGCAGGGAGAGACATTTGCTGTTTTTAATACCAAAAGTCCTTTTAATACCCCAAAGTCCTTTTAAGAACTACTGTGTGTGTTTCACAGCAGCAAGATATTTTTATTTTATACCTATTAGTGGCATATACTGTACATCATCCGCAGACTGTGTCTTTAACAATCTGGGCCACATCAAGTGTCCATAATCTGTGGTGTTCTGTAACCAATACTTTAGAACAGGGGTGCACAACCTGCGGCCCGCGGGCCGCATGCGGCCCCCAGTACCAAGTTTTGCGGCCCCCGTCTTCCTGGGCAGAAGCACAGCTGATCATGTGATCAGCTATGTTTCTGCCGCCAGCACCGCACAATGATGAAAGACAGACAGCTCCTGCTCTTGCACTGTAGCAGGAAAGCAAGAGCAGGAGCAGGTCGCTCCTCCCCCCCCCCCCTTGCTCCCCCCGCTGGAAGACATAGTGAGAGAGCAGCGGAGAAGGCAGAAGCTCTTTTGCAGCTTCTGCCTTCTCAGACAGATGAGCAGAGCGATGAGCAGCTTGGGCCAGAGGAGTGCAGAACTGCAGGGTCAGGAAACCCTGATCAGCTCTGCCTTCTAAAAACCACCCCACAGGAGGCTAGTCTCCCCTGTAACTGGGGCTCCTTTGAATGCCCCAGTTACAATGGAAATAGTAAAAAAAAAAGCCTCTCATTGTCTCCCAAAGGTCTTTCAGTGGCCTCTTGGGGACAAATTATATGGAAAAAATATATAAAAACATACGTTTAAAAATTCTAAAAAGAAAAATTTGAAAACTAAATAAAAAGTAAAATACAAATAAAAGAAAAAAAGAAATAAAATATGTGGCCAAAAAATAGAATATAATATTCCAATGTTTGAATATTATAATCCTTTAATAGGGTGCAAACTGATGGTAATAAAATTGTGAGCCTTTTTTCAAAAAATAGAATATTATAACAAAAATACCATAAAAAAAGGAAAAAGTGCAAAATAAAGGTGTTCACGGTCTTTTTATGACCATTTGGGGAAAAAATATATTTTAAAAAATAGAAAGTTCTAAAAAAAACACAAATAAAACAAAAAAGGAATTTAAAAAAATAAAAATAAATAAAATGCAAATAAAAGAAAAAAAGAAAAAATAAAAGTGCAAATTAGGGTGGGTTCACAGTAGTGTTATGCATTCCGTTATTGCCTTGCGTTATAACGTGGTTATAATGGAACATAACGGAATCTATAAGACGAAAGGACGGATCCGTTCTTTTGCCCATAGACTTCAATTATGACGGAATGCAAAACGGAAGCCTTTAAAAGGCATTCCGTTTGCTTTTCGTCATAATACAAGTCTATGGGAAAGCATAACGGATCTGTCTGGGTCCCGTTATGCAAGACGGAAAACAAAGTCCTGTGGACTGGATCCGTTATGCTTTTCCATAGACCTGTATTATGACGGAAAGCAAACGGAATGTCTTTTAAAGGCTTCCGTTTTGCATTCTGTCTGGGCTTTCCGTTATTTTCCGTTATAACCGTGTTATAACGGAAAGCAATAACGGAATGCTTAACGCTAGTGTGAACCCACCCTTAATAGTGTTCATTCTCCCCGAACAGACTTTTTATTACCTCTTGGGGGATATATTATGCAGCAAAAATATATTTAAAAAATAATAAACCAATTATAAAAAAAACACAATAAAATATTAATAAATACTAATAAAAGTGAAAAAGAAAAGATGCAAATAAAAAAAAAGGTCAGTGTCCCCCAAAAGTCTTTCTATGACCTCTTGGGGATATTTGGTAGTAGAATATATAAAAAATTAAGTTAAAAAAAGATTAAAAAAAGGTAAAATTCATAAAAAGAAAAAAAAACACCCACACCAACCAAAACCGCCACCATTACTGCCCCATTCACGTGAAACTATAAATTTTATATAACAAAACGGCCTACACAAAATAGCGAACTAATTATAATAATTTATTTTGGTGTTAGTTTGCATATTTAAAGAACAGCTATAGTTTGAAAAAAAAATACTTTTTAAAAATGTTTTGTACAGTTCCCCCAAATAAAACTACTAAAAAAATAAGTTACAAAGCCCTATGTGTCAGGTAAAAAATTGTTGCATAACTTAATTTGGTAAGTCAACAAATAAGATAGTTACAGCCGTTTGAACTACTGGTGCTAAATCACAAAATAGTGACTGGTCATTAAAGGGTTAACCAATGAGCTCCTTCCCCACTAGTAAGTTAAAGTGATTACTGGTTATTGCAGGGCCCCTGTAATGGCAGGAGGCGGTTATAACCAGTGAGTGGCAGTCTCCGCAGTGAAGTAAAGTGCTTACAGGTTATTGCAGTGCCCCTAAAACTGGGGGCAGGAGGCGGTAATAACCAGTGAGCGCCGTCCTCTGCAGTGAGGGAAAGTACTTACTGGTATTGCAGGGTGCCTATAACTGGGGGCAGGAGGCGGTAATAACCAGTGAGCGCCATCCTCTGCAGTGAGAGAAAGTACTTACTGGTATTGCAGGGTCCCTATAACTGGGGGCAGGAGGCGGTAATAACCAGTGAGCGCCAGTCTCCGCAGTAAAGGAAAGTGCTTACTGGCTATTGCAGGGCCCCTATAACTGGGGGCAGGAGGCCGTAATAACCAGTGAGCACCAGTCTCTGCACTGAAGGAAAGTGCTTACTGGTTATTGCAGTGCCCCTATAACGGCAGGAGGCGGTAATAACCAGTGAGCGGCATTCTCCGCAGTAAAGGAAAACACTGATTTATGAATAGGAGGAAGGATGGAAGGAAATGTCTCCACTTTTCCGGTAAAAATGATTTTTAACCATTTCCTGCAGCATAGTCCCTGAAACAAAAGGTTCATACTTACCTGCTCCCCTGCCGCTCCTGTCTTCTGCACTGCCCCCACTGCCTCCATCTTCCGGTCCCCGCACTGTTTACACTTGCCAGTGCATAGCAGCTCTCTTAGGCAGTGAGAGAGGAGTTAGGCTGGCATATAAAATTACAATTTTTGTCGCCCTAATGATAATGGTCTAGGGTCCAGGCCCCTCTAGATAGGCAACCAATGCTAACCAATTTCTCTCCTTTTGGATTGAGAACTTATGATTGTATGTTTTAAAACTCATGATTGTCATTGTAAGGTATGCTGACGCCCTGTCTTATGGATAGATAGTCAGCCTGCACATACCTGGCTTTTGGCATGATCTGAGTGGTTTATGTTAAATGTGATAGAAAATGATCATTAATGATATATCATTTTTAGAAAGGGCTTTTCTTGGTTTGAGGGTTGGGGTGGACAGAGGACACTAGTTAATACTCTCCCTGCTCTAACACTGCAGCTTTAAATTGAATTCACTATGCCTGGCTTTGTTAGGAAGGTAAGCTGAATGTAAGAATGCAGGGTGAATCGAACATAGCATAATGTTCGATGGCAGGAGCGAACGCGAACAAGCAATGTTCGCAGGGAACTGTTCGCTGTCGAACAGTTCGGGACATCTCTAGTCGCACGGCGTAACAGCACCACTTCACAACCAATGACTGGGTCTCCATGCAAGACCTGTGTGCTCTGTTGCGCTGTTTTGTGTACTCCACCAACATGGCCAGTGGCGATGATGCCGTTATCAGCATCCAATACCACTTCTATGTCTCCTTGAGAAAACACTTATTGCTATGATGGAAGAGGATGTGGCCAAGGATGAGAAGAAGGAGGAAGAGGGGTCATTTCTAACACTTACAGGCCAGTCTTTTAGAAATGGCTCAGAGGGAGGTGTTTTGCAACAGCAGAGGCCAGGTACAAATTTGGCCAGCCAGGGCCCACTACTGGAGGACGAGGAGAAGGAGGATGAGGATGAAGCATGTTCACAGCGGGGTGGCACCCAACGCAGCTCGGGCCCATCACTGATGCGTGGCTAGGGGGATACAGAGGACGTAGACGATACGCCTCCCACAAAGGACAGCCTGTCCTTACCTCTGGGAAGCCTGGCACACATGAGCAACTACATGCTGCAGTTCCTGCGCAACGACAGCAGAGTTGCCCACATTTTAACGTGTGCTGACTACTAGGTGGCCACCCTGCTGGATCCCCGTTACAAAGACAATGTGCCATCCTTAATTCCCTCACTGGAGCGTGGTCGGAAGATGCGCGACTACATGTGAACGCTGGTAGACACGCTCCTGAGAGCATTCCCGGTTGAAGCTAGGGGACAAGTGGAAGCACAAGGTGAAGGCAGGGGAGGAGGAAGAGGTCGCCAACGCAGCTGTGTCAGTGCCAGCACCTTACCAGGCAGGGTTAGCATGGCCCTCATGTGGAAAAGCTTTGTCACCACTCCGCAACAACTGGCCCAAACTGCTGATATGGAGCGTGTTAGCAGGAGGCAGCATTTGAACAACATGGTGGAACAGTACCTGTGCACACACCTACACGTACTGACTGAAGGTTCTGCCCCATTCAACTTCTGGGTCTCCAAATTATCCACATGACCAGAGTTTCCCCTCTATGCCTTGTAGGTGCTAGCCTGCCCTGCGGCCAGTGTACTCTCTGAACATGTATTTAGCATGGCAGGAGGCGTCATTACAGACAAACGCAGCCGCCTGTCAACAGCCAATGTGGACAAGCTCACGTTCATTAAAATGAACCAGGCATGGATCCCACAAGACTGGCCTGTACCGTGTGCAGAATAGACTAACAGCCTCAACCATCCATCCTTGTACTCAAGTGCACTAATTTATTTTTATTTTTTATATGTTCCAATTTTTGGGGGGATACCCCTATGTGAAAATGCAAAATAACACATATCTGTGTTGGCTACCTATTCCTACTTCGCCGCCGCCTCCACTTAGACCGCCATGTGAGCCTACACCGCCACATCCTCCTATTCACAGCCTTCTTAACCTCTTCCTCCCACATCATTCCTAATTTTTATTTTTTTAAGGTCTTTTAGTTTTGTTTTATTCATTTCCCTATCCACATTTGTTTGCAGAGCATTTGCAATGCTCTTAAGCACATTTTTCTGGCTTTTGCAGCCCTCTAGCTCTTTCCAGGGCTATTTTAGAGCCATTTTAGTTGCCAAATGTTCGGATCCCCATTGACTTCAATGTGGTTGGGGTTCGGGTAAAGTTCGGGTCCAAAACCCAGCTTTTTCAAGCTCAGCCGAACCTGCCGAACCCAAACATCCAGGTGTCCACTCAACTCTATATATCACCATTGGAATTTGATTTGACTGTCCTTTCCCCCTTGTAAACAAAAATACGACATGCAAAAACAATATAGTTCTTATAGTCCTGGCACTTGATTGCAATGTGACAAGTAGATCTAATCAGGCTCTCCTTCCAATTCGACAGCAGTGGTGGAGGTTATCAGGACTTGATATAAATCCTTAAACTGTAGCTGTAGGACTATCTGCAAATGTCTCGTTTCACCACTACTCAATCTCCTGGTTGTAACAAATGATTTGCCTCTATGCAGTCTGGATTCTAGAAGACAAACTAAAACTTGGAAATACACATTAGATCAATTTGTGCAACAGACAACTTGATTTGAAAAACTACTATGCTGCATCTGGAGCTGTTGGGGAAAAGAGACCTAATCTAGGGGCATTCATAAAGAGTACTTCATAAGGACTTAGGCCTATCTTCCAATTAGGTGTTTACCGGATGGAGAATCTCAGGGGTAGATACTCTCAAACTTTTGGAAGTCAAATATCTTTCATACACTCAACATTCATTATTGATGGGCTTACCCATGGATCAGACAAAATCTCTGTTTTACCAGATTAGACCATAATAATGAGTGATACCGAAGGCATACCTGACATAATATTGATGTTAGCAGTCTTACACTCAGTCATCTTACAAACCTCAGCAAGTGTCTTTAGCTCTGTCTCCTGCACTAACAATGCTGGAGGGAGTGGTTCTTTCTTGACAACATCAGATTAATTAGGAACAGCATATCCTGTCCAAGTAGATCTTTATTCCAAAAACCTGAAATTATCTACCAGAAACTCAAAAATGTGGTTATTAATTAATTGGAGACAGTCATGTGGCACTTGATTGCAATATGACAAGTAGATCTAATCAGGCTCTCCTTCCAATTCGACAGCAGTGACGGTGGTTATCAAGACTTGTAAATCTTTAAACCGTAGCTCTAGGACTTTCCGCATGTGTCTTGCTTCACCACTCAATTTCCTGGTTTAAATGAATAACTTGCCTCTATGCAGTCTTGATTGTAGAAGACAAACTAAAAGAGTACTTCATAAGGACTTAGGCCAATCTTCTAATTAGGTGTGTACCGGAAGGAGAATCTCAGGGGTAGGTACTCTCACCTCAGTCAGTATTTTTTAACTGTAGCCTTTGCTGTAGGACAAATCTCCAAATATCCTGGATAGAGATCAATACGGAAACATACATATTCACACTTTGCCACCTTTGTTCTAAATATAGTCAATCCGCAGTCTCTGTAATGGGTGAGATCACCTTGGCATATGCCTTCCTGGAACTCCCATAGTTCTCTCCTCATTATAAAAGCATTCACCTTCAACTAACCTAGTGGCATCATTGTTGAACCCAGAAGCCATCCAAAAAGAACCCAACGTTCTCTCTCTCTTTATTTGCTTGTTCTAAATCAATCCTCTTTAGGTAAAGTGACCTCTGAAGGAAGGTTTCTCAGAGTCTATTCTCAATCATCACTGCTTCTTTTATCCTTTGATGTTTGCTTTCAGCCTCTGTAGCCGATATCTGAAGAAAAAAAAAAAACTTTTGGAAGTCTACAGGCCCTAAACCATCCTATATCACACAGACTTCCACTTAGCATAGACTTCAAGTAATAGTTTAGCCTTTACCTTCTCAGGCAGCATCAGGGCACCAAACATATTTCATACACTCAGCATTTATTATTGATGGGCTTATCCATGGATCAGACAAAATCTATGTTTTACCATAATAATGAGTGATACCGAAGGCATGCCTGGCATAATATTAATGTTATCAGTCTTACCCTCAGTCACCATAGAAACCTCAGTGAGTGTTTTCAGCTCTGTCTCCTGCATTAACGTTGCTGGAGGGAGTGGTTCTTTCTTGACATCAGATTAAGTAGGAACAGCATATCCTGTCCGAGATGATCCATCTTCCAAGAACCTGAAATTATCTACCAGAAACTAAAAAATGTTTATTTTTAGAGGTGGTAAGACACTACTACACCCTCCCCCCTCCAGATGCAGCAGAGTAGTCAGATCTAAATTTGAGCACCGTTAAGACAGTGAACAGTTGGTGAGAGGAGTAGAAACTGCATTACCATCTACTCCTACAATTGTAATACTACCATTAGCCATGAGAGATCATGGAACATGTTTGCTATGAGGCAATGAAAGCAGACCCTAAGGCCCCTTTCACACGGGTGAGTTTTCCGCGTGGGTGCAATGCGTGATGTGAACGCATTGCACCCGTACTCAATCCAGACCCATTCACTTCTATGGGGCTGTGCACATGACAGTTGATTTTCACGCATCACTTTTGCGATGCGTGAAAATCGCAGCATGCTCTATCTTCTGCGTTTTTAACGGAATGCAGGCCCCATAGAAATTAATGGGGCTGCGGGAAAATCGCCAGCATCCGCAAGCAAGTGCGGATGCTTTGCGATGTTCCCGCATGGTTGCTATGCAACCATCGGGATGTGTAACCGGTTCTGTATTATTTCACATTATCACATAGTTATAATGTAAAATAATACCCTTGGCCATCTTCCTGATGTTTAAACAGGTGCAGAATGGGTTAAAAATAATAAACTAATATTAACTTACCTGTACTATTTGATGGCGAAGCCCGGCCTCCTCTCCGTTAGCTTGCAAGATAATAGGGATCCAGCATTTGATTCTGGATTGTTAATTCCCTATGAGAGTTGCACTTGAGGGGCTTAACATTTGCAGCTCCTCCCATTGTCGAGGAAGCGGGCAAGCAGGACAAAATGTTCCTTCCCCATTCTTGTGAGGAAAACTGATAGGCAGCCATGCCCGTATTAGGCCATTGTTCAATTCAACAAAATGGAGGAACAAAATGGAGGGCTATAGTGAACTTCAGTTAGGCCTATCTAATATTAGACCTTTCCAGATGATCCTTAAGACCATCTACAAAGGCAGCACTTAAGATTTTCTCATACATATCTAAGGTATGCTCAAAGCCCAAATCCACCCAACTTTTCTGAAGTCTAATGAATACTTTCTCCACACTCTTTGCCCTGTCCTGATGCAGATCCAGACAAAGTGACAGAATGATCACTTAAATGCTTCCTCCCCACCCACTGTTGAAGCTACAATCTTGAGAGAAAGAATCCCCAGCTCTACATTTAACTAAACCTTCTAAAGCTCACTAACAACATAAGAAAACTCTCCATATTTTAACTAATTCTCTATAAAACAGCATCGATAAGTCCTCTGAATTGGGAATTCTACTTATCGGGTAACATTGATGTTACTACTGGGGATAATGGGTGCAGTAGATTTCATACATTAAAAAATTATGCTAGAAATCTCACATTTTCCTGTGACTGAAATCCACTCATTTCTTAATAAGGACTTAGAATGGGTGCAGTTTAGATTGACTAGCTTGGTCAGGGACACTTCCAGTTGTCATCATAGGGATAATCTCTGCAGGCACATATTAAACTAGTGGAACATACAATTGGAAAATATTATTTGCTGAAATCATTGGTTCTAATCCAATAATGGGAAATATAACATTAATGGAGCCCTGTCTGGAAGATCTATAGATAACACACATGTTAGTATCTTCACAGTCTGCAGATTCATTACCAATTACCAGCCCCCACCATAAGGTGAGTTGAATTCCTGAGACGGGGACCTCACTAGAGCATAGTAAGGGAAATGGAAAGGAAAGGAGCAGAATATACCATGGGAGGGGTTCCCTCTGGAGGAGCACATTCCAGAAAGAGAAGAAAACAGGAAAGGTTATTGTGGAACTAAAAGACACAGAATAACCAGTGTGGGTTACAGCAGATTTTGAGAAAGGGGGATGGGATGCCATGTGGCAACTTCTTTGTTCTCTATAGGATTCAAAATCCTAAATCTTGCAATAGAAATGCTGATCATTTCTCCAACTTACTTCAACTTCTATCCATCACTTTCATAGACAATTTTCACCACAACTTGCAAAAGCATATTACCCTTTAATAAACTTTCCATTTCCTTCAATACACTTATCCACAAACTTCCATTTAATCTCCCAGTGCTGGCATCTCACTAATGCACACACTTATGCTTTCAACTTTTTAACTGAAACAATTCTTTCTATCATTAGCTGAGCAGCTGTTAACATCTCACCACTATATCCTATGACATTAGAATTGGCCCTATTTGTGCTTACACAAAGATCAAACAATATTTAATTACTGTCAAACCCGCTCGGGCAGTTTCACAAAGACCCAAAGATATCTAATCACTATTGAACCTGCTAGCTAAGAGCAGTTACACAAAGATCAAATTATATCTGATTACTATCGAACCCACTAGATCAGTTACACAAAGATCAAACAGTATCTAATCACTATTAAACCTTCTAGCTAAGAGTAGTTACACAAAGATCAAACAATATCTAGTCACTACCGAACCCACAATTCCTTTGGTGAAGACCCCTGGTCCATTCACCTCTGTAGTTATACAAAATCTTAATAACTACAAATAATTGGCATTAATACTACTCAATTTCGATCATGAGGACCCCTGGCCACTACTCATGAATCTCCAAAACTCTCGTCATCAGAGCTTGGCTTAGGTCCAATTCTATGTCACGGATATTCAGTTATCAGCTGTCTACGAATTTCCGCTTTGTTCCAGCATGTCCTGCCACACAAAGAAGGAATAATAGTTCTTTCGTTCTAAAGGACAGATCAGCTATAATTTTAACTCTTCTATCGCAATAACACCAATTCAACTATTGAGAATCCACTTGGGCAAAAGGCTCAGAGAAGGTACATAAGAAATAAAGCTTTCTTACCTTGCTGCAGTATGTGACCTTGCCTGATGGGTTTGCGCATGTCCTCTAGTGACGTTTGAATTGGAAGATACGCAAGCTATCTGCCCACCCAGCTTCAATTTTTAGGTAACTGCTTCTGTCTCTGCTCTACCTGTTCTGTGCAGCTCTTCCTGGGAACGCCTTGCTTCTATTGTGCCTGGGGCGCTGGTACCTGCTTCTGCCTCTGTTCCGTTCTGCTTGCCTGTCTATGGACCCAATGTACAGTCGGTACTTTGTCTGGTATCTCTGTGTCACCTGATCATGCTGCAACTGACTCGGTTTACACTCTAGAGTAGCCCCTGGCAACTACCTTAAGGGCCCAAGCCTATCCTCACCATCTGAGGCTCTAGTGAAGGGGTATTGTTAGTTAGTGGCGCAGTGGGTTCACACCCACTGATCTGTTTCAGTACATTGAGGTCTTTTGTAAAAGTCATTATCTCGTGTCTTGGTTCTTTTGTAATAAATTATGTGTTCCATGGTCCTTGGCCTGTTTTCCTTGTATTCTGCTTGTATGTCGTCCCAGAGGTCTGCCTAGGACCCCTGGCACATGATAGTATACAGAACCAGTATATAGAATGTTCTAAACCTGAGCACCACCTGCATGACCAGACATCTAAATACAAAGCACGAGCTGCAGTTGGGTAAACACCTCAAAAATCATGAAAGATCTCAGGCTCCTCCTGCACCCTCTTCTGCTGCAGTCTAGGCCTCGTCTTCCCCTGTGAAGTGACAGTGGCCCTTGCCACCCCGCACCCCTCTCTCACCGTCAGCAAGCATCTCCACACTGTCCCATGGAAGCGTTCATCTGTCCATCTCCTGAACACTGGAAAGAAAGAGTAAGTACCCCCCTACCCACCCATGATCCCTGGCCCTAAATGCCAGCATTTAAAAACTCCTGACCTTTTGAAATGCTGTTATTCTGAGACAGAGACTTTTAAAAACCTTATGGCGGTGGCTGTCACACAGAATGTGGTTCCCAGCCACCACTACTTTTCCAGGCGAGACATCCCTTCCCTGCAAAACCAAATGGTGGAAACAATTATGTGTGCACTGCGCAGCTCCATCTGTGGCAAGGTCCACATAACCAACCATACCTGGACCAGTAACAACGGGCAGGGACATTATATCTCCCTAACAGCACACTGGGTAAATGCAGTGGCGGCTGGGCATGAGACGGATAGCAGTTTGGTCATGTCCTTCCGCCACCGAGGATTGCAGGACGTTTCTCGTTGCCTCCTGTTGCCTCCTCCTCCTACTCCGCTTCCTCCTCTACCATCTCCTCATCCAGTCAGAGTAACACCTTCACCACCAACTTCAGCATAGCCAGGGGGAAACGACAGCAGGCAGGAGCTGTTGACGGGCATGGAACAACAGACAGATGAGTGGTTGGTGCCACTGAGCCTCAAGCCTGGCCTGGCGGTCTCCAATAATGGGTGAAATCTTGTAGCAGCTATGGACCTAGCTAGTTTGATGCATATCCCTTGCATGGCACATGTGCTGAATTTAGTGGTACAAGGGTTCCTAAAAAATGACCCTGATATTTCAGAGCTTCTGCAGTAAGTGTGGTCCGTCTGTGCACACTTTCAGCGTTCTCACCCTGCTGCTGCTCGCCTGTCTGCGCTGCAGCATAACTTTGGCCTTCCCGCTCACCGCCTCATATCCATGTACCCACAAGGTGGAACTCGACCTTGCACATGCTGGAGAGACTGTGTGAGCTGCAACAGGCAATAGTGGAGTTTCAGCTGCAGCACGCACGGGTGAGTCTCTCTGTCAAACAGTACCACTTCACCACTAATGAGTGGGCCTCCATGCAGGACATATTTTCCGTGTTGCGCAGTTTCGAGTACTTTACAAACATGGCCAGTGCTGAGGACGCCGTCCTCAGCGTTACTATCCCACTTCTATGTCTCCTTGAAAAACACATTGGTCGATGATGGAAGGGGATGTGGCACAGAAGGAAAAGGAGGAGGAGGAGGGATCATTTCAACAGTTATCAGGCCAATCATTGACAAGTGGCTTGAAAGGTGGGTTCCTGCACCAACAGAGGCCAGGTACACACCTGTCCAGCCAGATCACAGTTCTGGAGGATGAGGAGGAGGATGATGATGGGGAGGAACTATGTTCACAGCAGGGTGGCACTCAAAGCAGCTCATGAACATCACTGGAGCATGGCTGGGGGAATACAGAGGACACATACGATACACCTACCACAGAGCAAAGCTTGTGGTTGCCTCTGGGCAGCCTGGCACACATGAGCGACTGACTATATGCTGCAGAGCATGCGCAAAGACAGCCGAGTTGCCCACATTCTAACCAGTTCTGGTTACTGGTTGCTACCCTGCTGGATCACCTCTACAAGGACAACTTGCCATCCCTAATTCTGTCACTGGAACATGATCGGAAGGCACGCGAGTAAAAGTGCCCGATAGTAGACGCGCTGATGATGGCATTCCCACCTGACAGCGGGGGCTCAGTGAAAGCACAAGTCGAAGCACAAGTAGAAGGCAGAGGCGGAGGAAGAAGTCGCCCACGCAGCTGGGGCACTGTCAACACTACTGATGAGCGGCAGGTGCCATATTCGATTTCGAGGAAATTCGCGAATATTCAAAAGAATATTCGTTTCATATTCAAAAGAATATTCGTTTCATATTCGTCGAAATCGAATATTCATCATTATTCCAGTTATCGCGATTAATATGCGATTTAAATAATCGCGTATTGCGATTTTAACTTAAGGCTACTTTCCTATTGGTTTCATATCTAGAATTATAGCGAAGATGACGAATATGACGAATGTATTCATCATATTCCTCAAAACGAAGATAACGAAGTATTCTACGTCTTCGTTTTAGCAACCTATTCGTCAACTTCACTAATTCTAGCAATCAAATAGGAAGGTTGACTATAGAGACAACTGTGTTTAATTCGCTATGCGATTATATAATTTTTTTTTAATAAATAGAATAATTATATTAAATTATATCAAGTAATATAATTATTCTATAAAAAAAAAAATAACACAGCTGTCTCTATAGTCAACCCTCCTATTTGATTGCTAGAATTAGCGAAGTTGACGAATAGGTAGCTAAAACGAAGATGTAGAATACTTCGTTATCTTCGTTTTGAGGAATATGATGAATACATTCGTCATATTCGCTATTCGCTAATTCTACCAAGCCAACCATAAACTTCTGTGCTCATGGAGCGTCCTCATCACCATGGGAACGTCTCCATATACTAAAATGTACTGTCGGATTTGAGGAATTATGTTGAAATTGCAATGTGATTAATTCAAGTTATATTAATCGCATTGCGATTTCAACTTAGAGCTGGGTTTATAATGGGTCAGCTTTGCTAGAATGAACGAAGTTAACGAATATGGAATATAGCAGCAGTGCTAAGTTGAATTCGCAATGCGATTAATTTAACTTGAAGTAATCACATTGCGATTTCAACTTAGCACTGCTAGTGCTATATTCCATATTCGTTAATTCTAGCCTATGTAAGATAGCAGTGCTAAGTTGTAATCGCAATGCGATTAATATAACTTGAATTAATCGCATTGCGATTGTAACGTAATTCCTCAAATCCGACAGTACATTTTAGTATATGGAGATGCTCCATGGGACCATGAGCACGGAAGTCGGCAGAAGCGGCAACGGGCACTGACTAGAGCAGCCAGGAAGCCAGGAATCCTCAGGACAGGTAAGAACTACTTTTGGGAAGTGGGAAAGAAAAAAATATAACTAAAAAAAAAACAAAAAAAACTAATATTCGAAATAGCGAATTTATAGCGCTATATTCGAAACATTCGCAATTTAACGAAGTGCCGATATTCGCAAAAAAAATTCGCTATTCGAATATTCGCGCTCAACACTAGTCAACACTTCAGAAGGGAGGGTTTGTATGGCCGAAATGTGGAAAAACTTTTTTCAGCACGCCACAACAACCAGCACCCCCTGCTGATATAAAACATCTTAACAGGAGGCAGCATTTCAGCAACATGGTGGAACAGTACTGGTGGAACATGTACTGACTGATGGGTCTGCCCCATTCAACTTCTGGGTTTCTAAATTGTACACATGGCCTGAGCTTGCCCTTTATGCCTTGGAGGTGCTGGCTCGCCCTGCAGCCAGTGTATTGTCTAAAAGGGTATTTAGTACGGCAGGGGGCGTTATCACAGACAAGCGCAGCTGCCTGTCTACAGCCAATATGGACAAGCTCACGTTCATTAAAATGAACCAGGCATGGAAATCACAGGACTTGTCCGTACCTTTCGCTGAATAGACAAGTATACCGGCCGTACCTAGCCATTGTTATACTCCAGCACACTTTCTCTTTGCATTCTCTTTTCCATAGCCCAATGTTTTGGGGTCTTCCCAAATTTATTAAAAAATAAACAAACAAAAACTTTGTTGGCTGCCTCCTCCTTCTCCACCACCGCCTCTACCTACACCGCCACGTCCACCGCCTGCTCGAGTATAGTCGAGTATAAGGCCTACTCATAGCTTTGAAATACTCAGCAGCACAGGCAGCAGCAGGTAATGGTGTGGTAAAGGCCCATAGATAACTCAGCATGAGCATGACAGGCAGCAGCAAGCTTTTGGTAATGGTCGAGTATAAGACCTACATATATCTCGTCCCAACTCAGCAGGACAGGCAGCAGCAGATAATGGTGTGGTAAAAGCCCATAGATTAATTAGCATGAGCATGACAGGCTGCAGCAACAGGCTTTTGGTAATGATTGGGTATAAGGCCTACACACATTGCTTGGCAATATTCAGCAGGACAGGCAGCAGGTAATGGTGTGGTAAAAGGCACATAGATAACTCAGCATGAGCATGACAGGCAGCAGCAGGTGATGGTGTGGTAAAGGCCCATAGATAACTCAGCATGAGCATGACAGGCAGCAGCAGCAGGCTTTTGGTAACAGTTGAGTACAAGGCCTACACATAGCTTGGCAATACTGAGCAGGACAGGCAACGTCAGCTTATAAATTTGCAGCAGGAATGAGTTCCCGGGAATGGACCCACCACCATAGCTGGGCAACAACAAAGATAAACATAGACACCTCTGACAGCAGCAGGTTGTAAGTTTGCATCAGGAATATGTTCCCAGGAATGGATCCCCACCAGATATGAGCAACATCAAAACTAAACTAAGACACTTCTGACCGCAGCAGGTTCTAAGTTAGCAGCAGGAATGTGTTCCCAGGAGTGGACCTCCCACCATACCTGGGCAACACCAAAACTAAACTAAGACACCTCTGACCGCAGCAGGTTCTAAGTTTGCAGCAGGAATGTGTTCCCAGGAATGGACCCACCACCAGACCCGGCCAACACAAAAAATATAACAAAACATATGTTACAGTAGTAAGTTCATTATGTAAAGCAGTAATGGGATAACATAGATAGTTAATGCTATGTTTTTAGTTTTACATAATTAAGGGAAAACTATTCTAGCTCCTGAACTCACAATATAAAGGAATAACAAAGAATCTATCCACTCTTCCCGCAACCTTCTGCTCTCAGTTTCCATATCGGGCATATCTAGACTGTAGCAGACCACTGCATTAACGCAGCCTTCTTCAGTGGTGATTCCTCCGAGCCTTAGGGCGGAACGACTGGCGGGGTTAAGCAGCGGCTCTGTCTTCCTCTCTATGTCTGTGAGGAAGCATGTGTACCGCCGCTCACCCCAACCATACACATGGACACGACCCCGCCGTGCTCAGTGGCCAGAAGCTAGTTAAAAAGTTGCTTGCCTTGGGCCGGCTGTGGAAGTGTGCCTGGCTTTGGTGCCTGGGTCAGTTCCACTTTCCCCCGGGCATGACTTTTTCACAGTCCCCGGCTACTGGCAGGGTCCTCGGCGGCTGCCTCCATTGCGGAGCCTGGTTCATATATCGCGGTCATGCTACAGAATAAGGCTTTTGCGAGGCTTGGCTACACACGGGAGTAGAGTCACACATCCCGGAGCAGACTTTACCAAGAAGCTGCTGACAGGCACAGGGAGCACCTACACTGTCATCCAGCAGAGCAGATTTGGGACTCTGTTTGGAAGGCACCATGTGCTCTGTAGTGACAGAGAACTACCGGTAAACCTAACCTACACATTTAATGTATCCATGCTTCTTTTTTGTCGAGTTAACATATAAATTCTTATTCATTTAACTTCTATAAAAACATGCACAATCCTGTCCTCTATAATGCATATCTCGGGAAGGGGAAGAATAATGCAGGGCTTCCCGGGAGGGATGGGGTAGATAGATATATACAAGTGGTCCATCCTGGTATAACTTAGCTAGGTACCCCATCTCTCCAAGGTAGACCACAAATTATCCACCAATCAAATTATCGGCATTGTAGAGTACTGGAATACTGTACGTTTTTCACAAAGAAACTGGATATGATTTATGTCAAGTCCACAAAGATGAAGCACAGATACATTAGTTATGTGGGTTAATTTTAATGGCTGTTCAATGTCACTCCAGAACACATGTTGCCTTCCAAAAAGCCTACAAACTCTGCTCTACCGAATGACAGTGTAAGTGCTCCCCTGTGCCTGTCAGCACCTTCCTGGTAAAGTCTGCTCCAGGCTGTGTGACACTACTTCCATGTGTAGCCAAGTGTCTCAGCTAAAGCCCTTATTCTGCAGCATAACCGGCAATAGATGAAACAAGCTGCGCACTGGTTGCAGCTACCGAGGACCCTACCAGGAAGCCGAGGACCTTAAAAGAGTCATGACCAAGGGGAAGGGGAACTAACCCAGGCCTCAGAGCTGGGGACAATTCCACACCTGGCCCAAGTGAAGCAACTTCTTCTTTGGCTTCTGGGCTCTGACCGGCAGAGGACGGCTTGGTCGTGCCCGATGTCCTTAGCCCAGAGCGTGTCCGGCAACGATCGAGTATGGGTGGGGCGAGCGGCCGTACACATGCCTCCTCTAAGACATAAGGAGGATGAGAGAACTGCTGCTAAACCCTGCCAGTCCTGCTTCCTGTATGTGTGGCAATTGGTATGTTAGAGATCTATTTTCCATCAATTTTTACGCATTTAGCACAGTGTCCTAAGATCTAGTGTCCTGTCCATGTTCTTGAGGCCAACATGCTCCGATCTTGGTTGCCTGCTCAAATTGGGCTAACACTTGGCAGACCTGGTGTATCTGCCCCCACTCTGCATTTGAGATGTAGAGGAGTGGGTGTGATGACCCTGGAGTGCCTAGATCGATCAGGTATTCCCTCACTGCCTGTCGCTGCTCCCACAACCTCTCCAGCATGTGGAGGGTGGAGATCCACCTCGTCACACTGTCCACAATCAGCCTGTGAGGGGCAGGCTGTTGTCCGGCTGCAGTTTGGACAGGGACACAGCGGCGGTTGGGGCGCGTCAGAAGTGGCTGACAATCCTCAGTACTCTTTGCACAATGTCACTCAACCTTGGGTATGTGCGGAGGAACTTCTGTAACACAAGGTTGAGGACATGTGCCATGCAGGGCACGTGGGTAAGACTGCCAGCATTGAGGGCGGCGAGTAGGTTGCTGCCGTTGTCACAGACAACCATACCTGCCTCTAACCTTCGGGGTGTCAGCCACTTCTGGACCTGAGCCTGTAGTGTGGCCAGAACCTCAGGTCCAGTGTGTCTCCATTCCCCTAAGTTCACAAGCTGTAGCACGGCCTGGCAACAGACGTGCTTCACACCTATGTAGAAATGGGGACGCTTGCTGGGGGCTCAGCAGCCGTGGAGACAGTGGCTTGTGGGAGAGCAGCAGTTCTCCCTGGACATCCCAGGACGGCACCATAAAGTATGATGCTGCCGTTCCCTGCCCGCACCTTGGAGGGACACCCAATGGGCCGTAAAGCTGATGTATCGTCCCTGACTATGTCTGCTGGTCCAAGCATCCATTGTCAGATGCACCCTGTCGCTGACAGCATAATCCAGTGCAGCAAGCAACACCGATCCTGGCGAAGTAATGGCGGCTATGGTCACACCATCTGGGTTGGGCCTGCTAAAACATCTGCTGAATGGATTGCTGTCCACAAGATTGAAGGGCAGCAGATATTGGATGATAACCATTACCAGGAGCCCATTGAGAGAACGTACACATTGGTCGCTAGGGGCGTAGGGAGAGGTTCGTTCAAATGCATCAACAACTGATAGCTGGCGCCGGACGGCAGAGGAGGAGGAGGGTGCAGAAGAGGCAGAGGTATGGCTGCCAGTACCCTTTAGTAGAGGAGCGGAGGAGTGGGAATGAATCGGTGGAAGAGCTTGGGGTGGCTGCTGTACAGTGGAAGGAGCTGCTGTCCCCTGCATACTGCTGGTGGCGCTGCTACGACCACCCTGCATCTGTTCCCACTGCCACCAGTGGTTGACTTGAATGTGCTGTGTAAGTGCAGTGGTACCTACCCAAGCCACAGACCTCCCTCTCCTCACCCTGACATGGCATAGCTGACAGATGGCAATGGCAAATGACAGATGCTGCCAGGGTGAAGAAAGCCCAAATAGGCAACTTCCGCACCAACCTCCTGTCAGATGGGGCGGTGCTGGATTGCGGCTGTTCTGGCTCGGTGCGCACAGGTGGAGGTGGCACCTGCTGCTGCTGCCTCAACTGCTGCCTCCTGCCATTACCAGTGGAGCCCCTGCCACGCCGGGCTCCCTGGTGACCTGGCGCACTGTTTGCCTTCCTCATCAGTGCTGCTGTCACCTGACAAGGGAGGTGGCACCCATTCTTGGTCACCCTCCTCTTTGTCGCCTGCATTGTCAGACCCAAGGTCGACCAGTGGTGGACTGAGGGGAACAGTAGACGTGGAGCCCCAGACCTGGCTCCGCCCACACCCGGCTGACGCCTGGGTCTGACTAGGTGCGGGGTTCTGTGGCTGACACCACCCGCACCAGTTGGAAGGGATGTCACATGCATTACCCCTTCCCCCTCATTCTCCTCCTCAATCCCTTCCAAAAGATCCTGCCCATCAGGAGGGCTAAACTGTAATTCTGCCTCCTGCATTGCCTCCCCCAAGACATCCCTCTCAATGTCGCTCTCTTCGAACATGAGCAGGGATGATTCTTGAGGGCCGGTGGTGGTCCTACAAGAGGAGGAGTGCTACTGCTGCTTCTGCTATGAGGCAGGGCAGAGGACTCCATAGCACTGGAATCTGCCACGAGAGCCACCACAGCCTGGGCATCTTGAGAAGTAATGGGGCGGCTGCCACACCTGAAAAAATCACGGGTCAGGCGGATGCCCCTGCCATCTGAGCCCGCCTGTCCATGCCTAGAAGAGCGGCCCTGTGCTGGCAGAGGTCCGGCACCAACTCCCCTAGTACCACGGCTGCCTGTACGGCCTGGTACACTCATGAGTGCTTATTAATTATTTCCCTACCAAAAAATAAATAAAAATAAATAGAAGTTGATTGTGGGCAAACTTTATTGGGGTGGGGACAATGAAGTAAAATATGAAATGAAATATATAAAATAAAAAATATTTAAAACTAAATTACATTTTATTAAACAAACTAAACAGACACCGACCCTAAAATATAAAAAAAAATAAGAAACGAAAAGACTATATATTTTTTTTTTAATTAACAGAAGCAGTAAAAATTTACGCAAGACACAGAGAAACAAAGACTATAAAACAATTTTTTTTGTTTTTTTTCACAACAGACACAAAGAGTAACTAACAGAAACTAAAAGACGGTTTTTTTCTGTTAGTTTTTTTTCACAAAGGACACATGAAACTACAGTAAACAGAACACCTAACACTATAAAACTTTTGTATTTTTATTTTTTTTTTCACAACAGACACAAACACTTAGGGTAAGTTCACACCTGAGCGTTTTACAGCGCGTTAAACGCGCTGTAAAACGCTCAACACATGAAAACCAATGCTTTCCTATGGCCCTGGTTCTCTCTTGAGCATTTTACAGCGCGTTTGAACGCGCTGTAAAATGCCCGACGCATAAACAAGTACTTGAGCTTTTTTGGGGCGTTTGTCGCGCGTTTTGTGATTGACACCACAGTAGTCAATCACAAGAGCGCACGTACAACGCTGCGTTCCTATTTGCAAAACGTGCTGAAATACGCGCGACAAAACGCGCGTGAAACAGCGCGTTCAAGAACGCTCAGGTCTGAGACCCAGGGTAACTAAAACCCAAGCACTAAAATATGTTTTTTTGTTTTTTCACAAAAAAATAGACTAAACCCAGAACAACTAACTCTATACAACTATTTTTGTTATTGCACCAAAGACACAGTCACTAACTAAATACTAAAACACAGAGACTAAAGACTTTCTAAGATTAACAAAAAATAAAATAAAACTAATACACAAAAGGGACGGACACTAAGACTAAAAGGCCTTTTTATTTTTAACAGACAGCTATATCCTACACTATACTATATATCTTATCTAAACTACACCCTGGCCTTAAAAATATGACCTTTATTATTCCCTAAAATATAGCCCTAATCCCTAAGGTAAAATTTCAAACCCTATCTATCTATATGATATATTACAGCTACCTAACTATGACCTACACTAAACCCTGCACTGCAACCTATCAGCTACACTATGCCTTAACACTAACTATCTATTTCAGCTATAACTATATATATACCGTATATAGATATATTCATTCCTGAGGCTGTGACGGTTCCTTTACTTTTATGTATGGCATAACTGTTACTTTATTAGGGCGGGTTCACATCACCATTATGGATTCCGTTTTGTTTTCCGTGATAACATGGTATTAACAGAAAATACCTGGGATCCATAAGACAGAAGTAGAAACAGAAACCTTTAAGAGGCATTCCGTTTTGATCCGGAAAACAACAGGACTTTTTCCATTCTGCATAATGGAAACCAGGATAGATCCGTTATGCTGCCAATAGACTCGTATTATGAAGGATAAAAACAGAATTCCTCTTAAAGGCTTC
The DNA here is from genome assembly GCA_033119425.1 of Bufotes viridis. Lineage (NCBI taxonomy): Eukaryota > Metazoa > Chordata > Amphibia > Anura > Bufonidae > Bufotes > Bufotes viridis. Next base: position 12,824,136 of record CM065590.1, read on the forward strand.
CGTTTGTCTTCCTTCTTATGGATTCCGTTATTTTCCATTATAACCATGTTATAACGAAAAACTAAAACTGAACCCATAACGGTGATGTGAACAAGCCCTAACTATCACAGCTCTGCAAATCTTTTATTCACTTAGCCATTGTTTAGAGGGTTGTGTCACTTGACAAATGACACTTATCATGTAGAGAAAGTGAATAAAAGAAACCTACTAATGTATTGTGGTTGTCCATATTGCTTTCTTTGCTGGCTGGATTTATTACATTATACACTGCTTTTATCCAAGCAGTAATACAGCAGTGTTAGCTGTTCTTGACCACTATAGGAAAACAACGCTGCTCACATGGTCCCAGGCCACGAGATAAGAGAGCACCTTTTCCTGTAGTATGCAAGTACAACCACCGCTGCTACATTATAGGAGTGGTCGTAACCCTGGATATGAGCCGTGTATAATGTGATGGAAAAATGAATGAAGCCAGCATAGGAGGCAATATGGAGAATCACAATTCATTAGTAAGTGCCTTGTATTCACTTTGTCCACATGATAAATCCATTTTGCTTAAGTGACACAGCCTCTTTAAGCCTATTTATTCTCGTATCCCCTGTCCATTCACGTAGACAGACGAGGGTTTGTGTTTTGCACGACAACTACTGCTGTATTTTTATGGGTTTAATATTTATTGTGTTCCCAATGTATTAAAACTGACATGTTAACTTGATTCTCGGGTTCAATACAATGGCAGGGATACAACATTTCTGTAGTTTTTCTTGTGTTGTAAGGCAATTCAAAAATTTAAAAATGTCTTTGCATCTCCATTAGTGTTGAGCGAATCGAAGTTAAGCAAATTGACTTCGATCTGAATTTAAGAAAAATTTGATTAGCTGCAAAGCCAATTTCTTTGCTCCTTGTGGTAAATAATCAATTCCTCCTAAAATGGTGGTAGCAGGGAAAAAAATACATACTCACCTCATTCTCATCCATTGTCAAGTGAAGAGGCCATAGTGGCCATGTTGATTTTATAAACTGCACAAAATCTCATGTGGGATGGCGTCACCACGACAGCGCTCATAATGACATTATGACATAATTGTGTCTACCCGCAAGATTTCGCGTGGTGTCTTCTATCAAGATGGTAACAACGGCCTCTACATGATCAAATGGATAGGGTAAGTATTTTATTTTTGCCCTAATTGACCCATGAAATGCCTAAATTGCAGCCTCATCTACTTAATCAGCATTGTGCATGAGTCCTTATTCAAATGTTTTAGGGAGATGAAGCGCCCCAAAAAGTGTGAATCATCGATTTTGATTTCTTTTCATTACATGTGGGATAAATATTTTTCTATTTTAATAGTTCAGGCGTTTTAGTAAGCAGGAAGTTGCGTAGGTGCAAAGGATCATGGCATCTTAGTGGATAGCCAGCAAAATCATCGATTACGGACTCTGCCACTGGAAGTCTTCTATGTAAAACAATTGGAACTAGGGAACTAGGGCTCCCGCTAAGCTCCTGAGTGGGTGCCATCTTTAAGGACTGAGCATCCGCTGTACATGTAATCAGCAGATGATGAAAGATGTGAAAATACAGTTGACAGTAAATGTCATAGGCATGTATTGGTATGGACAGCAGTTTCATCATTGTCTGCTCAGTTAAGCTACAGCCAAATGTTCAGTTTTTTTAATACAGTTTTGGTAGTCAAAATTTAAAGTGGATCATAAAAGGAGACAGAATATTCAGGACAGATATTACTTTTCTTCAATTTTGTAATCCACTCCTGATGTATGCCTCCAAAACTGCATCAAGAGACCTGATCCTGTGACCATATTTTAGTTCCTTCCTTCCTATCCATCTATTTATCTACACACACTGGAAAATGGTAGACATGTAAAATGTGAGTGGAGCACTTCTCAGGTTCTTTGGAAATAATGCAGGTGAAGGTATGTACATTTTTATTGCAGCAAACAGAACTTGATGTATAATATTCATACCTGTCTACTTCTTAGGCGAGCACTAGAGATGAAAGACATTTTCAAAAATTCTATTCGGACACTTCCCAAATTTTTCCCAAAAATTTGATTCGATCAAATTAATTTGTCATGATGCGCATTATAAATCAGCTATTTCTCGGCTACAAGGAGCCTGTATATCAGTGTGCATCACTGTGCATTGCCGAAATATGCATAGCTAGTCCTCTGTAATAATGAAACAGTTACTGTTCGTCAGTACGACAGGCAGGTGAAAGGCATCACTCCTAGACTCAGTTTATACTTCATTTATTTGGTAAGATATGGGACTAAAAATGACCAAATATCTGAGCGTAATCTCAGCTTTACAGGGCAATGTTAGTTTTGGTTAAAAAAAAAGCGTGTAGTGGCCCAATAGAGTGAAAAAGAGGTCTCATTTTTCACCGTCTTCAGCTGATTCCACATAGATTTCTAAAGAACCTATTCTATTACCTACTGATACAAGTAGTGGCCCATGACAGAGTGCAGAGGGTGTCAGCAGTAAATTTGTGTTGACGTTACTGTTTATTTTTCCCTTCTTCTGATCCATCACAAAAACAACTCCCCAAAAACTGATTTTTGAGCATCCGCCTTCACATGGTCAGTAGTTGATCAGTAATCCATCGGTATTGCTAAGGCCAAAAACAACAGGAGAAGATACAAATAAGAGATGACACGTGATTGGAAAGTTTGCATGTCTTCTGTGTTTTGTACCCACTCCTGCTTTTGGCTTCCAAATCATGAGCAAATCCTGATGCAAAATACTGACCATGTGATACAGGCCTTATGAATGCTCCAAAGACAGGATCCATTGCGTTTTTCATTTTCAGTTCTTCTGACAGATCAGAAAAAGGTTAAAATAAATGGTGATGTCAACAAACAAGGACACTAGTGGCCCTGAAAAGAGTGGTGAGGGTGGCAACAGCATGAGGAGTCAACACAGTGGCCCAGTCACAGAGTGACGAGGGTGGCAACCGCATGAGGAGTTAACATAGTGTCCCCATCACATAGTGGTGAGGGAGGCAACAGCATGAAGAGTCAACATAATGGGCCAGTCACAGAATGATTATGGTGGCAACCGCATAGAGTCAACATAGTGGCCTCTTCACTGAGTGGTGAGGGTGGCAACAGCATGAAGAGTCAACATGGTGGCCCAGTCACAGAGTGGTGAGGGTGGCAACAGCATGAGGGGTCAGCATAGTGGCTCAGTCACAGAGTGGTGAGGGTGGTAACAGCATGAGGAGTCAACATAGTGGCCAAGTCACAGAGTGGTGAAATGGCAACAGCTTGAGGAGTAAACATAGTGGCCCAGTCACAGAGTGGTATGGGTTGGCAACAGCTTGATGCATCAGACACTGTCGTGTGGAAATCCTGGGTGATCCACACCTGATTCATCTTTGCGAAGGTTAGTCTCTCAATATTTTGTGTTAAAAGGCGAGTTCTCTTTGAGGTAACTATGCCCCCCCCCACCACCACCACCACCCTAAACACCCACTCTGATGCCACACTACTTGCTGGGCAGGAAAGCGTGTCCAGGCCCAGTTGCGGACACAAATCAATTTTGGCTGCCCAGTAGTCTGGGAATCTTGGATCTGGGGTGGCAGGGTGCAGTTAAAGTATTTCACCACCTGCTGGTTCAGGTTCTGCTCCATGCCCTGCTGCTGGTAGATGGTTTCTTTAGTAGGCAGGAGAAGAAAACTGCTTGTTCCTGGGCCATGCCAACTAAGCATTGTATCAGCTGAACCTGCTGACTCCTGGCTGTGGGCGCCTGATGTCAACCATTCAAGGACAACCGGGTTACTGTTCAAAACACTACTGTTGGATGACACTGACAGCTCTGTCCTGTTGCTGTGACTGCTATTACTACCCCTTCCCGTCTTCTGTTGAAGAAAAATTTGCCACTGTCCTTTTTTGGAAGGCCCTGCCACCTGTCTGTAGTAAATACTGTACAGTAGCAATAACATTAAGTATAAGATAGCAGTAGTATTAGCAGTAGTATTAGACTGCTTTTTCACTCCAATTAGAGAATCAAGGCCTAATGGAATTACTCATCTACAACACAAGGAATAAAACCAAATACTTAAAAAAATAAACCACTATTTCCCCCAATTACAGAATCAAGGCCTAATGAAATTACTTATGTATAAAAAAATGTGAACAACCTAAAATCAGTAGTATTAAACTGCTATTTAACCATAGTTACAGAAACAAGACATAGTGGAAATAATTATGTAAAAACAATGTGAACATCTCAATACCAGTAGTATTAGTAGACCACTATTTCATCCCAATTGCAGATGCAAAGGCTAATGGAATTAATAATCTATAACAAAAGGTGTCAACAAATACATTAAACAGTAGAGAGCTATTTCAGACCAATTACAAAATAAAGGCCTAATGAAATTCTTTATCTATAACTCAGGGTGTAAAACCAAATAGAAGAAGTATCAGACCGCTATTTCATTCAAATTACAGAGTCAAGGCCTAATGAAAGTACTTAAGTATAAAACAATGTGAACACCCCAATAGCAGTAGTATTAGGCGCTATTTTACCTAATTACAGAATCAAGGCCTAACATAATTACTTATCTATAAAACTAGGTATAAAACCAAATACGTGAAAAAATATTTAGAGTGCTATTTCACCCCAGTTTCAGAATCAAGGAGTTATAGAATTACATATGTATAAAAGAGTGTGGACAACACAATAGTAGTAGTATTAGACAGCAGTATTAGTATTTTTTTACCCCAAATAGTGCATCAAAGTGTAATAGAATCGCTTATCTGTATTATCTAAGTGGGACACTGTTCTATGAGCCCCTGCACTCTCCCCATGCTCTCCCTATAGTGTGGATATCCCCATGATCTCCCTATTATCTCAATATTCTTTCCCTCTGCTGTCCTTGAACTGTCCCAAACTAAAATTCTACAAATAAAGGCTTTCTTAATCACTGTCCCTAGCGCATGTCACATCTCTCCCTGCACTAAGTTCACAGTAAAATGGTCGAGACCGGGAAGGATGAGGCTTTTGTAGGGCTGTGACATTATCAAATCAAATTTTACATTAAATTTGTATTGAATTCTAGTTTGTCAACTTTGATTTGCTCAACATTAGAGAGCACCATATTTGAGTAAAGTTGCATTACAAACTTATCTATAGTCCACACGTCAAGTAAATAGGTTCCCATATAGAAATGATGTCTCTGAAAGGCAGTTCTGATATTCTGGTTTCTAGACCTCTATTTCATTAGGCTTAGGTTTTCTCACTATTTGCAGCTAAGGCATTATTTGCCTACTTTTCCAGTGTTCCCAAGGGATGGCACATGGACCAGGTCTTTGGCTCCTATTCAAGTTTGGTGGCACTAACCCTACTTTCAGCAGCCTTCTCTTCTTAAGGGACCCAGTTTCTCACCTAACAATTGTGCAGCAACGGAGACACCCTCTCTTTCCCTGCTCATTATCACCACTGGTCATCAATCTTGTCTTCAGTCACCTCACATGCAGATTGTCAGGTCTCAGTAGGGCCATATGACCTTTCCGCAGCCCTCTAATCTAAAGTTATCTTTAGTGGCACAATGCAAGCTCTTGGACACCTGTGGTAACTTTACTAATTGTCAGGTCATCATGGCTACTGCACTTCTTTGATCAGAAGAGTCTGGTCCTCTTCTTAACAGCAATGGTACTGGAGAGGCTGAACTGTCTCATGTTGCTCGTTACCCAAGGTGGTTTTGGGCCTTCACCATGCAAAAATACTGTATTGTGTGGCTTGTATAATACATGAGGTATTTTCTGTAAATGTAGTAGTAAATCTTGAAATCTCAGAGTAATATGGGTAGATTTGTTGACTGTGGCCACCTATATATTGTTCTGTTTTGTTTTATATCAATCAGCTCATATTTATGTAGCATCAAAAACTTTTGAATGCATTTTTGATACGCTTTACTGAGCTCCTTATTTCTGAGGGTGTACACTACAGGGTTTACCAATGGAGTTCCAACTGTGTAAAACAGGGATAACACTCTAGTCATATTTAATGATTTCCCTTTGCTGGGCAACATGTAAATCCCACTTACAGTGTCATAAAATATGGAAACTACAGTCAGGTGGGAGCTGCAGGTGGAAAAAACTTTCCGCCTCCTGGTAAGTGACTGGATCTTTAATATGGAGGAAATGATGCAAATATAAAGAGATGACTATGAGAATAAATGGCAAGACAACCAATAATACAATAAGTATGGTAATTTCAAGCTGGGCTATGGTGATATCAGTGCATGCAAACTGTAAGAGGAGATAAACATCACAGAAAAAATGATTGATAACATTTGGACCACAAAACTGTAATTTAGATATAGTAATAGTTTCAATACATATCAATATAAAGCTTAAAAATCCAGGAGAAACTGGCCAGAGCTGTACAAAACCCAAAGCTCATGATTGATTTATAACGTAAGTGTATACAGATGGCCAAAAACGATCAAAAGCCATGACTGTCAAAAGAAGGCATTCTGAGCATATAGCAAAAGAAAAGGCATTATATTGAGCTATGCAGCACATTAAACACATCAGCCGAGTCTCAGAGAGTAAGAAACGTAGGGTATTAGGGACAATGACTGTGATCAGTATAACATCAGAGATGGAGACTTGTGTCAGGAAGAAGTACATCGGAGTGTGGAGCTGCTGGCTGATGGACACCAGGCTGATGATCAGGAGGTTCCCACATATTGTCACACAGTAGATGACTAAAAGCACCATGAAAAGAATCAGCCTGAAGCTTTCAGTGTTAGGAAATCCACTAAGGATCACTGTAGTTATTACGCTCATGTTGCTGCCAAGTTTCACCTAAAAGGGAACAGAATGAGAGAACAGTAAGGTTCCAGTCTACTGAACATTTATCTCCTCAGTGGATTCAATACACTGGAAATGTGGACTATTCTCATTATCACAATAACATCAAGTATGATTAAAAATATTTCAACAACTTCTTATTTTACTGTGCAATTTTTTAATGGGTTTTCTGGTACTGATATATTGACATCCTTTCCACAGGAACTCCGGCTGGTCAGCTATTCTCCACTCGCTCCAGAGATGGAAGTCAGCCCCGAGCTACACAGCTCCTTCCATTGAGGACAAAGCCAGGTACTGCATTACTGCTGTCGTTGAATTGAAAGGGAGCATTGCTGTAGTAACCAGCTCTGTCCGCTGCACAAAGGAGAGAGCTACTACAGAACATCTCATCAGTGGCAGTTCTTGAGGATAGGCCATCAGTAGAAGGGCCCATTCACATGACCTTATATTTGAGTCCACATCTGTTCCACAATTTTGTGGAATATATGCGGACCCATTCATTTTAACAGGGTGGCAAAGATAAGGACAGCACAAATTGTGCCATCCGTATCCGTACTTCCTTTCTGTGGCCCTGCAAAAAAAGATAAAACAGTTCCTATTTTTGTCCTCAATTGTGGAGACGAATAGGCATTTCAATGATAGGGCTGGCCGTTACAAAAATGCAGAACACATACAGCCGGTGTTCGTGTCTTATATATCACAAAACACTTATGGTCGTCTGAATGAACCCTTACAGTATCCTTTTAAGTAAACGTAAAAATGTGCTTGCATTAGGCTACCTGTGCATAAGTTTGTTTGCACAGGCAGCATTTTGTTGTGGATTTTGATGCATTTTTTTCTCCAATCTAACCCATTGTATTACAAAGGATGAAATCCACACACAAAAATCTGCACAAACAATTGACATGCTGCACATTTTAAAATCCACTCAGCAGGTCAATTTACACATGGAAAATATACTCAAAGCAGCATACATGAAATTTATCAAATCACATTCACTGTACTGGTGTTGTAGTACTCTGGAGTTTTTCTGCATGAAAAGCCACCCATAATCCACAATGTGTGCAGGTAGCCTTAACGGGGTTTTCCAGTAAAAATTTTTTTTTATCAAGTTCCTGCAACATAGCCCCTGAAACAGAAGATTTATAGCTACCTGCTCCACACAACTCCAATCTTCCTCTCTGCCTCTGATCTCTCCATTGTCCACTCCTGGCATTGTATTTATCGGTCTCTTTATGGACATGGTCACATGCTTCACTCCAATCCTGCATGCTGCGTCCACTCTCTCCATCTTCTGGTCTACGCACTGTCACATGTACACCTAATAAATACTGAGTGATTCTAGGTATCTGCTGGCTCACTTGGTATACTATGTCCCAAATATGGTGCACAAACCCCAAAAGTATGACTTACCCTGTCATACGGAGATAAATGAGAAAAAGAAAAATGTTTTGGGAGGCACACAATCAATAGGAGTACTCAGATAGATTAGGTTAAAAATGTCCTTTTTTACTTTATTCAATACAAAATAATATAAAATATATGATCATGGAGTAGAGTTGTATATACGGTATATGGACTAAATTGGTCTGTCCTGACAGTGACTATTGATTGTTGTGTATGTCTCAATGGGCAAGTAGTGTCTCTGTTGTGTAGCTGTTTGTAAGTACTGTGGATATAAAAGTGCAAACGTGCCAAAAAAAGAGATGTATACAATAGATGTGAAAAGTGTGAGGAAAAAGATTTTCTGTGAGCAAAAAGATAATTTATGTGAGCAAAAAAATGAAGGTACAAATTCTTAATATGGATAAAAAATATTAGTATAAAAAATACATATAGAATAAATAAATAATATAAAGTACAGCAGATCTATTTAGTGAGTGTGAAAAGTTGTATGTAGGTAGGTATTGCTTGATATTGAAGTCTTGTAGAGTATTCAGTACATAGAAATAAAAAATAAAAAATGTAAATAGAAATATAAAAAGTAGAAAAAATATATAGAAAAATGTGCAAAATCAGATAGTCTTTGCATTCAATCAATACATGTAGATTGATTCCTTCTAATGCAGATGAGATTTAGGTAAAATAAAGAGCACTATAGTCAATATGAACAATATACTCGATGTATGTTGACTTTAGTTCATAAATCCACCTTCAAAGAATCACTTTCAAAGAATCCATCCTATATCATCAGTAGTGGAGCTTGCTGTCTATTATATCGCTGAAAGACAAATGTCCCTTCAGTTTGCTGGTCCCTTGTTACAGTTAAATCAAGGGTTAATTGCTATAATATTAACCAGAGTGTCTTTATACAGAATGCATGCCGGCTAGTTTTCTTTTGTATAGTTGTAAGACACTTACTTGTTATTTAGTATTGAAGTCCGTTGTTACAGCGGCGTCCCGCTGTAAGTAGTGCTTACCCTGCTTATATGAGCCGGGATGTGTCTTCTCTGTCTCACCGGGAGATAAATCTCGGCGTCCCACGTGGTGTACCTGTTTTCGGCGTCTTGTATGAGCCGGGATGTGCCTTCTGTGTCTCACCGGGAGATGGATCTCGGCGTCCCACGTTGTATTTCTATTTGGTTGTCGCACAGTCCGTGCGCGTTATCTGAAACCGCTCCTATCTCTGCTTGATACGCTATTCCTCTTTGTGGCCACTGATGAAGAGGGTAGATACCCTTGAAACGCGTATGGCAGCTTAAACCACAGATATACAGTTACCCCACCAATCCTCAATACAGATCACCACAAAAGAGGAATAGCGTATCAAGCAGAGATAGGAGCGGCTTTCAGATAACGCGCACGGACTGTGCGACAACCAAATAGAAATACCACGTGGGACGCCGAGATCCATCTCCCGGTGAGACACAGAAGGCACATCCCGGCTCATACAAGACGCCGAAAACAGGTACACTGCACGTGGGACGCCGAGATTTATCTCCCGGTGAGACAGAGAGACACATCCCGGCTCATATAAGCAGGGTAAGCACTACCTGACAGCGGACGCCGCTGCAACAACGGACTTCAATACTAAATAACAAGTAAGTGTCTTACAACTATACAAAAGAAAACTAGCCGGCATGCATTCTGTATAAAGACACTCTGGTTAATATTATAGCAATTAACCCTTGATTTAACTGTAACAAGGGACCAGCAAACTGAAGGGACATTTGTCTTTCAGCGATATAATAGACAGCAAGCTCCACTACTGATGATATAGGATGGATTCTTTGAAAGTGATTCTTTGAAGGTGGATTTATGAACTAAAGTCAACATACATCAGTATATTGTTCATATTGACTATAGTGCTCTTTATTTTACCTAAATCTCATCTGCATTAGAAGGAATCAATCTACATGTATTGATTGAATGCAAAGACTATCTGATTTTGCACATTTTTCTATATTCATTTTATTTTTCTACTTTTTATATTTCTATTTACATTTTTTATTTTTATTTCTATGTACTGAATACTCTACAAGACTTCAATATCAAGCAATACCTACCTACATACAACTTTTCACACTCACTAAATAGATCTGCTGTACTTTATATTATTTATTTATTCTATATGTATTTTTATACTAATATTTTTTATCCATATTAAGAATTTGTACCTTCATTTTTTGCTCACATAAATTATCTTTTGCTCACAGAAAATCTTTTTCCTCACACTTTTCACATCTATTGTATACATCTCTTTTTGGCACGTTTGCACTTTTATATCCACAGTACTTACAAACAGCTACACAACAGAGACACTACTTGCCCATTGAGACATACACAACAATCAATAGTCACTGTCAGGACAGACCAATTTAGTCCATATACCGTATATACAACTCTACTCCATGATCATATATTTTATATTATTTTGTATTGAATAAAGTAAAAGGACATTTTTAACCTAATCTATCTGAGTACTCCTATTGATTGTGTGCCTCCCAAAACATTTTTCTTTTTCACATGTACACCTAAAACCAGTCATTGGCTGGAGCTGTGCATGTGACAGTGCAGGGACCAGAAGATGGAGAGATCAGAGGCCGCACGAAGGACTGAAGCGGTGTGGAGCAGGTAACTATAAATCTTCTGGTTCAGAGGCCATGCTGTAGGAACTTGTTAAAAAAATCATTTTTACAAGGAAAACCCTTAAAGAAAAATTTTAAAGCAAGTTGCACCCAACCAAAATGGAACAACATGATAACATAGGGTTAAGGATGAGAGATGGAATTAGTATTGAAGGTGGGGATGATGATAACTTTATCTTGTTTTTATTATTTTCTTCACTTTTCTATTTTCCTATTTTTTATTAACCAAATTAATAGATATTTTCCTTCCTATTTTTATTTTCTAGTTAGCGTCTTTTTTTTTACTTATTAAATTAGTTCTGTTTTTGAACTTGTAGCTATATATTAACAAGCATAAACGTGACTGTTGAATGAAAATGGATGAAACAAAGGAATGGATTATTGGGATAGATTTGCTTTTATTTTTCTGAATAATGTGCAATATAATATTTCAAAAGTGCCTATAACTTCTAGTCCATTTTCCGCTAATATTTTATTAAACTGCTAAAACTTGCACACAGTTTCTATGATTTTTTACACATGTATCAAAATGTGGAGTTAAAAACTGAATATAAAAGTCTATTTGCCATTAATTGATATTCCTATTCTTTGTAAAGAACCTAATAATAAATGAAGGAGACAAATTAAGACTTACTTCTGAAATCAGAGTTTTCTTTTCCTGCATCCCTTCAGTTACAAGCCTTTCTTTTCTTCCACCATCCCCTCGGCAGACAGGAGCCCAGCATGCGTCCCTGTAAATTCAGCCCAGAATCAGGTAAGATATTTATAAACAGGCAGAGGCTCCATGAGGACTTACAGTCAATAATGTCCAGAGATTTAATTACAGTCTGATTGCACCCACATTTATATTTGTCCCAAAAGTATTCTTTTTATAGCACTTTTTATTAGTTGGCTAGGGTAGCCCTTTTCTTTGAACCGTTTTTCTAAAAATTTTGTTTGGATTCTGAAATCTGAAGTTTTGGTACAGTTGCGTCTGATCCTTCTACATTGGCTATATGGGATGTTTTGTAGCCATTTCTTATGGTGAAAGCTTGAAAAATGAATGTACCTATTTGAATCGACTGTTTTAAAATATGTTTTTGTGGTCAGCTGGTTCTCGTCGATCAATATAATGATATCTAAAAAGTCAATTATTTTGTTGTTAAACTTGGGGGTAAACGAAATACCCCAGTCTGTTTTGTTTAGTGTTTCGCAGAATTGCAGTGCTCCAATTTCATCTCCATCCCAAATCAGGAACAGATCATCAATATACCTTTTATAGTATATGATATTTTTGTGGAATGTAGGGTGTTTTAAAATGAATTCTTTTCAAATGCCCCCATAAAGAGGTTGGCAAAGGCCGGCGCTACCCGAGTCCCCATGGCGGTCCCCCGGCATTGATGATATGTTTTATTATTATAGGTGAAATAATTATTTTCCAATATGAACTGTAAACATTCCAAGAGGAACTCTGTTTGTTAAGGGTTTAAGAGTAATATCGGTTTCAAGGGTAGTTCTCACACACTGGATTCCCAGATCATGGCTGATATTTGAGTATAAGGATGTCACATCCATTGTTAATAATGCATAGGTGTCTTGCCATTTGACTGTTTTCAGTTCCCTAATTAACTGGCTAGAATCGTTTAGGTAACTCGGCAGGCTTTTCACATATGGCTGTAAATGAATATCAAGAAATTGTGACCGGTTGCTCGTAGCGCATTTTGTATTGGAAACAATAGGCCTGCCCGGGGGAATGTCTTTATTTTTATGGATTTTGGGTAAGTGGTAAAAGTACTGTATACAGGGTGCCTTAGGAAGTAAAAAGTTTCTCTCTTTTTTGTCTATGAGTTGGTTCTCATAGGCATTCTGAACAAGGGCCTTTACTTTCTTAGTTATCTCAGGAAATGGGTTACACGTTGTTAACTTATAGTACATTTGATCACTGAGGATTTTTTGAGCTTCTTTCTCATAGTCTTCAAAATTTTGAATCACTGTTCCGCCCCCTTTATCCGCTGGACGTATTATTATTTCTTTATTATTTTTGAGACTTTCTAGAGCCTCTCGTTCCTGTTTAGACAAATTCCCTTTGTGGGTGTGGGGTATTGGTATCGGTCCCTCTCCAAGCTTCTTCAGATCTGCCGCTATCAGATCAAAAAATGTCGGGATGAGGTGCCCCTGGCTTTGTACAGGAAAAAAGTAGGACTTCGGTCGTACATCCACATGTTTTAAATCTATGTTCTCACTGTTACTATTGGTATTTACTTTCTTTTCTGTGGAGCAATAGTTGTTTTTCTTATCTATGTAAAAATGCCTTTTGATAGTCAGATTGCGTCTAAATTTTTGGATGTCCAAAAATAGGTAAAAATTATCAACCTTATTCTGTGGGCAGAAGGATAGTCCTTTTGTAACAGATTAATTTCTTGAACTGATAATATATGACTGGACAGATTGAATATTTTTACTGTGGAGGGTTCTGTGATAGGGGAGAGTGGGTTCATACCACTTTCTTTATTATATTTATGTCTACTTATGTCGTTCTCCTTTTTTGACGTTGTCCACCTCTTTTCCCTTGAGGTCTAGTTTTCTTTTTAGCGCTGGAAAATATTTAGTGATCCCTCTGTCCTCTTTTGGGGATGTGTGGAAGGGGGAGGGGATTTTGTTCCTTATTTCTAAAAAACGGCAGTAGAATCTTTGGGATTGTAGGCTTGGTTTAAAAACTGAACTAAGGTGGTCTGGTTTGGACCCATATTATCTATGGTAGTGATGGAATTTTCATAGTTGTTCTCAACTATGGACTTTTGAATGCTGCTGGGTGTGGGTGAGATATGAATGGTGAAATCACATCTCTCCGTGGTATTGGTTGGTTCATGTATCTCTTCACTTCTAGGGTCTGGTCGTGTAAAATCAATTAGATTAGAACCATCAATGACAATGACAGTGTGGAGGTGGCAGCAGTATGGGAAGCACAATGGCACAATGACAGAGTCTGGAAGTGGAAGCAGTGTGAGGAGGCCACTGAGTGCCACAATGACATAGTGTGGAGGTAGTAGCAGTATGAGGAGGCCACCAAGTGGCAGAATGACACAGTGTGGAGTTGGCAGCAGTATAAGGAGGCCACCGAGTGGCACAATGACAGAGTCTGGAATTTAGCAGCAGTGTGAGGAGGCCACTAAGTGCCACAATGACAGTGTAGAGGTGGTAGCAATATGAAGAGGCCATCCAGTGGCAAAATTACAGAGTGTGGAGGTGGCAGCAGTATGGGGAGCACAATGGCACAATGACAGAGTCTGGAATTGGCAGCAGTGTGAGGAGGCCACCAAGTGCCATAATGACAGAGTGTGGAGTTGGCAGCAGTATGAGGAGGCCACAGAGTGGCAAAATAAAAAGAGTCTTAAGGTGTGAACAATATGAGGAGGCCACCTGGTGGCACAATGACAGAGTGTGGAGGTGGCAGCAGTATGAGGAGGCCACCGAGTGGCACAATGACACAATGTGGAGTTGGCAGCAGTATGAGGAGAAGAAAATACAGTGGCTCACCCAATAATCCAATTTGGACAAGGTGCTCACCTCAGGATCCACCTGTATGCAAATAAAACTATTTAATACAAAATGAGTGGCACACCATTGTATGGGGATATGGATAAACCCAAATTATTATAGAAATTTATTAGAACTAATTTCAACTGTACAATTGATAATAATGAAATGCACTAGTAAAAGTGTAACGGGATCACTATCAGGGAACCTACCCTGCTGTTAATGCATAAAAGGTCAATCAGTGAATCAGAGAATTAATAAATCCACTTCGCATAATGGGCAGATATTTCCCAAAACAGTGTCCTCAAAAAGCAATATTGAACACTTGATAAACCTGCACTTAATGTGAATAAAAAAAGTGACAACGAATGTCCAAAGTTGTCAGAAAGCACCCTAATCCTGAATATAAGCTTGCAGTCAAAGGATCGATTCAAGCTTGCAGTCAAAGATATTGTTATCCACACATACTGAAAGAAGTACGTTACCACTGCGCTCCACAGCCGCCGGTTAGCGCTCTCCTCCTGCCGCTCAGACCGCCGGCGTCCCGTATGGTCAGGTCCAGGGTGGCGTCCCACGTGACCTAGCGGCTTGAACGTTCGAGACTTGCTGGTTAGCTGGAAGGAGTCCCTCTGGGTCCTAAAATCCACAACTGGTATATTTTTTCGGAGGCCGGCAGCTGGCAGTGTATAACAGATCAATGGCCCCCAATTGAACAGGGAAACCGAACATAAAATTCGGATTCAAATAAAATTGAAATCTAATTCACTTGCTGTCTGCACCAAACGCGTTTCGGAGGCAACCCCCTTCCTCAGTGGTCATGACAGCATGTGTAGGTGCAAATCCTTTCATAAGGCTGGGATACTCCCAATGGATTCTGGGACAGCATTTACTTAAAAAATATGGCATGGATTCAGGCTATACATCTTACCTATCCATACTTTGGTGGGGTACAATTGCCGAACAATATAAACACATCTGCATTTTTTATGCGTCATATATGCATTTCTTTCAAAATGCCAATAACTTTGACATACAGATAAAATGATCCTAATAACTCTCCAGTAATTATTCCAATAACATATAATGGGATGAATTCAAGCATGTTTTATTTATGGGAGAGACACATGAAAATAACTGCATTTGCGTTTTTTATGCGTTATATGTGTGTTTTTACTTGAATATAGCCCTATACCAATAATATATCATAATAAGATGGAAAATAATATGCAACCCTATAATCAAATTCCGTAAATTACTATAGAGATTCAAAGCCGAAGGTCGGACACTACAGCAATGTAAAAGAGGGGTGTTTCAGTTGGAAAACAGCCTGACTTGGATTCCGCATCCCCACCACACAACCCCCGCTACAGAAATCCAAAAGTCCCATCTCGGCGTTGAGACCCTTAGGTATAAGAGTATCGAATTTTTGACTACGTGTTTCTTGTCTTGACATTTGCATTACATGATTCCCCCCTCTCCAAGGTCTATATATTTTCTCAATAGCTGTAAAAAACAAGGAGGAAGCGTCACAGTTGTGAAACTCTTTGAAATGTCTGGACAATGAATGAAGTTCGTACCCCCTTTAATATTGTAAATTTGTTCCATTACTCTCTTTTTCAAAGAACTTTTAGTCTTGCCAAGCCCAATATATTGTTTTTGACATGTGCATTCTAAGAGATACATAACATCCTTGGAATCACATGTCAAAGTTTCAAATATCAACATTGAAAGAATTTTGAGTAGATTGAACTTTTAATGTTCTTTTTGAAAACCTGGTAATCTTACAATTTGGACACCTACCACACCTAAAAAATCCTTTTGTTGTAAACCAGCTAGTATTTTTTTATATTATATGCTGTTTTCATAGTATATGTTTTTTTCACTGTAGGTGCAACCTTAGAAGTGATATTAGCCGCCCTAGTGTAGGTAATTTTAGGGGTTGCAGTTAGAAATGGCCCTAAAATTTTGTCATCTAACAAAAAATGCCAATATTTTTTGATAATATTTTCAACCTGACGGATATAGAAATGAAAGGAGAATAATTCCTAATATACCATCTTGTTGTGCTCAATCTTTTTACTCGAAAAAACTCTTTCTTTCCATACTTCTAACTTTTTACAGGGCGTCTTCTACTATTTGTGTTGGATACTATTTTTCTGCAAACTGCTGGCTAAAGATTACCACTTGCTCCTCAAATTTATAAATTTTCATACAATTCCGTTTAAGCTGTCTAAACTGGCTAACTGGTATATTAGTAAGCCACCTAGGCAGATGGCAACTGAAAACGTATGTAGCTATTTCTTGCCACAGGTTTAAAGTGAGTGCTACAGCATAGTTTATGATTTTCAATTGAGATCCAGAAACACCAATTGTGTATTACTAATCATTGGGGTAAATTTTAGATTCTAGTTATTTTGATTAATTTTATTCAAAAAGAATCCAGAGCCTCCCTACTATCTCACCATATGAAAAATATGTCATCAATATAACAACGCCAGAGCACCAGACTCGTCCCCAGATTAGGATGTATGGTCTCTTCCACCCATTGTGCCAAAAACAAATTGGCATAACTGGAGGCGAATCTTGTGCCCATGGCGGTATCGGTCAATTGTAAATAAAATTGTTCTTCAAACACAAAATAATTATGATAGAGAATAAAGTTAACTCCTCTAATAGAAACTATATTTGTCCCATTTGTAATTTACTTTTATTTTAGAATTGATACTCCAGTGCTTCCAAACCTTTGTGTGCGCTATTACCGTATGAAGGGAGCTTATATCGAGCTTACATTGGGTATCGGGAACACTCAATGTAAGCTCCCTTACATCGAGTCTGGAGGTGGTAGCAGTATGAGGAGGCCACGAGTGGCACAATGACAGAGTCTGGAGTTGGCAGCAGCAGTGTGAGGAAGACACCGAGTGGCAAAATGACAGAGTGTGGAGGTAGTAGCAGTATGAGAAGGCCACCAAGTGTCAGAATGACACAGTGTGGAGTTGTCAGCAGTATGAAGAGGTTACCAAGTGGCAAAATGACATAGTGTGGTGGTGGCAGCAGTATGAGGAAGACACCGAGTGGCACAGTAATACCATGTGGAGTTGTCAGCAGTATGGAAGAGGCTACCGAGCGGCAGAATGACACAGTGTGGAGTTGCAGCAGTATGAGGAGGCCACCGAGTGACACAGTGAACGAGTCTTAAAGGGATTCTGTGCGGTTAAACTGGATAAGGCTGCTGCCAGGACATGGCGCAGACCCAGACATGAGTAAGATTGGCGTATGAGCTAGATTACGCCGCATTTAGGGAAAAAATTAGGAGAGGAGTGAATAATTAATAGCGGGGCAGCACTGGGCTGGGCAACAATAGGCGCAGCTGGGCACAAACAGCAGGAGGGACAGCCCCTTGGGCACAATCGCAAGGTAATTAGCATATGAATAAAACAGATTTTTATCAAAAATGACAAGACAGGTTGGGAGTAAAACTAGTATATTTTTAATTAGATTGTGGCAGCAGTATGAAGAGGCCACCAAGTGGCACAATGAAAGAGTGTGGAGGTGGCAGCCGTATTAAGAGGCCACTGAGTGGCATAATGACAGCGTTTTGAGGTGCCAACCGCAGCAGCAGAATGAAGATACCACAGATTGGCAAGGTGACATAGTATGGAGGTGGCAGCAGCAGCATCAGGGGACCACAAATTGACCCAGTGACACAGTGGGAAGGTGGGTGGCAATACCAGTATTTACTGATGAAGGTGAGTGAAAGAAAGAGCACTTGTCATCAGATGTGTGGCATCAGGCGGGTGGCAGAATCAGAGTAGTAGCTGAGGCAGGTAGCCAGAAGAAAATGGTCTCTTTTTACAAGGTTTGGGTGAGGCAGCATGGATGATCTAATCAGATGCATCAGGCTTTGATGGGTGGAAATGCTGGCTGATCCATGCTTGATTCATCTTGACAAAGGTCAATCTTTCCACATTTTGGGTGGACAGGCGAGTTCTTCTTGTGGAAATTATGGCCCCCGCCGCACTGAACACTAACTCTGATGCCACACTACTGGCCGAGAAGGACAGCTTTTCCAGGGTAAACTCTGCTAGTTGTGGCCACAAATATAGTTTGGCTTTGGCTGCCTAGTAGTCTAGCAGATCTTCAATGATGGCTGGCAGGATTCTGTCCAAGTATGCCACCACCTGCTGGTTCAGGTTCTGCTCCAGGTCTACCTGCTGTTGCTGGTGAGTAGTTTCTTCACTATTCGAGTGAAGAAGGCTACTCATCAGCGACTGTAGACTCAGGCTGATGCTGATGGAGCTGGTACTGTTTCTGCCACCCCACCCCTCCCCAGAAGCCATGGCAGTGGAACTTGAGCGCAGAGGGCGCCCTCCAGGTCAGACCTGCGAGAGGATGGACGATAGTGCAGATAGGCAGCGGCCAACTAAATACATAGGATGTCTCAGTAGTAGTTCAGTTTGTCCTCCCTCTCAGTTGGTGTTAAAAAAGTCCCCCTATTTTTGGATCGGTAGCAAGGGTCCAACAAGTTGGAGAGCCAGAAGTCATCCCTCTGTCGAATGGTTATAATTCGGCTTTCACTATGCAAGCAAGTGAGCATGCATCGGGCCATTTGTGAAAGTGACTCAGAGGGACCCCCTGCCTCCATCTCAACTGCATACTGCCACGGTGTGTCTGGGTCCTCTATCTCGTCTTCCTCATCGCCCTGTAGCTCCTCTGGCTTCTCCTGCTCTTCCTCTCCTGTCATCTGAGTAGAAAAACCAACCATTTTGCTCCAATGTCCTCCTACCCCTCCTCCTCCTCTTCCAGTTCAGCTTCCACAGGGTTCATGTGGCCGTTATATTTAGACGCCATGTCTCCAGTCCCCTGATCAGTCATTGTTTCCACCGTTCCAGGACATGAAGCAGTGGAATGATGTTGTTTATCCCGTAGTCCTGGCGACTGACAAATAACGTGGCCTCCTCAAAGGGTCTGAGAAAACGGCAGGTGTCACACATGAGTTGCCACTGGCTGACATTGAAGTTTCACAGGGGAGTACTCCTATCCAGTTGCATCATCAAGAAATCGTTAATAGCCTTTCTCTGTTCGTATAGTCAGTCCACCATATGGAGGGTGGAATTCCAATGGGTGGAAATGTCACATATCAGCCTTTGTTGGGGGATGCTGTTCTGCAGCTCAAGTAGGGTGTGATTTGCAGTGTACGAGTGGCTGAAGTGCATGCAAAGTTTCCTGGCCATTTTTGGGATGTCTTGCAGATGGGTGGAAGATTTCAGGAACCATGGTTCCGATTTTCAGTTGTCGCAGAGAAAGACAGGATTTGATTTCTTGATGAATAACACGGAGTAGCTCCTCCCCAGTGTGACTCCTTTAACCAAGGCAAAACAGGTGCAGAACAGCTTGACACCTACGTGCCCTGCACTTGTGGTATGCTGGAGGGTACCTGCAGTTGAGACTGAGGACATGATGGAGGATGTGGAGGCAAAGAAGGACATTGTGAGGACCAACGGCGTGAGAAAGTGGAGGCGGAAGCGGCGTCACCTGGTTAGTTGCTGGGTGGCTGTGCAGGAACCACATTCACCCAGTGGGCTGTAAAGGACATGTATTTATCCTGACAGTAGTTACAGCTGCACACGTTGGCGCTGCCATGCACTTTAGCAGACACCGATAAGCTCAAGGACTGGCTCACCTTCTGATCTACATATTTGTGCAGGACTGGCAATGCCTTTTTTGCAAAGAAATGATGGATTGGGACTCTCCACCCTGTCTTGGTCATCAGTTTTCTGAAAAGTGCAGAGTCCACCACTTGGAAAGGGAGGGACTGCAGAAGCAGCAACTTGGACAGGAGCATGTTCAGCTTCTGCGCCGTTGGATGCGTGCACGCATACTGTTGTCTCTAGGCAATCGCTTCGGTTATCGATTGCTGTTGAAATGACTGACAAGGAGTAGGATGAGGAGGAACAGGAGCATCAGGACAGGCAGACGATGGGAACGACAGACAGCTCCCTTTTGGCTGAGGTGGTGGAGTCTTGACTGCCTCAAACCGGGTGTGTACCACTGGGTGATGCAGCGGTTGCGGCGGCAGGCTGGACCATCGGAGCCATGGTTCTCCCAGGCCACTTTATGGTGACGCTGCATATGTTTACGCAGGGCCAACGCTTTACCTTCTGCCCAGCGGCTTCACAAAAAACTGCAACACCGCCAAGTAGCTGATTTTATACCCAACACTACGCACTGGCTGACTACAACTGCTGCTGCTTCCGTATACCTGTGCACCACTCCTTTTCGGGCAGGCAGGCTGCTGCAAAGCGACTGGTCTACCCCGTACCTGTTCGGCTCCTAACCTCCCATTGCTGCCACCCTGCTGACTACCGGCAACGCTAGTGACTTGCTGGCCCAGCTTCTGCCTCACAGGCAACCTGCCACCCTCTTCTCCTGATGATGACGAAGCCCCTTCTTTAACCGGCTCCAAAGTGCGATCGGCTTCATCATCATCGAGTACTGTCTGCACGTCACTGATGTCCTCCTCAATGGTCTCTGGGTAAAGAGCCTGACTGGTTGCAACTAGTAATGAGCGAGCAACAAAGTGTTTGGGTGTTTGTGTACTCGGTCCGAACACATAATAATATTAGTGAGCTCGGACAAGTAACCGAGTATCATGGAAGTCAATGGGAGACAACCAGGTACCCCCTGCTCAGATGAGGCACCTCCTGGCACCCCTGGTCCATTGGAAAAGGTCAGAAAGTGACAGAAACACCACCGAAATGGTTCTGAAACAGCATGGGGACAATATCTGGGTGCATCTTGGACTCCAATATCGCAGCTGGGAAACATATTGTCCCAGTTGTCTGACACTTTTACATAGCGAAAAAATCCTGCCCCCTCAAAAAAATATACATTTTTAGAGGTAAAATTGTTAGGAAACATTCTTTCCTGGATAGTCAATTGTATATACAGTGCAAATATTGCCAAAAATTACAAGGAAGAAGCACTCGATACAGCCTGTATTTCACAAAAAGGAGGGCCTCATTCACATGGTGCTACAATTGTTCAGGTATCAGGTACACTGCTGCACTCATAAAGCCTATGCAAGTCAGGGATGGGCAAACTGCGCCTCTCAGCTGTTGTGAAACTACAATTCCCACCATGCCCTGCTGTAGGCTGATAGATGTAAGCAGTCTTTGCATGCTGGGAGTTGTAGTTTTGCAGCACAGCTGGAGAGCCGTAGTTTGCCCATCCCTGCACTAAGTGAAAGGGCTGCCAAAAATTACAAAGAACCGGCACTCCAATTCAAACTTTATTACACATAAAGGAGGGCATCATACACACCCTTGAAAAATTATCATTCATGGCCTACTGGTGACCCACAAAAACATTTGGAGCAAGGGCATGCTGGTTACCATCTAAAACATTATGGTTGAGGGCCTGAAGGTGAGCGGACCCAATTAAAAATTGTAGTGAGAGTCTGAAGGAGAGCAAACCCCATAAAACATTGCAGTGATGGACTAGAGGTGATCAGACCTTATAAACATTGAAGGCTAGGGTCTGAAGCCTAGAGAACCCCATAAAACATTGCATTGATGAGCTACAGGTGCGCACATGGTATAAAGCATTGGAGGTGAGGGCCTGAAGCCTAGAGAACCCCATAAAACATTGCAGTGATGGGCTACAGGTGAGAAGATGTTATAAAGCATTGGAGGTGAGTGCCTGAAGCATAGTGAACCCTATAAATCATTGCAGTGATGGCCTACAGGTGAGCATACCCGGCCTCCACAACATTCACCCAGTGTGCGGTCAGGAAATATAGCATCCCTGGACACCAGCCTTTGTCCATGTGTCCGTGGTGAGGTGGAGCTTCCAGTAAGTGCGTAGGTCAGGGCACGGGTGATGTTCTGGGACATATGCTGGTGTAAGGCGGGCACAGCACACTGTGAAAAATAGTGGCCGCTGGGGACAGCCACCGATATCAGGCTGCGAAGGCCTCAGTGTCCACAAGCCTAAATGGCAACATTTCTAGGGTCAGTGATTTTTGAAAGTTGCGTATTTAGTGCTATGGCCTGGTGGTGGGTTGGTGGGTGGGTATTTGTGCTTGCGTTCAAATGCTTGTGTTATCGACATTTGTGCGCTGTGCTGGGACAGGAAAGTGGATGTTGTTGCTGACGGCTCATGCGAAGGTCCAAGTGCAGGGTGATATTAATGGTTTTGTCTGTAGATGTGGCGCAGACTGTTATACTGTCCGCTAAAGACACAGTTTTCTGATGTAGCACAGTACTAGATACAGAAAATACTGATTTTCGGCACTAAACTAGCCAAGAGATAATGTAATTTTGACAATACACACTGTATTGGCTTCCAGTAAGGTACTGGAAACAGAAAAATACAGATTTCAGGCACTACACTAGTCCAGATATAATGTAATTTTTACAATACACACTGTATTGGCTTACTGTAATGTACTGGAAACAGAAAATACAGATTTTCGGCAATACACTAGAATAGGGATAATGTATTTTTCAATACACACTGTATTGTCTTGATATAATGTATTGGAAACTGAAACATACAGGCACTACACTAGGCCAGAGATAATGTAATTTGGACAATACACACTATATTGGCTTCCAGTAAGGTACTGGATATAGAAAAAAAAAGATTTTCTGCACTACCCTAGGACAGAGATAAAGTAATACTTACAATACACACTCTATTGGCTTCCAGTAAGGTACTGGAAACAGAAAAATACAGATTTTCGTCACTACAGTAGGACAGCGATAATGTAATTTTTACAATACACACTGTATTAGCTTGATGTAATGTATTGGATACAGACCAATACAGATTTTTGGCACTACATTTGGGCAGAGATAATGTAATTTTTATAATACACACTGTATTGGCTTGCTGAAATGTACTGGATACAGAAAAATACAGATTTTAGGCATTACACTAGGCCAGGGATAATGTAATTTTTACAATACACACTCTATTTGATTCCAGTGAGGTACTAGATACAGAAAAATAAAGCTTTTCGGCACTGCACTAGGCCCAAGATAATGTAATTTTTACAATACAGACTGTATTGGCTTGCTACAACGTACTGGATATAAAAAAATACAGATTTTCGGCACGACAATAGGCCATAGATAATGTAATTTTGATAATACACACTATATTGGCTTCAAGTAAGGTAGTAAATACAGAAAAATACAGATCTTCGCCACTACACTAGGCCCGAGGTAATGTAATTTTTACAATACACTCTATATTGGGTTGCTGAAATGTACTGGATACATTACACTAGGCCAGAGATGATGTAATTTTTACAATACACACGCTATTGGCTTCCAGTAAGGTACTGGATACAGAAAAATAAACATTTTCAGCACTACACTAGGACAGAGATAATGTAATTTTTAAAAAACACACTGTATTGTCTTGCTATAATGTACTAGATACAGAAAAATTCAGATTTTTGGCACCAAAATAGGCAAGAGATAATGTATTTTTTACAATACACTCTCTATTTGCTTCCAGTAAGGTACTAGATACAGAAATATACAGATTGTTGGCACTACACTAGGACAGGGATAAAATAATTTTTACAATACACTCTATATTAGGTTGTTGTAACCTACTGGATACATAAAAATATAGATTTTCGGCACTACACTAGGCCAGAGATAATGTATTTTTTACAATACACTCTCTATAGGCTTCCAATAAGGTACTAGATACAGAGAAATACTGATTTTTGGCACCACACCAGGCTAAAGATAATGTAATGTTTACAATACACACTCTATTGGCTTCCAATAAGGTACTAGATTCAGAAACATACAGATTTTTGGCACTACACTAGGACAGAGATATTGTAATTTTTAGAATACACACATTATTGGCTTCCAGTAAGGTACTGGATATAGAAAAATGCTGATTTTCGGCACTACACTATGCCAGAGATAATGTATTTTTTACAATACACTCTCTATTGGCTTCCAGTAAGGTACTAGTTACAGAAAAATATTGATTTTTGGCACTACACTAGGACAGGGATAAAATAATTTTTGCAATACAGACTGTATTGGCTTGCTATAACGTACTAGATACAGAAAAATACAGATTTTCAGCACTACACTAGGCCGAAGATAATGTACTTTTTAAAATACACACTGTATTGGCTTGCTATAACTTACTGGATACAGAAGAATACAGATTTTCGGCACTACACTAGCCCATATATAATGTAATTTTGACAATACACACTGTATTGGCTTCCAGTAAGGTACTGGGTAAAGAAAATACAGATCTGTCTTGGCTTCCAGTAAGGTACTAGTTACAGAAAAATACTGATTTTTGGCACTACACTAGGACAGGGATAAAATAATTTTTACAATACAGACTGTATTGGCTTGCTATAACGTACTAGATACAGAAAATACAGATTTTCAGCACTACACTAGGTCAAGATAATGTACTTTTTAAAATACACACTGTATTGGCTTGCTATAACTTACTGGATACAGAAGAATACAGATTTTCGGCACTACACTAGCCCATATATAATGTAATTTTGACAATACACACTGTATTGGCTTCCAGTAAGGTACTGGGTAAAGAAAAATACAGATCTTCGGCATTAGACTAGGCTAGAGATAATGTATTTTTTACAATACACACTCTATTGGCTTCCAGTAAGGTACTAGATTCAGAAACATACAGATTTTTGGCACTACACTAGGACAGAGATATTGTAATTTTTAGAATACACACATTATTGGCTTCCAGTAAGATACTGGATACAGAAAAAAACAGATTTTCGGCACTACACTAGGCTCAAGATAATGTAATTTTGACAATACACACTGTATTGGCTTGCTGAAATGTACTGGATATAGAAAAATACTGATTTTAGGCATTACACTAGGCCAGATATAATGTAATTTTTACAATACAAACTGTATTTGCTTCCAGAAAGGTACTGGATACAGAAAACAACAGATCTTCGGCACTACACTAGGCCCAAGACAATTACAATTTTACATACACACTGTATTGGCTTGCTGTAACGTACTGAATACAGAAAAATACAGATCTTCGGCACTACACAAGGACCAAGATAACGTAATTTTTATAATACACACTCTATTGGCTTTCAGTAATGTACTGGATAAAGAAACATACAAGTTTTCACCACTACAGTAGACCAGAGATATTGTAATTTTTAAAATAAACGCATTATTCACTTCCAATAAGGTACTGGATACAGAAAAATACAGATTTTCGGAGATACACTAGGACAGAGATAATGTAATTTGGACAATACACACTGTATTAGGTTGCTGAAATGTACTGGCAACAGAAAAATACTGATTTTAGGCATTACACTAGGCCAAAAATAATATAATTTTTACAATACACACTCTATTGGATTCCAGTCAGGTACTGGATACAGAAAAATTAAGATTTTTGGCACTACACTAGAACAGAGATAATGTAATTTTTGCAATACACACTGTATTAGCTTACTGTAATGTACTGAATACAGAAAAATGCAGATTTTCGGCACTACACAAGGACAGAAACAATGTAATTTTGGCAATTCACACTTCATTGGCTTCCAGTAAAGTACTAGATACAGAGATATACAGATTTTTGGCACTACACTAGGACATGGATAATATAATTTTTACAATACACACTGTATTGGCTTGCTATAACATACTGGATACAGAAAAATACAGATTTTTGGCACAACACTAGGCCAGAGATAATGTAATTTTTACAATACACACTGTAATGGCTTCCACTAAGGTACTGGTTACAGAAAATACAGATCTTCGGCACTACACTAGGCCCAAGACAATATAATTTTTACATTACACAATGTATTGGCTTGCTGTAACGTACTGAATACAGAAAAATAATGATTTTCGGCACTTCACTAGTCCATAGATAATGTAATATTTACAATACACACTGTATTCGGTTCCTGCAATGTACTGGATACAGAAAAGTACAGATTTTAGGCATTACACTTGGACAGAGATAATGTAATTTTTACAATATACACTCTATTGGCTTCCAGTAAGGTACTGGATACAGAAAAATAAATATTTTCGGTACTACACTAGGCCAGAGATAATGTGACATTTTTAATACACACTCTATTAGCTTCAATTAAGGTACTGGATACAGAAAAATACAGATTTTTGGCACTACACTAGGTCAGAGATAATCGTTAATTTCTAACGATAATTTGTTTTCCCTTAGTCCTAACAGCAGCACTGTTTAATGAGCCCAAGACTAATAACTCAATTCAACAATTAAGTATCTTATTAAAAGGAGGAAGTCAACCCTAGCCCACTGTGTTTATAGCAAGAAAAAACTAGACTTACTAGGGTGGAAAATTTGTGTGCTGCTGTTAGGACTAAGGGAAAACAAATTATTGTTTGAAATTAACGATTACCTTACGTCCTACCAGCAGCACAGATGGGGAGATAGCAAGAAGAAACCCCTAGGGAGTTCCTTCCTGCCTGGCAGAATTAAGAATAGTCTGCCCAAAGGCCGAAAACTTAGCTAGACTGGCATCTAGTCTATAATGGGAGATGAATGTCGATTCAGAGCTCCTGGAGGCAGCTTTGCAAATCATGTTGAGAGGCAGAAGACTCCTCTCAGCAAAAGAAGTAGCCACAACTCTAGTAGAGTGGGCCTTCATGAATCCAGGAGGGTCCAGAGATTGTGGAAACAAAGGATTCCTTAATAGCCTCCTCAATCCACCGACTGATGGAAGGTTTGGATGCCTTACAGCCTATAAATTTACCGGCAACAGGATTAGCAGATTCTCATCTTTCCTGAACTCCTTTGATCTATCCACATAGATCCGGAGACATCGAGACATCCAGAGGATGTCTAGCAGGTTCCTCGGAGGAGGTGGTAGATGTCGACAGAACCGGGAGGAATATCACCTGGTTGATGTTCTGGAAGGAAGGAACTTTAGGCCTACAATAGGGGAGGAATCTAAGAAGGTCCCGATCATGTAAGAAAATGGTATAGGGCTCATGTGCTGAGAGAGCTTGAAGCTCAGAGACCCTCTTGGCCAAAGTCACTGCAATGAGAAACACAAACTTCCAAGTGACGAACTTGATGTCCACCTCCTCTAACGGTTCAAAGGGGAGAGATGCTAACCCCTGAGAACTACTGATAAATCCCATTGAGAAAAGGGGTCTCAGTACTGTAGGCTTTAATCTTTCAGCTCCTTTAACGAACCGTTTGATCAGTGGGTCCTGAGAAAAAGCCTGTTAAGGCAAGCTGAGATGGCTGAAACTTGAACCTTCAGAGTAGAAGGGCAGGGCCTCTATCAAGGCCGTCTTGCAGGAACTAAAGGATAGCAGAGAGGGGCGGATCTGCAGACGCCACCTCAGTTGAGGTACAACAGGGACAGAGATAATGTAATTTTACAATACACACTCTATTGACTTACTGTAATGTACTGGATACAGAAAAATACAGATTTTCGGCACTACACTATGCCAGAGATAATGTAATTTTTACAATACACACTCTTTCGGCTTCCAGTAAGGTACTAGATACAGAAAAATACAGATTTTTGGTTACACTAGGCCAGAGATATTATAATTTTTAGAATACACACATTATTGGCTTCCAGTAAGGTACTGGATACAGAAAATACAGATTCTCGGCACTACACTAGGCCCAAGATAATGTAATTTTGACAATATACACTGTATTGGTTTGATATAATATACTGCGTACAGAACAATACAGATTTTCGGCATTACACTATGACAAAATTAATGTAATTTTTACAATACACACTGTATTGGCTTGCTGAAATATACTGGATACAGAAAAATACTGATTTTAGGAATTACACTGGGCCAGAGATAATGTAATTTTTACAATACATACTCTATTGGATTCCAGTAAGGTACTGGATACAGAAAAATAAAGATTTTCGGCACTACACTAGGCCACAAAAATTGTGATTTTTACAATACACACTCTATTAGCTTTCAGTAAGGTACTGTATACAGAACAATACAGATTTTTGGCACTACACTTGGACAGGGATAATATAATTTTTACAATACACACTGTATTGTCTTGCTTTTAACGTACTAGATACAGAAAAATACAGATTTTTGGCACAACACTAGGCCAGAGATAATTTAATTTTTACATTACAAACTGTATTGGTTTCCAGTAGGGTACTGGATACAGAAAACGACAGATCATCGGCACTACACTAGGCCCAAGACAATGTAATTTTTACAATACACACTGTATTGGCTTGCTGTAACGTACTGAATACAGAAAAATACAGATCTTCGGCACTACACTAGGCCCAAGATAATGTCATTTTTATAATACACACTCTATTGGCTTCCAGTAAGGTACTGGATAAAGAAAATACAGATTTTCGGAGATACATTAGGCCAGAGATAATGTAATTTTGACAATACACACTGTATTGGCTTGCTATCATGTACTGGGTACTGAAAAAAACAGATTTTCGACACTAAACTAGGCAAGAGATAATGTAATTTTTACAACACACACTGTACTTTGTGGGTTGCTGAAATGTACTGGCAACAGAAAAATACAGATTTTAGGCATTACACTATGCCAAAGATAATGCAATTTTTACAATACACACTCTATTGGATTCCAGTAAGGTACTGGTAACAGAAAAATTAGTATTTTCGACACTACACTAGGCCAGAGACAATGTATTTTTTACAATACACTCTCTATCGGCTGCCAGTAAGGTACTAGATACAAAAAATACAGATTTTTGGCACCACACTAGGCCAAAGATAATGTAATGTTTACAATACACACTCTATTGGATTCCAGTAAGGTACTGGATACAGCAAAATGCAGACTTTCGGCACTACACTATGCCAGAGATAATGTACTATTTTTTTACAATACACTCTCTATTGGCTTCCAGTAAGGTACTAGATAAATAAAAATACTGATTTCTGGCAATACACTAGGATAGGGATAAAATAATGTTTACAATACACACTGTAGTGGCTTGCTATAATGTACTGGACACAGAAAAATACAAATTTTTGGCACTACACTAGAACAGAGATGATGTCATTTTTAAAATACACACTGTATTGGCTTCCAGGAAGGTACTGGATACAGAAAAATACAGATCTTCGGCACTACACTAGGTCGAAGATCATGTAATTTTTAAAATACACACTGTATTGGCTTGCTATAACGTACTGGATACAAAGGAATACATATTTTCGGCACTGCACTAGCCCATAGATAATGTAATTTTGATTGGCTTCCAGTAAGGTACTGGATACAGAAAAATACAGATCTTCGGCACTAGACTAGGCTAGAGATAATGTACTTTTTACAATACACACTCTATTGGCTTCCAGTAAAGTACTAGATTCAGAAATATACAGATTTTTGGCACTACACTAGGACAGAGATATTGTAATTTTGAGAATACACACATTATTGGCTTCCAGTAAGGTACTGGTTACAGAACAATGCAGATTTTCGGCACTACACTAGGACAGAGATAATGTAATGTTTACAATACACACTGCATTGGCTTGCTGAAATGTACTGGATACAGAAAAATACAGATTTTAGGCATTACACTAGGCCAGGGATAATGTCATTTTTACAATACAAACTGTGTAGGCTTCCAGTAGGGTACTGGATACAGAAAACTACAGATCTTCGGCAATACACTTGGCCCAAGACAATGTAATTTTTACAATACACACTGTATTGGCTTGCTGTAACGTACTGAATACAGAAAAATACAGATCTTCGGCACTACACTAGGTCCAAGATAACAACATTTTTAAAATACACACTCTATTGGCTTCCAGTAAGGTACTGGATAAAGAAACATACAGATTTTCGTCGCTACACTAGGCCAGATATATTGTAATTTGTAAAATACACGCATTATTCACTTTCAGTAAGGTACTGGATACAGAAAAATTCTGATTTTTAGAGATACACTAGGCCAGAGATAATGAAATTTTCACAATACACACTGTATTAGGTTGCTGAAATGTACTGGCAACAGAAAAATACTGATTTTAGGCATTACACTAGGCCAAAGATAATGTAATTTTTACAATACACACTCTATTGGATTCCAGTACGGTACTGGATACAGAAAAATTTTGATTTTTGGCACTTCACTAGAACAGAGGTAATGTAAGTTTTACAATACACATTGCATTGCCCTGCTATAATGTATGGATACATAAAAATACAAATTTCCGGCACTACACTAGTCAAGAGATAATGTAATTTTGGCAATACACACTTCATTGGCTTCCAGTAAAGTACTAGATACAGAAATATACAGATTTTTGGAACTACACTAGGACATGGATAATATAATTTTTACAATACACACTGTATTGGCTTGCTATAACGTACTGGATACAGAAAAATACAGATTTTTGGCACAACACTAGGCCAGAGATAATGTAACTTTTACAATACACACTGTATTGGCTTCCACTAAGGTGCTGGATACAGAAAAATGCAGATCTTCGGCACTACACTAGGCCCAAGACAATGTAATTTTTAAAATACACACTGTATTGGCTTGCTGTAACGTACTGAATACAGAAAAATAATGGTTTTCGGCACTACACTAAGCCACATATAATGTAATATTTACAAGACACACTGTATTCGGTTTCTGAAATGTACTGGATACAGAAAAATACAGATACAATGTAATTTTTACAATACACACTATATTGGCTTACTGTAATGTAATGGTTACAGAAAATACAGATTTTCAGCACTACACTATGCCAGAGATAAAGTAATTTTTCCGATACACACTCTTTCGGCTTCCAGTAAAGTACTAGATGCAGAAAAATACATATTTTTGGCACTCCACTAGGCCAGAGATATTGTAATTTTTAGAATACACACTTTATTGGCTTCCAGTAAGGTACTGGATACAGAAAATACTGATTATCGGCACTACACTAGGCCCAAGATAATG
This sequence comes from Bufotes viridis, assembly GCA_033119425.1. NCBI lineage: Eukaryota > Metazoa > Chordata > Amphibia > Anura > Bufonidae > Bufotes > Bufotes viridis. Next base: position 12,855,612 of record CM065590.1, read on the forward strand.
TAATTTTGACAATACACACTGTATTGGCTTGATATAATGTACTGGATACAGAACAATATAGATTTTCGGCACTACACTAGGACAGAGATAATGTAATTTTTACAATGCACACTGTATTGGCTTAGTGAAATGTACTGGATACAAAAAACACTGATTTTCGGCACTACACTAGTCCAGAGATAATGTGATTTTTACGATACATACTCTATTAGCTTCCAGTAAGGTACTGGATACAGAAAATGCAGATTTTCGGCATTACACTATGCCAGAGATAATGTATTTTTTATAATACACACTCTATTAGCTTCCAGTAAGGTAGTGGGTACAGAAAAATACAGATCTTCGCCACTACACTAAGCCCAAGATAATGTAATTTTTACGATACACACTGTATTGACTTGCTGTAATGTAATGGATACAGAAAAATACAGATTTGCAGCACTACACCAGGCCATAGATAATGTAATTTTGACAATACACACTGTATTCGGATATAGTTCTATATTGGATACAAATTTGTCCCAAATAAAAAGTATTCTCTGCGGGAATACTCTATATACGGTTGCGGCCTAAATGCACTCACAGATGTTGCCACAACTAGTTAACTATGGCAAAAATATAAATCACTCTCTGCTGGAGTAATTAATATAACGGTTGCGGATTGAACTCACACACAGATGTGACACAAGTTAGGTTAATTTTCTCAGAAAAAAATATTTCTCTGATGGTGCAGTGTATATCTCAGTACCAGGCACACTGTAGTGAATAAGCCCCTTTTTATAATGTCTGCCCAACACTCTGCTTTATGATGGTGCAGTGTATATCTCATTATCAGGCACACTGTAGTGAATAAGCCTCTTTTAATAATATCTGCCCAACACACTGCTTAATGATGGTATATTGTAGATGTCATTAATCTGAAATCTTTCTGTCTTTTAGAAGTTAAAAAAGCGATTTCCAAGCCCTGCACTTATCTGTTAGGTCTTTCAATAAGGTTTTTGGAGTAAAATCAGTAAGTTTAGAGCAAAACGCTATAAGTCCCTGCCTACTGTGTGCTATCCCTGACGCTGAATGAGCCGAGCGCCGGACCTCAGATCCTATATGAAATGGTATCACGTGTTCTAACATTGCTATGGCATTACACTGAGGGGAATTACTTACCTGGACCTTGATTGGCTGCTTAGAAGGCGTCAAACATGCGGGAAGGAGACTCGAACAATGCGTTGAATACATGTGGTGCTCGGCCAAGTAAAGCCGAGCGCCGAGCATAGCGATGCTCGAGCCGAACCGTTACTTGGTCGAACATGCTCGCTCATCACTATCTGTAGCCAAGGAACGCTACTTCTGGAGTCAGACACAAAAGTCAGATACAGCACTTCGCTAATTCTATACTCTATACTCTATACTCTTCTATACTCTAAATATAGCGCTATATATTCGCTATTTCATTTTTTTTCCGCTATTTATACATTTGTCAATCGTCATCTTCTTCTACCAAGCAAACCATAGTAAACCAGATCTAAGTTGAAATCGCAATGCGATTAACCAGTCCCGGACCGCCGTACGCAGGATTGCGCCCTGCGGGCGGCCGGATCTTCTGAGTGGACGTCGGCGCTCTCGCGAGACCCGTGACGCTGCGCAGCGCAAGGGCGCGCGCCTCGACAGTTAAACTACAGCCTGCCAGCGATGATCAATCGCTGGCAGGCTGTAGATGCGATATAAATCGCATCAAACAATGTATACCAGACGCTGTTTTGTGAACAGCGTCTGATATAGCTGCTACCTGGTCCTCTGGTGGTCCCATTTGCTGGGATCGACCACCAGAGGACCAGGTAACACAGTAAAGTTGCACCAAACACTACACTAACCCCCCACCCCCCTCACCTGGTAACCCCTTGATCACCCCATCTAGACCCCCTGATCACCCCCTGTCATTGATCACATCCCTTGTAAGGCTCCATTCAGACGTCCATATGTGTTTTATGGATCCGTGATTCACGGATCCGTGGATTCACGGATCCGTGGATCCGATCCACGTCGATCCGCGGATCCGATCCGCAGATCCTCAAAACACGGACACCGGCAATGTAAGCTTTCCGCATTTTGCAGATCCGCACATTGCCAGAACTATATAGAAAATGCTTTTTCTTGTCCGCAATTGCGTGACAAGAATAGGACATGTTCTATATTTTTGCATGAACGGAAGTGCAGACTCGAAGCGCGGATCCGTAATTCCGGATCCGAGCGGGACAAAGTCTGTCCCCATAGAAATGAATAGGTCCGCAATTCCGCTCCGCAAACAGAATTGCGGACGTGTGAATGGGGCATAAGGGTCCCCTATCACCGCCAGTTAGCTAGCTACTTGTTAGGTAGCTAGCGCCCAGCCCACCGCACCGCAGTCACTGATTTGGCAGAGATTTTTTCATCCACATTGACCGATGCGAATGAAAAATCTGTGCCGCTCATTTTTTTTTTTCAGCGCAGAGGCTGAACGGAAAAAAATCTCATTACCCGTATGCTCAATATACGGAGAATCGTAGAAACTCCTAATGCTGGCCATACGTGTAATGATTATGGAGACCTCAAATGCCAGGGCAGTACAAAAACCCACATGTGACCCCATTTTAGAAAGAAGACACCCCAAGGTATTCGCTGAGGGGTATGGTGAGTTCATGCAAAATTTTATTTTTGTCACAAGTTAGTGGAATATGAGACTGTAAAAAAAAAAAAAACAATTTCCGCTAACTTGTGCCAATTTTTTTTTTTCTGTGAACTCGCCATGCCCTCACAGAATACCTTGGGGTGTCTTCTTTCCACAATGGGGTCACTTGTGGGGTATTTATACTGCCCTGGCATTTTAGGGGTCCTAAAGCGTGAGAATCCAAATGCGTAAAATGACCCAGAAATCCTAAAGGTACTCATTGGTTTTAGGGCCCTTTGCGCATCTTGGCTGCAAAAAGTGTCACTATGTGGTATCGCCGGACTCAGGAGAAGTAGGGCAATGTGTTTTGGGGTGTATTTTTACATATACCCATGCTGGTGTGAGAAATATCGCTGTAAACGACAACTTTTTAAATTTTTTATTCAAAGTTGTCAATTTACAGAGATATTTCTCTCACCCAGCATGGGTATATGTAAATATACACCCCAAAACACATCGCCCTACTTCTCCTGAGTACGGCGATGCCACATGTGTGACACTTTTTGCAGCCAAGATGCGCTAAGGGGCCCAAATTCCAACGAGTACCTTTTAGGAGGGCATTTTACGCATTTTCTTCTCACGCTTTAGGGCCCCTAAAATGCCAGGGCAGTATAAATACCCCACATGTGACCCCATTTTGGAAAGAAGACACCCCAAGGTATTCGCTGAGGGGCATAATGAGTCCATGAAAAATTAAACTTTTTGTCAAAAGTTAGCGGAAAGGGAGACTTTGTGAGAAAAACAATAAAAATCAATTTCCACTAACTTGTGCCAAAAAAAAATCTTCTATGAACTCGCCATACCACTCACAGAATACCATGGGTGTCTTCTTTCCAAATGGGGTCACATGTGGGGTATTTATACTGCCCTGGCAGTTTAGGGGCCCTAAAGCGTGAGAAGAAAAATGCGTAAAATGCCCTCTCCTAAAAGGTACTCATTGGACTTGGGCCCCTTTGCATCTTGGCTGCAAAGTGTCACACATGGTACGTCGTACTCAGGAGAAGTAGGGCAATGTAGTTTGGGGTGTATTTTTACATATACCCATATTGGGTGAGAGAAATATCTCTGTAAATTGACAACTTTGAATAAAAAATGTAAAAAGTTGTCGCTACAGCGATATTTCTCACACGCAGCATGGGTATATGTAAAAATACACCCCAAAACACATTGCCCTACTTCTCCTGAGTACGGCGATACCACATGAGTGACACTTTTGCAGCCTGAGTGCGCAAAGGGGCCCTAAAACCAATGAGTACCTTAAGGATTTCACAGGCCATTTTTATGCATTTGGATTCTCACACTTTAGGGGCCCCTAAAATGCCAGGTGAGTATAAATACCCCACATGTGACCCCATTTTGGAAATAAGACACCCCAAGGTATTCCGTGAGGGGCATGGTGAGTCCACAGAATTTTTATTTTTGGCACAAGTCAGCGGAAATTATTATTATTTTTTTTTAATTTTGTTTTTTACAAAGTCTCATATTCCACTAACTTGTGACAAAAATAAAATTTTACATGAACTCACCATACCCCTCACAGAATACCTTGGGGTGTCTTCTTTCCAAAATGGGGTCACATGTGGGGTATTTATACTGTCCTGGCATTTTAGGGGCCCCTAAAGCGTGAGAAGAAGTCTGGAATCCAAATGCGTAAAAATGCCTTGTGAAATCTCTAAAGGTACTCATTGTTTTAGGGCCTTTAGCACTCAGGCTGCAAAAGTGGCACACAGTGGTATCGCCGTACTCAGAGAATGTAGGTATGGTTTGGGGTGTATTTTATATATACCTATACTTTGTGTGAAAATATCTCTGTAAACGACAACTTTTAAAAATTTTTATACAAAGTTGACAATTTACAGAGATATTTCTCTCACCCAACATGGGTATATGTAAAAATACACCCTAAAACACATTGCCCTACTTCTCCTGAGTACGGCGATACCACATGAGTGACACTTTTTGCAGCCTGGGTGCACAAAGGCCCAAATTCCAACGAGTACCTTTAGGTTTTACATGGCGGCTCACAATTTAGCCCCGCCCAAAATGCCAGAACAGTAAACACACCCCACAAATGACCCCATTTCGGAAAGTAGACACCCCAAGGTATTCACTGAGGGCATAGTGAGTCCGCTCTGAGATTTTTTTTTTTTTTGCCAGAAGTTATCAGAAATTGAAACTTTTTTTTTTTTTTTTCTCCGCTAACTTGTGAAAAAAATGAAATGATACATGAACTCACCATGCCCCTCCGCGAATACTTTGGGGTGTCTTCTTTCTAAAATGGTGTGATTTGGGGGTATTTATACTTTCCTGGCATTCTAGCACCTGAAGAAACATGACAGGCGCTCAGAAAGTCAGAGCTGCTTCAAAATGCCGAAATTCACTTTTTGCACCATAGTTTGTAAATGCTATAACTTTTACCCAAACCAATAAATATACACTTATTGGACTTTTTTATCAAAGACATGTAGAACAATAAATTTAGAGAAAAATTTATATAGAAATGTAGTTTTTTGGAAAACTTTTACAACAGAAAGTGAACAATGTCATTTTTTGCAAAATTTCGGTAATTTTTGATTAATAGCGAAAAAGTTAAAATGTCAGCAGCAATGAAATATCACCAAATGAACGCTCTATTAGTGAGGAAGAAAAGGAGGTAAAATTCATTTGGGTGGTAAGTTGCATGACGGAGCAATAAACGGTGAAAGTAGCGTAGTGCAGAATTGTAAAAAGTGGCCTGGTCATTAAGGGTGTTTAAGCTTAGGGGGCTGAAGTGGTTAATATAACTTGAAGTCATCGCATTGCGATTTCTACTTAGACCTGGTTTACTATGGTTGGCTTGGTAGAATTAGCGAATATGACGAATGTGATTCGTCATATTCCTCAAAACTAAGATAACAAAGTATTCTACATCTTCGTTTTAGCTACCTATGCGTCAACTCGCTAATTCTAGCAATCAAATAGGAAGGTTGACTATAGAGAAAGCTGTGCTTACTTACGCTATGCGATTATATTACTTTGCTTTTTAAAAAATAAATAGAATAATTATAATACTTAATAATTATTATAATTATTCTATCTATTAAAAATAATAATAATATAATTGCATAGCGAATTAAACACAGCAGTCTATATAGTGAACCTTCCTATTTGATTGCTAGAATTAGCGCAGTTGACGAATAGGTAGCTAAAACGAAGATGGAGAATACTGCGTTATCTTCGTTTTGAGGAATATGACGAGTACATTCATCATATCGCTAATTCTAGATATCAAACCAATAGGAGAATATCCTTAAGTTACAATCGCAATCTGCGATTATTTAAATCACATATTAATCAGTGATAATGACGAATATTCGATTTCAACGAATATGAAACGAATATTCTATCGAAAATTTCGGCAAAATCGGATATGGCACCTGCCGCTCATCACTAGTGGAGACGAGAGTGTTACCTCAGCTTATAGACTCCAATAGCACCCAATGTGGGACAAGAGTTAGCCTACGGTGTCTGTTCACAGTCTACAGTGAAGTACAAGCTATATGCAGAGCCGTATTCCTCTACGCACGGTGTAGACGTATTATTGGAAATTGTTAGTAAGTCAGGAAGGCAAGATATATGTACCGGCCGTGTGAGACAGAGAAGTTTATTGATGTATACTCCACATCTGGAAGATAGACAGTCAGCCAGAAGCTTACAGTAGCCTGAGTGTGACCAGAGTCAATATTTTACCAAGAGACTGTTACTAGGATTACAGACACAACAAACTTGTGATGTCTTCTGAATGAATTACAACTACTGCTCTGCATTACAATAATTTGTACATCTACCTCAAGGCAAGTGATTCTCAGTAAATGTTCTATTTGTTTATTCAAACAGAGTCCCCTTTATTCTACCTCCTTGTGTGCACCCAAGGGTGCTGGCATCACGAACCTCAGGGACCATGCCATCCCTGAACCTTAAATCGTTTACCAACAAGGGCACCTCAACCAACATCTGACTACACCCATCAGGCCACAACACTCGCTACATTGCCCCTGAGGTCCCAGTCGTGCATATAGAATTTAGCTAAAAATTCCACTGACAACAAGATTTCTAAATTTAATTCATGTATGTGTTTTCTTCAGATGATTCTGACGAATAATATATACTGGTGGGTGAATCTGGATCGCACATCCTCAAACAATATGCTTTTGATATAACGACTGTCTCAGCTTAATTACGTGGCTGAATCCGCCAAATTTGTAATACATTGTATGCTGTGCATAAGAGGCATTAGTATAACAGTTTGATCAAAGAGCATAGGCCCACTTTCCACGACAAGGATGCCTCCGCAAGTGGGAAACTACTCTAACCTATAAATGGCGCAGCCGTGCGTGCGACCACCGGCGCCCCAGTACCGCACCAGCAGCAGACAGCGGGACCCAGGAGCCACACAGCAACCCCACTGTGCAGCAAAGCCTCCTTGGCTCTAGGGCCCGCCGCCCCGCCAGCAAAGCACTGAGGCAGCAATGGCAGACACGCAGTACTGCACCATGTGAACGAGTGCAAAGAGCTCACCCAGTCACGACCCTCAGGAAATACATCTGAGAGATAGTAGGAGTTTATAAACCCCTTGCAACTAAGGCTAATTAAAAACACCTAGTCCAAATGGGAGAGTGCTGACCCCAGAGGGGGAAAAGAGTATACACACTTAAAATATGTACTGGAGGGTGAATCTGGATCGCACCTCCTCAAACAATATGCTTTTGATATAACGACTGTCTCAGCTTAATTACGTGGCGAATCCGCCAAATTTGTAATACATAGTGTGCTGTGCATAAGAGGCATTAGTTAACAGTTTGATCAAGAGCATAAGCCCACTTTCCACGACAAGGATGCCTCCGCAAGTGGGAAACTACTCTAACCTATAAATGGCGCAGCCGTGCGCGGCGACCACCGGCGCCCCAGTACCGCACCAGCAGCAGACAGCGGGACCCAGGAGCCACACAGCAACCCCACTGTGCAGCAAAGCCTCCTTGGCTCTGGGGCCCGCCGCCCCGCCAGCAAAGCACTGAGGCAGCAATGGCAGACACGCAGTACTGCACCATGTGAACGAGTGCGAATAATATCACCTCTGTCTTCCTTTTGGGATTTCCAGACCTTTAAAACTGAACATTTCTGTTCTTGTCACTGCTGGTTATTATATTTTGTGGGACCATTTCGGAAACCTTCTCATTATGGTTTTGTACATATTGATTAAATCTCTTCAGTCCCCCTTGTCCTTCTTCATTACACAGCTATCATTGCGTGACCTCCTGCAGATATTGTCCCCATCCTTCTTCACACTGTACTGTATGGAGGGGAGTACTATGACTCTCATCGGCTGCATCCCCCAGTATTCTGTCTTTTCTATCACTGAGTCCTTGGAATGTCTTCTTCTGTCAGTGATGTCTTATGATCGTAATCAGGCCATCTGTAACCCTCTTCAGTATAACTTAATCGTGAATTACAGATTTTGTGTGACATCGGTAATTTTGATTTGGTTCGTTGGTTTTATTGTAATGTTGATCAATGTTATTTCTATGTATAGTTTCAGTAACCCTTTCTGTGGTCGACAAATTATTGATCATTTCTACTGTGACACTGAACCACTAATGCAGCTCTCCGGTTCTGATATCTCCATAATTCACAAACTGATAATGGGATTTTTAGTTGTAGTTGTGCCTTTAACGATAATTTGTATGTCTTATGTCTACATTGTCATCACCATTCTGAAGATCCCATCCAATACCAGAAGACATAAAGCCTTCTTCACCTGTAGCTCCCATGTCATTGTGGTGTCCTTATTTTATGGGACATTAATTATTGTTTATATGTTTCCAAAAAGGACAATCCTGATTCTGAGTAAGGTCTTGTCTCTAAGGTATACAGTGGTGACCCCACTGCTTAATCCTATCATATACACACTGAGGAACAAGGATTTCAAAGAAGCTTTCATAGACTTCAAGGAGTTGTCTGGTCTAGGCGCTAACAACCCTAATGGATGGAGCCAGTTAAAATGAACACTCATCTGTTTGCAGCCCTAACTCTCTCTGCAAAATACCCCCATTTCTGCCACTTGTGGTGCCCACTGGCCCATAGATGGCTTCATGGTGTGTCCTGAATTGCACATTACTAGTAGTAGTTGTCCTCTCTAAATATCTAAATAAGAACTTGCTACTTTATGGTTTTTTTTCTATTTTTATATAATATGTTATAAAGGAAAGACACATCTTCTAGTTCAGTATACTGCAGTATAATATTTCATGTAGAATAACATTGTAAGAAAAGATTTGGTAACAATCAGAAATGTCATAATTTTTATTAAGATACACAGAAAAATTTGGTCACGGAATCCTAAATTACCTCAAAATTAACATCAATAGGTTGTCAATCTAAAACAATACAGTTGTAGCATTCTCTAACTTGACACATCATGCATTAAATACAAAGTTGAAGCAAGCTGTTTTATTGACTAAGAGTACAAGTTAACCAATGCTTCCTCTATACCTGTTGGCCAGAAGATTAATTTGTGATTTATTGGCCAGGTGCTGTAAAGGTAAAAGGTCGCGCTGCAGGGAAAGTGGACCTGAACATGTACAGAATTATGGGTATAAACTAAAGATTAACAGAAGTTTCCCAGGCTTCTGAGAATTATGATTGTGATAGTGAATTTAGGTTTTTATAGACACGTTTTTGCTGATGAAAAAGTGCTAAATACTAAACATGTATTGACCAAGTACATGACATATGAAAACTTCACTTTGCAATCATTTTGAGAAAATGAATAAACATAACATGTTGCATCAAATAATGAAACCTAGAAATGGGTGAATCAACTTTAAGCAAATCGGATTCATTACAAATTTCACAAAAAATTCTTCTTCTAATCTAATTTGAAGTTTTGGACATTTGAACGAATTGTGCAAAATGGCACTCAACATTTCAGTATGGTTAAACTTCAGTACACTAGCAAGGGAAGCAGGGCAGGGAAGATGAAGGTGGAGAATCACATGACCCCAGGCGGGGCCCCGGTAAGTGGACTCACACACACTGCTGTGTAGTCAACCTACAATCATATTGGCTGGTCTTTCAAGCTGCTTGCTAGCTCTAAAGCACAGATGATAATCTTAGCTCAGCCATGGATGTGAAAGAAAGAATTCATGATAAGCACTTAGCACAGTCTGAAACATGTTGACTGGTGTGGGAAGATGTCCGGTTTTATTCAAGACCCAAGTGCGGAACCCACTACTTTGTTTCTATGAAAGAAAGAAGTCTGCCATCCCTGTGACGGAGAAAGCAATAAACACACAAGCTAGCTATCTGTCCTGCAGGGATACTGTAGGGATTGTGAAGAAGTGATATTTTGATAGGTAGACTTACTGAATAGGCTGAATTACTAAGTAGAAATCCTGATTTTCCTGATCATTAGGGACAGGTTAGGGGAATCAGTGTACTGATTGTCTGTAGCCAGGACAGGAGCTGTTCATAACTTAATGTGTTGCACTGCACAAGACATGAGCCTTTAACATCTCAGTACTCCATTTTTCTATGCAGGAGAAAGTCTTTTTGTACTAAAACCTGTTACAAAGCTTCTACAGTTCTTAAGTGTGCCATAGGCATATTTCCCAGCATCACCAACAGCATACACTTCACTGCCCACTGATCAATTGTACATTTTTCTTTCCAAAAACTGTTGCAAAGCTTCTTCACTAGAGTTGAGCGAACACCTGGATGTTCGGGTTCGAGAAGTTCGAAAAAATACACGAAAAAATTACGGTTTGGGATCCGAACTCGACCCGGACTTGACCCTGAACCCGCACCCCATTGGAGTCAATGGGGACCCAAACTTTTGGGCACTAAAAAGGCTGTAAAATAGGCCAGGAAAGGGATAGAGGGCTGCAAAAGGCAGCAAAATGTAGGTAAATCCCATGGATAGGAAAATGACTTAAAATAAAATAAAATAAATAAAAATTAACCAATATCAATTGGCAACTTGGAAGGAGGAAGTGGAATAGGAGGTTGAATGCTATGGGAGTTGAAGTTCTCATCACAGCCAAAAAGGATTAATGTCTGCCTGCAGTGCCACAGGCCTTATTTACAGACTCAGGGCCATGGCAACCATACATGGGAGTTGAAGTTCACATCACAGCCAAGAAGGATTCATGTCTGCCAGCAGTGTCACAGGCCTCATTCACAGATTCAGACCAATGGCACCCACAAAAAGGAGAGTTACAATCATGCCAAATCAGTATTGATTTCACCCAGCAGTGCCACAGGCCTCATTTACTAATTCAAGAGGACCATGGCACCCGCAAAGAGGAGAGCGGTCCCGAAACAGCAGCACAGGCCTTAGGTCAACCTGCAATGGAACAGGCTATTATCATTTATGTAGGCCCCTGACACCCAGACAGAGGAGAGGTCTTTTGACAGTAAAAAGAGTTTAATGTCTCCCACCAAGACAGCAAGCAATTAAACAAAATATAGGCCGCTGACACCCACACAATGGGGCGGTCATTTGACAATAAAAAGAGTTTAATGTCTCCCACCAATGCAGCAAGCGATAAAACGAAATATAGGCCCCTGACAACCAGACAATGTAGATGTCATTTGACAGTATAAAGAGGAAAATGTCACCCAACAAAGCAACAAATGATTGAACGACATATAGGAACCTGACACCCACACAATGGGGCGGTCATTTGACAGTAAAAAGAGTTTAATATCTCCCACCAAGACAACAAATGACTAAACGACATATTGGCCTCTGACACCCACACAATGGGGCAGTAATTTGACAGTAAAAAGAGTTAAATGTCTCCAACCAAGACAGCAAGCAATCAAATGAAATATAGGCCACCCAGACAGAGTAGAGGTCATTCGACATCAAAAAGAGTATAATGTCACCCACCAAAGCAAAGGCGATTATCTGAAATGTAGGCCCCTGGCACCCAGACAAAGTAGAAAGGTCCCATAGCAGCAAAAGAGGCATCATGTTACCCACCATTGGAACAGGCCACTTTCAGTAATTTAAGCCCCAAGCACCCAGATAGAGGAGAGAGGTCCCATAGCAGCAAAACAGGCATCATGTTACCCACCAATGGAACAGGCCAATTTCAGCAATTTAAGCCCCAGTACCCAGACAGAGGAGAGAGGTACCATAGCAGCAAAACAGGCATCATGCTACCCACCAATGGAACAAGCCACTTTCAGTTATTTATGCCCCAGAACCCAAACAGAGGAGAGAGGTTGCATAGAAGCAAAACAGGCATCATGTTACCCACCAATGAAACAGGCCACATTCAGTAATTTAAGCCCCAGCACCCAGACAGAGGAGAGAGGTCCCATAGCAGCAAAACAGGTATCATGTTACCCACCAATTGAACAGGCCACTTTCAGTTATTTAAGCCTCTGACACCCAGACAGAGGAGAGGTCATTTGACAGCAAAAGAGGTTAATGTCACGCACCAAAGCAGCAGGCGATTAGCTAAAATGTACGAACCTGGCACCCAGACAGAGGAGAGGCTCATTCAACTTGGTGTTGCTCCCAAAGTAATGGTACAATTAAAAAAAGAGGATTCAATCAAAAAGTGCCCTGGAGTACAAGAATGTATGGTTGAGGGCGAGGCAGTTATAAATGTTTATTCTGCAAAAGAGATGGACAGGTCCTGTGGAATCCATGACTGGTTCATTTTTATGAAGGTCAGCTTGTCCACGTTGGCTGTGGACAGGCGGCTGCGTTTGTCTGTCATTACACCCCTGCTGTGCTAAATACACGTTCAGACAATACACTGGCCGCAGGGCAGGCCAGCACCTTCAAGGCTTAAAAGGCTAGCTCTGGCAATGTGGACAATTTGGACACTCAGAAGTTGAATGGGACCGAACCATCAGTCAGTATGTGGAGGCGTGCACAGATGTAATCTTCCACCATGTTGTTGAAATGCTGCCTCTTTCTAACACGTTTCCTAACAGCTGGTGGTGCAGTTAGCTTTGGCGCTGTGACAAAACTTTTCCACATCTCAGCCATGCTAAACCTGCCTTCAGAGGAGCTGGCCGTGACCTCTACCTTCGCCTTCTGCTTCCACTTGTCCCCCCGTGTCAGTTGGGAATGCTCTAAGCAGCGCGTCTACCAGGGCGCGCTTGTACTCGCACATCTTCCTATCACGCTCCAGTGCAGGAAGTAATGTGAGCACATTGTCTTTGTATCGGGGATCCAGCAGGGTGGCCACCCAGTAGTCGGCACACATTAAAATGTGGGCAACTCTGCTGTCGTTGCGCAGGCACTGCAGCATGTAGTCGCTCATGTGTGCCAGGCGGCCCAGAGGTAAGGATAAGCTGTCCTCTGTGGGAGGCCTATCGACATCATCCTCCGTTTCCACCTAGCCACGCACCAGTGATGGGCTGCTTTGGGTGCCACCCCGCTGTGAACATGCTTCATCCTTATCCTCCTCATCCTCCTCGTCCTCCAGTAGTGGGCCCTGGTTGGCCGAATTTGTACATGGACTCTGCTGTTGCAAAAGACCTCCCTCTGAGCCACTTCTAAAAGACTGGCCTGAAACTGTTAGAAATGACTCCTCTTCCTCCTCCTGGGCCACATCCTCTTCCATCATTGCTCTAAGTGTTTTGTCAAGGAGACAAAGAACTGGTATTGTAACGCTGATAACGGTGTAATCGCTACTGGCCACATTGGTGGAGTACTCGAAACAGCGCAACAGGTCTCGCATGGAGGCCCAGTCATTGGCGGTGAAGTGGTGCTGTTCCACAGTACGACTCATCCGTGCGTGCTGCAGCTGAAACTCCACTATATGAGGCGGTGAGCGGGAAGGCCGAAGCTCTGACATGTCGGAGTAGTTGTGAATGAATTTCTGCACCACCAAATTCAGAACATGCGCCAGGCAAGGGATGTGCATCAAACCGGCTAGTCCCAGAGCTGCGACAAGATTTCGCCCATTATCGCACACCACCAGGCCAGGCTTGAAGCTCACCTGCAGCAACCACCCGTCGGTCTGTTGTTCTATGCCCCGCCATAACTCCTGCGCAGTGTGGGGCCTGCCCCCCAAACACATGAGTTTCAGAACGGCCTGCTGACGTTTACCCGGGGCTTTGCTGAAGTTGGTGGTGAAGGTCTGTGGCTGACTGTATGAGCAGGTAGAAGAAGAGGAGGAGGAGGCAACAGGAGACAAAGAGTGATTCCCTGCGATCCTTGGCAGCGGAAGGACGTGCGCCAAACAGCTCACCGCCTGGGGCCCAGCCGCTACTACATTTCCCCAGTGTGCAGTTAGGGAGATATAGCGTCCCTGGCCGTGCTTACTGGTCCACGTATCTGTGATTAGGTGGACCTTGTCACAGATGGCGTTGCGCAGTGCACACTTGATTTTATCGGATACTTGTTTGTGCAGGAAAGGCACGGCTCTCTTGGAGAAGTAGTGGCGGCTGGGAACAACATACTGTGAAACAGCCATGGCCATAATCTGTTTGAAGCTGTTTGTGTCCACCAGCCTGAATGACAGCATTTCAAAGGCCACTAATTTAGAAATGCTGGCATTCAGGCCCAGGGCTGGAGGGTGGCTAGGTGGGAATTTATGCTTTATCTCCAAGGTTTGTGAGATGGAGAGCTGAACGCTGCCATGTGACATGGTGGAGATGCTTGGTGACAAAGGTGGTAGTGTTGGTGGCACATCCTTTTTTTGCTGGGCGGCAGGTGCCAACATTCCTCCAGAGGTGGAGGAAGAGGCCGAGGCAGCATCAGAAGAGGGAGCAGGATGGGACTGAGCCATTTCTTGTTTTTAAAGGTGCTTATATAAACCAAACCCTAAACGGGACTAATGGGGATAAAACTTAACCTTTAATGGTTATATTATAAAAATGCACTCACAAAAAGAGTTGAAGCGAACCTATATACAGAGCATTTAGGCGAAATTGCTAAAGGGAAAGACACCCCTGTGGCCAGCCACATCCAGAGTCATCATAATGGCAAAGCCCATGTACATTTTATGGGCATTGATGTGGTACCTCCACCACAACGTGGCGGCGACTGGGACCGGCTACTGCTTCAGCGTGAAACACGCTGGATTTATTCCCTTAAAACAATGTCACCTTTAGGACTAAATGAACAGTTACAATTTGGATGCTTTCTCTAATTGGGGTTCTCTCTGTTTCATGCTTTATGTTTCAAGTACTAATCCAGCCACACGAGATGGTCCCGATGTTGTCTCGGGCTTTGCACTTGGTTGTTGGATGGCTCTGTACTCCCTACATAGGTCCCCCATTTCTGAAATATCATCTGTACATTTTGTTGTCATCTACATTAAACTGACTCAGGTAGGGGTGAACTTAATGTCATTTGTGTATATACATACATCTATGGCCACATAGTCACAACAAGGCCATAATTTTAACATTCTTAATGAAAAGGCTATACTGTGGCATGATCTATGGGTGTCTTTGTTTAACCTTGTTTATAGGCTATGATTTACCAAACATAATATACAAAGTATTAATAACCTGCTACCTTTTTGTCAGTGTTATACTGATAGTATAACATCTTATCAGGTGCTGGTCTTTTTTCTTGTGGGGAATTTTGCCATAGTAGCTCTCTTTATTTATTTATAGTGACATAGGGGTTTGTTATCCTTTACCCCCGAGTAAGGGGCGGTTTCTTGAGATGCCCCTACGCCAGTAAGCCGCTCCGCCTTGCTGAATTAGCCTAACCACGCCCCCTGATGCGCGGCCCTGAGCGTGGAGCGCAGCGCTTTCTTTCTGCGTTCCACGACCTTCTGGAGCACGTCACATGACTATCCCCATGTGACTGTTGCCGGAGGTTGGATGGCCAGACCGGCCGGAGTCTGAGCACTTCTGCATTTAAAATGCGCTCAGGTGAGTGAGCGGATGCGGTACACCATTACCCAGGGCCTAGTAGTGACATGATACACTTTAATGCCACCAGGAGGATGGGCAACGAGATGCTACTGCCCACTGGCTGTGTTACATCGGCATGCTTTGCTTGTTAGCCCTGTTTCCGGCATCTATGTAGCTCTATTTGTTCTGGCTTCTAACACTAGGAGCCTCTATTGTTAGCCCCATCGGGTTGAGCATTTTGCTGCATTGCACGGTTGTCTGATGTCTTAACCCCCTCTCCCAGCTATTGACTGACTTAAGCTGGGGGTGAATATTTATTCATTTTTGTCAAGCTAAAACTACATTTGAATTTGTTGTTTATTCAACCCTGCTGATTACTATTTTTGATCTCCCTGAAGATTTCATGAGAATGAAACGTGGCACGTCGGGAGTGTGGCACCTTTAGTAGGGTTTGACTCAGGACTCCGCCCGGGTATAGGGACAGGTATCCGGACGGGGTTGCCCCTTTCAGGGCGGGTGCTCTGTGTAGATAGGTAGAGCCTCGCAGTTCCTCTCCCTGGATAGGGTCTATAGGGTTAGCGTGTTCCCGGCCGCTCATCTGCACAGAGTCAAGATTGATTGGCACCAAGTGACCGGTCATCACCACCAGCGAGATCAACTTCGCCTTTGGGTCCAGCTACACCACAAAGACCTGGGTGACACTGCACCTTCGAGGACAACTTTGCTCTTTGGGTCCAGCTACACCACAAAGACCTGGATGACACTGCACCTTCAAGATCTGCACGTCTTAATCCAGCCGACCCTTTATCGTCTATGGGTGAGCTTGTTCCATTTTGATCTTTTCATCTTTGACAATTGCTATTTTCTTAGCCATAGTCTAGTAGGTGGTGTATTACCTGGTCACCATCGGATTTTTGTGTATGTGCACTGTATATAGGTTCGCTTTAACTCTTTTTGTGAGTGCATTTTTATAATATAACCATTAAAGGTTAAGTTTTATCCCCTTAGTCCCGTTTAGGAATTGGTTCATATAATTTTCATTGTTGGGAGGATTGTTTGAGGTGTCCCCACAGTAAACCTCAATTTCTATTTCTTTAAAGGTGCTTACTCCACTGCAGCCCGTGTCTCGCATGTAGATGCCTGGTCATGCAGGTTGTGCTGAGGTTCAGAACATTAATGCCTCACTTCAGGCTCTGATGGCACAGCGTGCAAAACACTCGGGTCTTGTCATCAGCACATTGTGTGAAGAAGTGCCATGCCAGGGAACTCCTTGAAGCTGCCTTTGGTGTGCTCGGTGCCTTGTGGCGGTGGCCAGTAGCAGGCGAACTCTCTTGGCAATGGCTGTTCTGCTTTTGCACCCTGCTCCATCTTTTGCTACGCTGTTGGCTCGGTCTCACCACTGCCTCTTCCTCTGAACTCTGAAAGTCAGTGGAACGACCTTCATTCCATGTGGGGTCTAGGACCTCATAGTCTCCTGCATCATCTTCCACACAGTCTTCCTCCATGATGTCCTGTTCAGTCTGCACACTGCAGAAAGACGCAGCAGTTGTCACCTGTGTTTCGGTCATCATCAGAGACGTGCGGACTCCGATGAGATGGTATTCCCATGTCCTCATCAGGAAACATAAGTGGTTGTGCGTCAGTGCATTCTATTTACTCCACTGCTGAGGAAGGGCTAGGTGGATGCCCTTGGGAAACCATGCCAGCGGAGTCTTCAAACAGCATAAGAGACTGAAACTTTAGGCTCAGACAGGTTCCCTGATATGCATGGGGGTGATCAGAGGCCACCTGTGTGATTTATGCAGAAGACTGGGTGGGAGAAAATGTGAACCTGCTGGATCCACTGTGGGCCCAATCGACTAGTGCCAACAAATATCGCCGTAGATTCTGGTTGCTACTGGGACCTGAGGTAGTTGGTTCACTAGAACATGTAGCTGTGGCAGAACGTCCACATCCTCTGCCATCGCCCTAAGTGTTTTCTCAAGGAGACATAGAAGTGGTATTGTAACGCTGATAACGGTGTAATCGCCTCTGGCCATGTTGGTGGAGTACTGGAAACAGCGCAACAGGTCTCGCATGGAGGCCCAGTCATTGGTGGTGAAGTGGTGCTGTTCCGCAGTGCGACTCACCCGTGTGTGCTGCAGCTGAAACTCGCACAGTCTCTCCAGCATGTGCAAGGTGGAGTTCCACCTGGTGGGCACGTCGCATATGAGGCGGTAAAAGGTTCCCTGATATGCATGGGGGTGATGTGACAGACTGATGGGCTTGGATTTCAGGGGCCACCTGTGCGCTTTCTGCAGAAGACGGGGTGGGAGATAATGTGAACCTGCTGGATCCACTGTGGGCCCAATCGGGTGGCGCTACGTGACTCCAGCTTAAATAGAGCTTGGGTCACATGCTGCATCTTGGCCAATCACAGCCATGCCAATAGTAGGCATAGCTGTGATGGCCTCATGGGGAAAGTAGTATGACGTTTTTGCTTGGCTGCTTTGCAAAAGCGCCATAGAAATCGCCAAACACCGAACCCAAAATTTTTACGTATATGTTCGGGTCCGGGTCCCGAACACCACAAAATTCTAGACAAACTCGAACTATACAGTTTGGTTTCGCTCAACACTATTTTTACATTTAAAAGTGTGCTATAGACATATTTTAGTACGGCAACAACTGTTTTGTTTTTCTTTCCCAAAGACAGTTGTAATTTTCTACCATTTATAAGAACTTACTGTAAGTAAGTTTATTTGAGTGTTGCCAACAACAGTGTACTGTTTATTTTGGTCAAAACCAAGGGACGTCCCATGTGTACTTTGCATTTATTTTTCCACAAAAACCTGTTGCAAAGCTTCTACACTTTATGTGTACCAATAAGCATATTTTCCAGTATAACCAGCAGCTTATACCATATTTTGGCAGCAGACTGTGTCTGATTGTGATCTTTTTTTTTAAATCAGCTGTTGAAAGTTTTATTCCAAAAATTCAATTTAGCAAAGACTAGAGTACTGTACCTAACTGCATATATCGATCTGCATCACATTCATATCATAATAGTGGACTCTGTCAGTGCAGACTGAAAAGCTATTCCAGAGGATTCTTTACAGTAAGAGCAGTGAGACTCTCTGCCTGAGGAGGTGGTGATGGTGAGTTCACTAAAATAGTTCAAGAGGGGCCTGGATGTATTTCTGGAGTGTAATAATATTACAGGTTATAGTTACTAGAGATCGGTTGTTGATCCAGGGATAGTGTTGAGCAAACCTGAACTGCAAAGTTCGGGTCTGTAACGAACTATGCGAGTTCGGGGACCCGGACCCGAACTTTGCCGCAAAAGGCATTTAATATAGTTTGTTGAATGGCTATCAACAAACTTTTAAGCTATAGCGGCATGGCCGTGATTGGCGGGTGCATCATGTGACTCAGCCAGTATACAAGATGGTCACATGTAGCACTGCCCATCAACTCTGAGTAGTGCAGGGACAGGAAGCAGGCAGCTGAAGTGAGGAGGGTATTAGAAATTTAATCTGGCTATTTATTCTGTGGGCTACCTAAATGATTTTTGTGGGTTAAATACACCAGCTTTGCACCCCTGACACAATAATATAATAGTTAATCTGTCTGTTAGTTCGGTGGGTGACACATACACATTTTTGGTGTGAGGTACACCTGCACTGCATCTGTGACAGGGAAACTAATATAGTTAATCCATCTGTTACTACAGTGGGTGAAATATACCCATTTTTGGTGTGAGGTACACCTGCACTGTATACGTGTGTCATGGATCAGCGGGTGTGAACCTACTGTGCCACTGACTGGCTATACCATGGAGGGGCGTGTCTAAGCAACTACCTGGTTTTCACTAGAGCCTCTAATGGTGAGGATAGATCTGAGCCATTAGGGTAGTTGCCAGGGGCTACTCCAGAGCAATCCCTGAGTCAGTGGCAGCCGATCCGCGTGGAACAGAAGGTACCTGAGTAGGTACCTGAAGTAGAAGCATAGTCAGGTGAGCAGAGACATTACCAGGAGCAACGGTGCAGGACCAAATGATGAGGCAGAGACATGGTCAGGGTGATAAAGCAAAGTGGCCATCCCCTAGCCAGTATGCCTGCTACTGCCCACAGCACTCATGGACTGAGGACACCAAAGTCAGCTCCAAGGAGTTCACTGGCGTGGCAGTTCTTCAGACAATGTGCTGATGACAAGACGCGAGTGGTTTGCACGCTGTGCAATCAGAGCCTGAAGCGAGGCATTAACGTTCTGAACCTTAACACAACCTGCATGACCAGGCATCTAAATGTAAAGCACGAGCTTCAGTGGAGTACAAAACTGAAAAACCACAAAAGATCTTTGGCTCCTCCTGTTCCCTATTCTGCTGCAGTCTCGGCCTCTTCCTCCTACTCTGGAGTGACAGTGGCACCTGCCACTCCAAGAAAGAGAGGATGTGGCTGCCACACCACCACCTCCACCTCCACCAACGTCACCCAGCATGTCCACACTGTCCCAGGGAAGCATTCAGCTGTCCATCCCCAAACATTGGAGAGAAAAAGTACCCCCTTCCTCAATGCCAGTATTTCAAAATCCCTGGCCTTTGAAATGCTATCATTCTATCTGATGGAGACAGAGACTTTTAAAAACCTTATGGCTGTCCCACAGTATGTGGTTCCCAGCCACCACTACTTTTCCATGCAAGCCATCCCTGCCCTGCACAACCAAGTGGCGGACAAAATCAGGTGTGCACTGCGCAATGCCATCTGTGGCAAGGTCCACATTACTAATACCTGGACCAGTAAGCACGGGCAGAGATGTAATATCTCCCTTAATGCACACTGGATAAATGCAGTTGCAGCTGGGCCTAAGGCTGATAACAGTTGGAACACATCCTACCACCACCGAGGATTGCAGGGCATTTCTCTTTGCCTCCTGTTGCCTCCTCCTCCGCTTCCTCCTCTACCACCTCCTCATATGGTCAGCATAACACCTGCACCACCAACTTCTGCACAGCCAGTGGGAAAAGACAGTAGGCTGTTTTTAAACTCATCTGTTTGGGGTAAACCCCACACTGCGCAGTAGCTATGGCCGGGCATGGAAGAACAGACCGATAAGTGGTTGGTGCTGCTGAGCCTCAAGACCGGTCTGGTGGTGTGCGATAACAGGGGACATCTTGTAGAAGCTCTGGACCTAGCCAGTTTGACGCACATCCCTTGCCTGGTGCATGTGCTGAATTTGGCGTACTCACCCTGCTGCTGTTCGCCTGTCTGCGCTGCAGCGTAAGTTCGGCCTTCCATATCACCGCCTCATATACAACGTACCCACAAGGTGGAACATTAACTTGAACATGCTGGAGAGACTGTGCGAGGAGCAGCAAGCAATAGTGTTGATCGCGAATATTCTAATTGCAAATTTTTATCGCGAATATCGGCACTTTGAGAATTCTAGAAATCTAGCATGTAGTATAGTATATTTTCGTAATCGTGAATATTCTAGTTTCTTTTTTTTCACCAGTACTACTGCTTCTTGCTTGTGGGCCAATAAGAAGGCTTCAATATCTTTTGTCAGCGCTTATAAACATCCTCAGCAACCAATTGGAAAGTTGACTACCCCTTACTATATAGGAAACTCCCCAGCAGCCATTTTCTGCAATTTTTTTTGCACTTCTGAGAGAGAGAGAGAGCAGTGTTATTGCTGTGCTCTGTGCTTTTCAGATTCATCTGGATCCTTATTTAATTACATTAGATAGTTAGTTAGTTAGTTAGTTAGTTAGCTTATATATATAATAAAGATAGTTAGTGGAAGATAGTCAGTGTAGGTTAGATAGTGATATAGTGTAGCTGTAGGTTACAGTGCAGGGTGTTAGGTAGTGTGATAGGAATTATTGTGCTGTGGTAGGGATTATTGTCTCTGTTAGACACAGGGCTCTGATGCCACAACAATACTTAATGCACCAATCAGTAATATCTACTCAGACCTGATAAAATGTGAAGTTGCACGTATTGTGCAAAAAAATGTGCATCATTAACGTCCATTTGCACAGTTGCGAAAATAATGACTGTAGATCGCAAATTCTAGATTTTGGCGAGTTATTGCAAAAATATGCGATAAATTTGCGAAATATCGTGAAAACAAATATTGCCTATGCCGCTCATCACTGCCAGGCAATAGTGGAGTTTCAGCTATAGCACGCACGGGTGAGTCGCTCTGCGGAACAGAACCACTTCACCACCGAGTCAGCCTCCATGAGGGACGTGTGTGCCATGTTGCGCTGTTTCGAGTACTCCACCAACAGTATTTCCTCAGCGTTACTATCCCACTTCTATATCATCTTGAAAAATGCTTTGGGCAATGATGGAAGAGGATATGGCACAGGAAGAAGAGGAGGAGAAAGATAGATCATTTCCACGGTTATCAGGCCTGTCATTCACAAGTGGTACAGAGGGTGGGTTCCTGCACCAACAGAGGCCAGGTTCACAACTATCCAGCCAGGGCACAGTCCTGGCCAGATAGAACTACAGCGACTACATGCTGTAGTGCCTGCACAACGACTGCCAAGTTGCCCACATTCTAACCAGTGCTGATTACTGGGTGGCCACCTTGCTGGATCCCAGCGACAAGGACAACGTGCCAGCCCTTAATTCCTTCCACTGGAGCGTGATCGGAAGATGCACAAGTACATGTGTATGCTGGTAGATGCACTGCTGCTGGCATTCCCACCTGGCAGCTGGGGCTCAGTGGAAGCACAAGGCGAAGGCAGTGGAGGAGGAGGAAGTTGCCAACGCAGCTGGGGCACTGCCAGCACCTCAGAAGGGAGGGTTAGCATAGCCGAAATGTGGAAAAGCTTTGTCAGCACACCACAGCACCACCAGCTGCAGGACAGCCATCGACGGGTGAGTCGCTCTGCGGAACAGAACCACTTCACCACCGAGTCAGCCTCCATGAGGGACGTGTGTGCCATGTTGCGCTGTTTCGAGTACTCCACCAACAGTATTTCCTCAGCGTTACTATCCCACTTCTATATCATCTTGAAAAATGCTTTGGGCAATGATGGAAGAGGATATGGCACAGGGAGAAGAGGAGGAGAAAGATAGATCATTTCCACGGTTATCAGGCCTGTCATTCACAAGTGGCTCAGAGGGTGGGTTCCTGCACCAACAGAGGCCAGGTTCACAACTATCCAGCCAGGGCACAGTTCTGGCCAAATAAAACTACAGCGACTACATGCTTTAGTGCCTGCACAACGACTGCTAAGTTGCCCACATTCTAACCAGTGCTGATTACTGGGTGGCCACCTTGCTGGATCCCAGCGACAAGGACAACGTGCCGTCCTTAATTCCTTCACTGAGCGTGATCGGAAGATGCGCAAGTACATGTGTATGCTGGTAGACGTGCTGCTGCTGGCATTCCCACTCTGACAGCTGGGGCTCAGTGGAAGCACAAGCCGAAGGCAGTGGAGGAGGAGGAAGTTGCCAACGCAGCTGGGGCACCACCAGCACCTCAGAAGGGAGGGTTGGGATAGCCGAAATGTGGAAAAGCTTTGTCAGCACACCACAGCACCACCAGCAGAACCACTTCACCACCGAGTCAGCCTCCATGAGGGACGGTGTGCCATGTTGCGCTGTTTCGAGTACTCCACCAACAGTATTTCCTCAGCGTTACTATCCCACTTCTATATCATCTTGAAAAATGCTTTGGGCAATGATGGAAGAGGATATGGCACAGGAAGAAGAGGAGGAGAAAGATAGATCATTTCCACAGTTATCAGGCCTGTCATTCACAAGTGGTACAGAGGGTGGGTTCCTGCACCAACAGAGGCCAGGTTCACAACTATCCAGCCAGGGCACAGTCCTGGCCAGATAGAACTACAGCGACTACATGCTGTAGTGCCTGCACAACGACTGCCAAGTTGCCCACATTCTAACCAGTGCTGATTACTGGTGGCCACCTTGCTGGATCCCAGCGACAAGGACAACGTGCAGTCCTCAATTCCTTCACTGGAGCGTGATCGGAAGATGCGCAAGTACATGTGTATGCTGGTAGATGCACTGCTGCTGGCATTCCCACCTGGCAGCTGGGGCTCAGTGGAAGCACAAGGCGAAGGCAGTGGAGGAGGAGGAAGTTGCCAACGCAGCTGGGGCACTGCCAGCACCTCAGAAGGGAGGGTTAGCATAGCCGAAATGTGGAAAAGCTTTGTCAGCACACCACAGCACCACCAGCTGCAGGACAGCCATCGACGGGTGAGTCGCTCTGCGGAACAGAACCACTTCACCACCGAGTCAGCCTCCATGAGGGACGGTGTGCCATGTTGCGCTGTTTCGAGTACTCCACCAACAGTATTTCCTCAGCGTTACTATCCCACTTCTATATCATCTTGAAAAAATGCTTTGGGCAATGATGGAAGAGGATATGGCACAGGGAGAAGAGGAGGAGAAAGAGAGATAATTTCCACGGTTATCAGGCCTGTCATTCACAAGTGGCTCAGAGGGTGGGTTCCTGCACCAACAGAGGCCAGGTTCACAACTATCCAGCCAGGGCACAGTTCTGGCCAAATAAAACTACAGCGACTACATGCTTTAGTGCCTGCACAACGACTGCTAAGTTGCCCACATTCTAACCAGTGCTGATTACTGGGTGGCCACCTTGCTGGATCCCAGCGACAAGGACAACGTGGCCGTCCTTAATTCCTTCACTGGAGCGTGATCGGAAGATGCGCAAGTACATGTGTATGCTGGTAGACGCGCTGCTGCTGGCATTCCCACTTGACAGCTGGGGCTCAGTGGAAGCACAAGCCGAAGGCAGTGGAGGAGGAGGAAGTTGCCAACGCAGCTGGGGCACCACCAGCACCTCAGAAGGGAGGGTTGGGATAGCCGAAATGTGGAAAAGCTTTGTCAGCACACCACAGCACCACCAGCTGCAGGACAGCCATCAGAAATTTTGGGGCCCCTTACACAGCTCAGTGCCTCCCGCTCCCCCATGTGGCAGTAACAGATAGTCCGGTATTTAAAAACAAACAAAAAAAACACTTATACTTACCTCAATCACACAGACACAGCGATGCAATGCAGGCCTCTTCGCACCGTCATCGCGCTGCCTGCACCAGCCTCTGATAGGCTGCAGGCCATGTGCTGGCAGCCTATCAGAGGAACAAGTGAGATGCCTCTTCCCCCTCTGCCCCACAGCACAGCAATCTGTATCGCTGTCCTAAGGATGGCGATACAGATGACTATGGAGATAAACGCTTCTACAATGGAAGTGTTCATCTCCCTCAAAAAAAAAAAAAGGTTTGGGACCGGGCCCCTTACTGGGGTACTGGCTGTACCCCCCTGATGGCGGCCCTGGGTATGGATCCCACAGGACTTGTGCTTACCTTGTGCTGAGTGGACAAGTATACCAGCCGCACCCACCCATTGTTATACTCTTTCTTTATTCCATTCTCTTTTCCATTTCACAATGCTTTTGGGCCTTCCCAAATTTATAAATAAAAAAATAAAAGAAAAAATAAATAAAAAAACAACAAATACAGTGTTGGCTACGTCCACCGCTGCTTCCACCTATACCGCCACGTCCACCACCTCCTCAACCTACTGCACTTTGATCCACGCCTCTTAGTACAAGATTCTTCTTATTTTTTTTCTATTCTAGTCATTTCCCTATCCACATTTGTTTGCAGGGCAATTGTCCTGCTCTTACCTCCGTTTTGCTTTATTTTGCAGCCCTCTAGCCCTTACTATGACTATTTTACAGCCATTTTAATGCGCCAAAGTTTGGCTCCTCATTGATTTTAATGGGGTTTGGGTCAAGTTTGGGTCCCAAACCCAAACTTTGACCTGAAGTTCAGCCAAACCTGGCAAACCCAAACATCCATGGGTCCACTTATCTTTATTCAGGGAGTTATTCTGATAGTCTGAAATGATTTTTTTCCCCTACCTCATGGAGTGTTTTTTGCCTGTCTCTATACAACTTGCAGGATAACAGGCTGAACTGGATTGACAGATGTATTTTTTTTCTTTTTTTTAGCCTTACAAACTATGTTACTTTGTTAGGGTGCTTTCACACTTGTGTTTTTACTTTCCGGCGTAGAGATCCGTCTACGGGTCTCTACGCCAGAAAGAAACTGATCAGGATTATCTCCATGCATTCTGAATGGAGAGAAATCCATTTAGGATGCATCAGGATGTCTTCCGTTCAGTATTGTAACGTTTTTGGATGTTGACAAAACCGCAGCATGCTGCGGATTTGTCTCCATTCAAAAATTCTGAAGACTTGCCATAACGCCTGATCCGGAATTAATGCCCATTGAAGTGCATTAATCCAGAATTAAGCGAAACATCGTTTTGGCGCATCGCCGGATCTGACGTTTAGCTCTGCGCATGCGCTGCAGCAGTTCAGATCGGGGCCCCAATGTAAGCTGGAGCTCCGGTCGGTTACCATGGCAACCAGGACGCTACTGAAGTCCTGACTGCCATGGTTAGTACTCCGCAGCAGTGTACTTACCTGCGCTGAGGCCCCCGGGCACTCCTTCAAGATGTCACAGGTCCGATTGGCGCGTTCATCTATGCGCCGCGGGGACCTGTGACGTCACATGAAGGAGCACCCGCGGCCGCAGTGCAGGTAAGTACACTGCTGCGAGCACCATGGCAGCCAGGACTTCAGTAGCATCCTGGCTGC
Organism: Bufotes viridis; assembly: GCA_033119425.1. Lineage (NCBI taxonomy): Eukaryota > Metazoa > Chordata > Amphibia > Anura > Bufonidae > Bufotes > Bufotes viridis. Next base: position 12,881,839 of record CM065590.1, read on the forward strand.
CATGGTAACCTGAAAGCATTTCGAATCCTCAGAACGCAAGTGTGAAAGCACTCTAAGAGTCTTGTAACCCAGTCAACGCGCTCTGGGTTTTTGGAAAAATATATTAAAATTAGCATATCTTACATCTGCTGGCATAAAAGCTTAGGAAAACTAATTTGAATATCTTTTCTAGAGGAGCGTTGCCTGGTGTAGAGTACTCTGCACACATACTAGAGTTTTATGTAGTGAGAGAGAGAGTAACCCGCCTTGGCAACTCATACATTGGCCAGAAACAGAGTAATGTACTAGTTTCTCTCTCACAAACTTTGAAGGGAAATGGAGCATATTTGATTCAGGAAGAATTGATTTGTATCCAAATCCAACTATTAAAAAAACAAGTTTCAATACACTCATTTCCAATTCTAAGCCTTCTTATATCCTAAAAATATAAAGTAGACATATGGTGAATATTAACTAATAACTAGTTAATTTGGTGTCTCTATTTGTCTTAACAGTAGAGAAATTCTAATTTAGAAAATTTCTAATTTTCCAAATTTTATGAACTTTTTATTTTTTTATATATATATTTTTTTATAAATAGTCATGAGAAATCAGTCTCAGAATTGGTTGGAAAGGTACAAGCATTGCAAATTTATTAGCCTATAAAGTGACACGTCAGATTTTCATAACTTGTCTCGATCCATAAGGTGAAAACTGGCTGTGTTCTGATGGAGTTATCACACAGGTAGGATACACAGGTTATACATTCCACTGTACAAAGGACCAGGGACACTCTTTACGTGTAGGGAAATAAGGTTTGGACAAGTATTTAAATTGTTGAATGTCTTTCATAGCAATGGCCGATACTATGACAGCAGTCAAATAGGGTATCATTATGCCTGTCTAATGATACATGTCTTTGAACATTATGATTAAGCATTGAATGATATATAATTGATCTGAAATAAACGGCTTAAAGGGGTTGTCCAGGTTCAGAGTTGAACCCAGACATGTCCGCTTTTTCGATAAGGCAGCCCTCTGATATGAGCATCAGAGCATTTCATGCTCCAATGCTCTCCCTTGCCCTGTGCTGGATCACACAGCACAAGTGCTTTTTTGTTTATATTATTACACTGCTAGGCAGAGGCTTCCACCTAGCAGTGTTGCTGGTGACATCACCGGCTCTTATGGGCGGGCTTTAGTGCTGCCCTTGGCATTTACAGGCTAAGGCAGCCCTAAAGCCTACCTATTAGTGCTGGTGATGTCACTGGCAACACTGCTAGGTGGAAGCTTTATCCTGCATGATTCAGAACAGGGTAAAAATGCTCCTATCAGTAGGGTTGACTGGGTTAAAATGGGGATATTTTTAATTGAATGGGTTTTATGGGCGGTCTTTAGCGTTTCCCCAGCAGTTCTACAGGCTAGAGCAGCATAAAGTCCACTTATTAATACCTGCTAGGTGGAAGCCTTCATCTAGCTTTCATCAAGGAGAGCCAGTACCTCACCAGATCTCCAAAAAATGCCTTTGCCCTACGTGATTTAGCGCAGTGCAAAGGAGAGCATCAGAGCATGAAATGCGCCGATGCTCATATCATGGGGCCGGAGAGGTGAAAATGGAGATATGTCCATGTTCAGCTCTGAACCCGGACAATCCTTTTAATTGAATGAGCATTATGTGACAGCTATGGTACACCATGCCATTTATGTACAGTGCATATACTATTTACATTGCGTGCTGTCCATACACTGATAGCATAGCATATTGCTATTTGATGTGTGCTACATCTGTAAGCTACTCAAATGTGTGAATAGGTTATATGTGAAAGAAACTCAAGAAAGTCATTTACAAAGCTAGTTTTCTTCTATAGATTTATTGCGTCAGAGACATAGTTCAGTATCCTCTGATAGGTCAGTAGAAACCTACCTCAGCTGACATGCTTATGGCGTTTTCCCTTTATGGCTTGTAAAATGTCTTTGTTTCTCAGACTGTATATAATAGGGTTGACCAAAGGAGTAAAGACAGTATATAGCAGGGAGAGGATTTTACTCATGGTGATTGTTTTTCCTTTACTTGGGACAACATAAACACTGAAGATAGTCCAGTAGAATATGGAGACCACAATGAGGTGGGCTGCTCACAGGTGGAGAAGGCTTTCTGTCTACCAGTACTGGATGGGATCCTTAAGACTGCTAAAACAATGTAAGTATAAGACATTACAATAATTGTTGTTGGGATGAAGACAATTGGAAAGCTTAGCAAATAAACTTCTAAGTCAATAATAAAGGTGTTAGAACAAGCAAGTTCCAGTAAAGGAACAAGGTCACAGAATACATGGTCAATGACATTTGGTCCACAATAGTTTAGACTGGCCGTTGTTATGGTGTAAATCAACATAATAGAAAACCCAAATACCCAGCAGCTGATGGTCAATTTTGCACAGTGTTCACTTGTCATGATAGAGGTGTAACGGAGGGGATTACAGATGGCCACATATCTGTCAAAAGACATCACAGCGAGAAGAAGACATTCAAATGCTTCAGAGACACAAAAAAATAAAACTGAGTCATACAGCCAATAAAACTAATGGTCCCCCATTATTCAACAGGATGTGGAACATGTTGGGGACAATGTCTGTGGACAACACCATGTCACTGATGGACAGCTGTGAGATGAAGAAGTACATTTGGGGTGGAGGTTCTGCTGGTGGACACCAGGATGATGATCAGGAGGTTCCTACATATTGTACCACAGTAAACCACCAGGAATAGACTGAACAGTAAATTTCTTAAACCTTGACGCACTTGAAATCCTAAGAATAAAAACTCTGTGACTGCTGTGTTATTCTTCTCCTGTACATAGAAAAAAAAAATTACTCTTATTGTAAGACCCAAGACACTATGGGACAGATTTTTTATTACACTTCCATCTTACTCCAATTTCACATAAGTCCAAAGTCACTTTCGGCTCAGTCAGATGCTAGAATTCTTGAGTGAAGGTATGATAAATCATGGCCTATGACTGATCTCAGTGCATGGGTCATACTATATGACCCTTTAGAAGGCTGTAGAACAAATTGTATTAAACAATGTATTGTACAGGGTGGGCCATTTATATGGATACACCTTAATAAAATGGGAATGGTTGGTGATATTAACTAACTGTTTGAGGCACATTTGTATATGTGAGGGGGGAAACTTTTCAAGATGGGTGGTGACCATGGTGGCCATTTTGAAGTTGGCCATTTTAAATCCAACTTTTGTTTTTTCAATAGGAAGAGGATCATATGAAAACATCAAACTTATTGGGAATTTAACAAGAAAAACAATGGTGTGCTTGGTTTTAACTTTATTCTTTCATGAGTTATTTACAAGTTTCTCTTTGTTTACAGCCATTGACATGTCGCCGAGGTTAACACGTGAGGAGCGGATAGCAATTGTGTTAATGTCTGGTGAACGCAGTAACCGGGTCATTGCAGCAGATTTCAATGCAAGACACCCTACGAGACCACCCATCTCCCATGGTTCAGTGTTGGATTTGCCAAAATGTGGACGCATGAAATATGTCACTAATGAAGAAACATCAGTGGCTGTCCTAGCTTCATTCCGTAAGAGACCACAGCGTAGCACTTCGTCGCATGTCACTGGAGAGTGGCACTAGTCGAACATCCCTTCAGCGGATATTAGCTACTCACAAATGGCACCCTTACAAACTCCAGCTACTGCAGCATCTCAACGAGGATGACCCAGATCGGCGCACTGAATTTGCAGAATGGGCAAAACAAACATTGGAACAGGACCCTCAGTTTACGCAGAAGATTTTGTTCAGTGATGAGGCAAACTTTTATGTGAATGGTGAAGTTAACAAACAAAACCACCGCTTATTGGTCTGACACTAACCCACATTGGATAGATCCCTCCAAGACTGTTGGAACCAAAAATTTATGGTATGGTGTGGTATATGGGGTACAAAGATAGTGGGGCCATTCTTCATCAATGGAAACCTCAAGGCCACTGGATATGCGAAATTGCTACATGATGATGTGTTTCCCTTTTATGCACTGAAGCTGGCACGTTCCCTGAGTTTTTCCAGCAAGATGGTGCACCACCACATTATGGGTGTCAGGTCCGAGCATTCCTAGATGAACAGTTTCCTGGAAAGTGGATCGGATCGTCGTGGGCCAGTTGAATGGCCCCCAAGGTCTCCCGATCTGACCCCTTAGACTTTTATCTTTGGGGTCATCTGAAGGCAATTGTCTATGCTGTGAAGATACGAGATGTGCAGCACCTGAAACTACGGATACTGGAAGCCTGTGCTAGCATTTCTCCTGCAGTGTTGCTATCAGTGTGTGAAGAGTGGGAGAAGAGGGTTGCATTGACAATCCAACACAATGGGCAGGACATTGAACACATTTTATAAGTGGTCAGAAACTTGTAAATAACTCATGAAAGAATAAAGTTACGTTAAAACCAAGCACACCATTGTTTTTCTTGTGAAATTCCCAATAAGTTTGATGTGTCACATGACCCTCTTCCTATTGAAAAAACAAAGTTAGATTCAAAATGGCCGACTTCAAAATGATCACCAGCTATCTTGAAAAGTTTCCTCACATATACTAATGTGCCACAAACAGGAAGTTAATATCACCAACCATTCCCATTTTATTAAGGTGTATCCATATAAATGGCCCACCCTGTACTTTAAACTCATTAGCGTGGTTAACAAGGTTATAACAGAAAATAACGGAATCCATAAACGGAAATCAAAAAGGAAGCCTTTAGGAGGCATTCAATTTTTATCTATTATAATAGAATATATATAACAAGTAATGTTGACAGAATGCATATCCGTGATGTGAACCCATCCTTACTGTAAATTTGACCTATTTTGTTATATTAGTCCAAAGTGATATAAGTACATGTCCAATGCTGTGGAATAATTGTGTAATAAACAAATACTGTACATAAACACGTTAAAAAGATCAAGATATGAAAGTACAACAAAAATGAATGGATTATGAGAGCTAGCTACAGTATAATTCAAAAACTATTCAAACAATCTAGCAATGTAAGCAAACACAACATACTGTATAAGCTTGAAAGGATATGACCACATTCACATATGACAGATTTGTTACAGAAATGTCTACAGCAAATCAGACACATACCCGATCACTGACTATTTTTTCCATTTTGACACAAAGAGATGATGTGTAGAGCGCTGCTATCTGTGTGCTAAGAGAAAGCCACTGTAATTAATAGTTTTGAGCTGAATTTTAGGAAAAATTCGATGAGCTGCCAAGCTGAATTTCCTCTTGCTTCGTGGTAGCGAATAGATTTTCACTGAAATGGTGTAAAAACAAAAAATCATATTTACCTCATCCATTTGCTAGCAACATGAAGGCCGCCTTCAAGCTGATTGAATATCTTACAGGAGATCCAGTGCGTGGTGAAGTATGATGTCACCACGCCGGCCAACGTGATGATGTCATCATGGGCCGCGCAAGATCTTCAATCAAGATGGTAGCATCTGGCCCATCGTGAGCAAATGGATGAGGGAAGTATGATTTCAGGAGTGCAATAATAGGGAGCAAATCAATCTTTGCTCCCTGTCATTGCACACAAAAAAATCCAAGGAAGGAAGCACAGGTAAAACACGAGCTCTATGTACCCCCACTGCGCCCACTGTCTAGTAATACTCCAGAGGGGTGTGACTAAGCAACTCCTGATATTCACTAGGGCCCCAGATGGTAGGGTTAGCCTTGTAGCAGGAAGTTGCTAGGGTCCACTCCAGAGCGTGAACTAGACAGTGACAACAGGAACGAACGGCCAACAGGTACCAGAAGGTACCGATGGAACATAGGCAAACATAACATAGACAGGCAAATACAAACAAGGCAACTAATAAAACAAGCAGGAGTTCTACGCAAGGAAGCAGGAGTGGCAATGAGCAGAAAAGGACTTGCTCCACCAGTAATATACTGCATGGTGTTGCCCATAGCACTCTGCAGCAAAAGGGCTTGGTGAACAGAGTGTCCCCTAAAGCAGAGACAGAGTTCTCCATGCGGAGGAACGAATACGACATAGGGGAAGGCAGACACAAAACAAGACAGGCATGACTAATCAGGTCAGAGGCATAAAGACATAATAATAAACACAAGGTGGCTCAAACATAACTGGCTGAACTAATAGCAGAAACACAGGAATAAGGATGACAATGAGAAAGTAGGTGAACCCACAGAACACAGACAGACACGGATCCCATGGGTCAGCAGCATGGGAGACAGAGTATGAACCAGGAGCAGGAGAGCTGACCCAGAACTGAGGGAACATCAGCCTGATATACAGGTTCCATGAGTGCAGCAGAGAGGCCACACCCATGGAGCAGACAGAGAGGATTAACTCCTTATAGGCACACAGGGGAGTTAACCCATACAGAACCACATACAACACACAGGAACTGAACTTCAGCGAGGAGCTGCAGTACGGTCATAGACAGAAGGTCACAGAGGTAGCTACTGTGACAGATTCTAATTGATACTGAAGAACAAACCAGTACATTAAAGACAATCCCCTTAAGGATGATGAAATATTTATTATACTGAAATACAAGAAATACATCAGTTAAAGGTTTACAAGATAAAATATACGTGAAATAACAATTTGCCTAGCTCCTCCTTAGCAGGGGAGTGATGGAGGACAAGTCATCCAAAGCTACACCATGGTTCAGCTTAAAAAGACGTCTGCTGATTGTCGCCCCCTCTTATAGTTCTTTTACAGACATGTTATTCAGCAATAAGGATTCCACCAATCAAATCCCTTGCTAATGCTTGGATAGAGATTGTATACCGACCCCAGCAAACAATTCCTAGATTGAATAGAAAGAAGCGCACAGGACTTGGCCTTCCAAAATATATCTGTTAACTACCAATTCATGTTATGGAGTATTGTTTCACAGAATCGAAAAAAATATATAATTCTCAGAATGTGTCCTCCTTATCTTTCTTCTTTTCTTAATGTGTCCTCCTTACCTTTCCTCTTTTCTTCATGTGCGTCCTCCCTTACCTTTCCTCTTTTCTTCATGTGTGTCCTTCCTTACCTTTCCTCTTTTCTTCATGTGTGCCCATCCTTACCTTTCCTCTTTTCTTCTTGTGTGTCCTTCCTTACCTTTCCTCTTTTCTTCATGTGTGCCCATCCTTACCTTTCCTCTTTTCTTCTTCTGTGTCCATCCTTACCTTTCCTCTTTCCTTAATGTGTCCTCCCTTAACTTTCCTCTTTCATTAATGTGTTTCCTCCTTTATCTTTCCTCTTTTCTTCATGTGTGTCCACCCTTAACTTTCCTCTTTTATTAATGTGTGTCCTCCATTGCCTTTCCTCTTTTCTTCATGTGTGTCCTCCCTCACCTTTCCTCTTTTCTTAATGTGTCCTTCCTTACCTTTCCTCTTTTCTTCATGTGTGTCCTCCCTTACCTTTCCTCTTTTCTTCATGTGTGTCCTCCCTTACCTTTCCTCTTTTCTTCATGTGTGTCCTCCCTCACCTTTCCACTTTTCTTAATGTGTCCTTCCTTACCTTTCCTCTTTTTCTTCATGTGCGTCCTCCCTTACCTTTCCTCTTTTCTTCATGTGTGTCCTCCCTTACCTTTCCTCTTTTCTTCATGTGTGTCCTCCCTCACCTTTCCACTTTTCTTAATGTGTCCTTCCTTACCTTTCCTCTTTTCTTAATGTGTCCTTCCTTACCTTTCCTCTTTTCTTCATGTGTGTCCTCCTTACCTTTCCTCATTTCCTAATGTGTCCTTCCTTACCTTTCCTCTTTTCTTCATGTGTGTCCTCCCTTACCTTTCCTCTTTTCTTAATGTGTCCTTCCTTACCTTTCCTCTTTTCTTAATGTGTCCTTCCTTACCTTTCCTCTTTTCTTCATGTGTGTCCTCCCTTACCTTTCCTCTTTTCTTAATGTGTCCTTCCTTACCTTTCCTCTTTTCTTAATGTGTCCTTCCTTACCTTTCCTCTTTTCTTAATGTGTCCTTCCTTACCTTTCCTCTTTTCTTCATGTGTGTCCTCCCTTACCTTTCCTCTTTTCTTAATGTGTCCTTCCTTACCTTTCCTCTTTTCTTAATGTGTTATCCCTCACATTTCCTCTTTTCTTAATGTGTCCTCCTTAACATTCCTCTTTTCTAAATGTGTGTCCTACCTTACCTTTCCTCTTTTCTTAATGTGTCCTCCCGTACCTTTCCTCTTTTCTTAATGTATGTTCCTTATTTAATATTTTCTTTTACCTAACATATGTCCTTCCTATCCTCTTTTCTTGACATGTATGCTTCTTTACCATTCTTCTTTTCCTGCCGTGTGTCTTTCCTTACCTTTTCTCCTTTCTTGTCATGTCCTTCTTTACCTTTACTCTTGTCATTTGACCTTGTTTACCTTTCCTCATTTCTTGACATGTGTCCTTCCTTACCACTCTTTTTTTCTTAACGTGTCCTTCCTTACCTTCTCTCTTTTCTTAATATGTCTTTCCTTAACTTCTCTCTTTTCTTAACATGTCCTTCCTCACCTTTCCTCTTTTCTTGCAATGTTTTCATCCTTACCATTACTCTTTTATCGACGTATCCATCCTTATGGCTCCTCTTTATTCATGTCAAGAAAAACAAATGCTTAGATAGGCTCAAGCACTTATGCAGAAAAAAAATGAGGTTGTCCACTCAAATCAGACCAGTACTCCAAGGCCAATCAAAAGCTTGTACAGTATTTCACATATCAGAATCCACAACGTAATCACAGTCTTGTGTCAATATAAATATTAAATATAAAAATAAAGGATAACTGTATTATATGGAAACTTTGCACAATGCATAAAAACCAGGTAACATAGTAACATAGTATATAAGGCCGAAAAAGAAACTTGTCGATCCAGTTCGGCCTGTCATCCTGCTAGCTGATCCAGAGGAAGGCAAAAAAAAAACTGTTAGGTGGAAGCCAATTTTCCCCAATTAAGGGAATAAAAATTCCTTCCCGACTCCAATCAGGCAATCAGAATAACTCCCTGGATCAACGACCCTCTCTAGTAGCTATAGCCTGTAATATTATTACACTCCAGAAATACATCCAGTCCCCTCTTGAATTCCTTTATTGTACTCACCATCACCACCTCCTCAGGCAGAGAGTTCCATAGTCTCACTGCTCTTACCGTAAAGAATCCTCTTTTATGTTTGTGTAGAAACCTTCTTTCCTCCAGACGCAGAGGATGTCCCCTCGTCACAGTCACAGTCCTGGGGATAAATAGATGATGGGAGAGATCTCTGTACTGACCCCTGATATATTTATACATAGTTATTAGATCTCCCCTCAGTCGTCTTTTTTCTAAAGTGAATAACCCTAATTTTGATAATCTTTCAGGGTACTGTAGTTGCCCCATTCCAGTTATTACTTTAGTTGCCCTCCTCTGAACCCTCTCCAGCTCTGCTATGTCTGTCTTGTTCACAGGAGCCCAGAACTGTACACTGTACTCCATGTGTGGGCTGACTAGTGATTTGTAAAGTGGTAGGACTATGTTCTCATCACGGGCGTCTATGCCCCTTTTAATGCAACCCATTATCTTATTGGCCTTGGCGGCAGCTGCCTGACACTGGTTTTTGCAGCTTAGTTTGCTGTTTATTAAAATTCCTAGATCCTTTTCCATGTCAGTGTTACCGAGTGTTTTACCATTTAGTATGTACGGGTGACTTGCATTATTCCTTCGCATGTTCATAACCGTACATTTGTCAGTGTTAAACCTCATCTGCTACTTCTCTGCCCAAGCCTCCAATCTATCCAGATCCCTCTGTAGCAGTATATTGTCCTCTTCCTGTCAATTACTTTACACAATTTATATTTTACTGTGCAAGCCTTCTACAAGATCATTAATAAATATATTGAAGAGAATAGGGCCCAATACTGAACCCTGAGGTACCCCACTATTGACAGTGACCCCTCCAGTACTGACCCCTGAGGTACCCCACTAGTGACAGTGACCCAATCTGAGTGTGTACCGTTAATAACCACTCTCTGTTTTCTGTCACTCAGCCAGTTACTTACCCACATACAGACATTTTCTCCCAGTCCGAGCCTCCTTATTTTATATACTAACCTTTTATGAGGTACAGTGTCAAATGCTTTGGAGAAGTCCAGATATACGACATTCATTGATTCGCAACTGTCAAGTCTAGAACTTACCTCCTCATAGAAGCTGATTAAATTTGTTTGGCATGATGGATCCCTCATGAAGCCATGCTGATATGGCGTTATTTGCTTATTTTGCAATAAATAAAATACAAACTTTATTTTAATGAAAAAATGACAATCATTATACCAAAACACTAGTTTATTGATACATTAAAGAGGCTCTGTCACCAGGATCAAGCCTATTAAACCAGTCAATATATCTTTACAGACATGTTATTCAGCAATAAGGATTCCACCAATCAAATCCCTTGCTAATGCTTGGATATTTTTCAAGAGATTGTATACCGTCCCCAGCAAACAATTTCTAGATTGAACAGAAAGAAGCGCACAGGACTTGGCCTTCCAAAATATATCTGTTAAATACCAAATCATGTAATGGAGTCTTGTTTCACAGAATAGAAAAAAAAATATATAACAATTCTCAAGATGTGTCCTTCTTTACCTTTCTTCTTTTCTTAATGTGTGTCATCCCTTACCTTACCTGGTAAAGTTAATCATACTGATTAAATCATTATGTCTCTTTTGTCTGTACGTTAAACAGCTGCAGAGAAATGTGCATTTTTATTCATATGCAAGCACTCAGAGTGATTGGGGGGTCAAATCATCTGAGTACTGCTATGTAAGACTCCCTGCACCCTTCCCTTGACTGGCATTGCTAGACATCAGGCTGAGGGCAGAGCTGTGTCCTGGCTTATACATATCTACTGTATGTATGAGTGAATATAATTATTTTTTGAAATGTTAGTAAAAGTGCACCCTATACATGCTTCACTAAAAATACAGCTTGTAATCAGACCAGGAAAAGTAAGGGGACATGTACAATCCACAATACTACACTAAATAGAAAGAGTCACGGTCTTGATATTATCCGCTGTACTACAGCATTTTACAGAGCCTCTCATACTGTACAGTCTGTTCCTATGGGGCAAATCTGCTTCAGAAATTTCTGCCATAAACCCATTGGTTTGAATAGGGTTATAGCAATCCATGCACATGTTTCAGAAACAACAGCATTTAGATGTTAAGGATGGATATCCAGTCACAGAAAATTCTAATAAAAAAATCTACCACATGTGAACATGTCTTTAAATCACCACTGTCTCGCCGAACTGTGAAAAAAATAATAATAATATTATTATAATTATTCTAGTACTGTCTTTAAGGATCCATTCACACGTCTGCAAGTGTTTTGCGGTCCACAAAACACAGACACCGACCATGTGAGTTCCGCATTTTGCAGACTGCACATGGCTGTCACTCTAAATAGAAATGCCTTTTCTTGTCCGTGTCTGCGGTCAAGAATAAGACATGTTCTATTTTTTTGTGGAACGGAAATGCGGATGCGGAACAGAAGTGTTAATGCAGACAGCACACTGTGTGCTATCTGCATCTTTTCCGCCCCTATTGAAAATTAATGGGTACGGATCCGTTCCCCAACATTGTGGAACGGATCCAGATCCATTTTGCGGTTGTGTGAATGGACCCTAAACCTAAAATTCTATTGATTATTTTATGTTGGAGCCATAGGTAAATGTTGGACAGCTGTAAGGTTAAAGTATAACTGTCAATTTTTTTTTTTTTTTACTATTGGATTCTGGTGATTAATATTACCTTGTTGGCCCTGTTTTAATTTCTGATTCTTAAATAAATAACCCCTAAAAGCCACCTAAAAGTCCCCAGTATTGGCTATATTTACCTGAGATAAAATCAGGTTGCTATGCTCCTTCCGTCTACCAGATGAGGACGGAGCACGCTGCGTGCACTGGGAACTGATAGTGAGTCAGCATTGTAAGGGAATGTATAAAAAGCCAGGTTCTTCCTGACAGGAGATAACAGTGCTGGGCTGTGTGTGTGAACTTCTCCACATGCCTGTGCTTGGCAGACACTCCCTTAGCAGTGAAGGACGATGTAGAGCTCAGGGAAGATATGGGCTGCTCAGTGTATAAATGACAGCCTTATCTGATAAGAGGAGAGCTTGTAGGAGGACTACAGGCTTCAGCCAGACCTGGGAACTTCACTGCAAGACCCCCTATACAGAGCTGGTCTTCACTAACTTCATTGCAGGCGTCCTATGGATTAGCCTCAGGGCTGAGGGCGGCCATCTTAACAGAATAGTGAAATTGCAGTTTTATGCAGACTGGTTGCTAAGGGCTGAATCTTATTAAATAAGGGGTAAGTAAGTCTAATAGTTATTGATTCAGGTATATTATCATATTAGTAACTACATATATGAAAACTGAAATTAGGGTCTAAATGTGACAGTTATCCTTTAATGTAAGGTTAACCTGGCTCTCCAGTGCTCTTATCTTCGTAAGTCTTTTATTACAGCTGTACAAATGTTACTCACATCAGATAATTCTTTGTACTTGACATTCATGTTCAGATGAATATTTCTGCTTGTTGCACCCAGTTCTCTGGAGGGATTGATGATAAGGTTAGACGGCACCGTTATCAGTTACCATGGCCAAATGAGGCCAAGTAAAGCATTACCTGCTGATATTTATATACACAATGGATACACGGTACCTGATAGAAGAGCTCCCAGGAGATACCTCTCCAGTCTAGTGGGTCCCCAGTGTTCCTGTCAATAGAGAAATATAAAAATAAATATGTAAACCCTAAGCAAATACGTTTCTGTTTTAAGAATATATTGCATAATATAGCTTTACATGATGTTATTATAGAAATAAAAACTTTTTAGAGGGTATTTGAACTTGCAATATTATAATTTGAAAATTGTGAATTTCTTGAAATTTGTTTTGTGTCCGTTATGCCCAAAAAAACAAAAAAAAAAAACTGTTTTGTACTCGAATAATTCATCCTGAATCAAAGTTGTTCCAACTCCCCTGGAAAAGATTATATAACACCCTCTAGTTTCTTAGGAAAATATTTTATCTATTTTTGTTAATTTTTTTTTAATGAAGTTTTGGTCTTTCTTTGAGCACTCACTTAGCTCTTGAACGTAATGACAGCAGTAGCATGTGTTACACTTTTGCATATTCCAAAACTTTCAAAATTGTCCCTTATTAGGGGCAGATGATGTTTAAACACATATGGTGTTATGAGTAAAAGACAGTGGCTTGTTCAATTCAAGCATCCAAAAATTAGATCTCAACGGGGGCAGATCCCTGTCTCTGTTTATAAACACAAGCGCAAGGAAATTCACATTTGTTCCAAATCAAATTTTTCCTGAAATTCTAAACGAATTCCACTTTGTCAGCTTCGATTCGCTCATCTCTACCTGTGATGTAACAATCCTATAAAAAGCCTCATGCTGCCGGTATCCTTTATTTTACTGTGGACTTGGTGCAGAGTGATACGTGAAAGCCGCTAGGGACAGTGATTAGGAAAGAATTTCTTTACAAAATACTTTTGAACAGTTCAGGGACAGCTTAGTGATACTGTACGCATATAATAGGGAGGCTTTATACCCACTACAGGGAGAGAGCAGGGACCAAATGAACAGTGTAAAGCTTGGCTAATGAGAGATATTTTATTACACCTTGCTGCACTACCTGGGGTTAAAAAGTGTTCTAATACTACATATTTTAGGTAATGCTGTTCTTTTATACATATTATAATCAATTCAGTTAATCCTTGATTTTATAATTAGGGTGAAATAGCGCTCTGAAACTTCTGGTTTTTGGCGTTCATGTTCTTTTAAACATAAGTAAATCAATCATATCTAGACTCATTAGTTGGGGTAAACTAGTGACCTGATACTATTGATTTTTGTGGGTTCACATTCTTTTATACATAAGTAAATCTGTTAATCCTTTATTCTGTAATTGTGGTGAAATAGCGGAATAATACTACTGATTTTGTGGGGTTCACATTCTTTTATACATAAGTAATTCTGTTAATCCTTCATATTGTAACTGGGGTCAAATTGTGTTTAAATACTACTGCTATTCTACACTTAGTTACTGTTACTGTACTGTATGTCCGACAAACACGTGTCAGGGACTTCCAAGGGAATGGGCAGTGGCAAAAATGTTTCTGGAGCTAGCAGAAGTGGCAGCAGAAGAAGGGGTTTGTACAGCAAGCCAGCTGTCCTTGAATGGTTGAATCGGTCTTCAACATCATCTCAACTGACATCAGACACCCCCAGCCATGAGACGGTGGGTTCTTTTGACACCGCGCTTAGTTGACATGGCCCAGGAAAAATCTCTGTTTCCCCCACCTGTTCTGAACCTGCCTCTTTCATTTTCTGCTCCTTCTGCTTAGAAAGTATTGTATACCTGCCAGCCCTGCTCCACTTTTCAGTGAGTACGAGCTTATTGAGGACAGTCAGCAGCAACTTCCTAGCCAATATTTAGAGGAGAGATCTGATGTTTCCTTCTGTAGGAGGGAAAGTAGCAATGATGAGAGTAGCATGGGAGCATGTGTTGCTATTGGTCAGACACGCGGCCCTGAGATTGGTGAGGGTGACATCAGTGACGTGCAAACAGTAGTGGATGAAGATGTAGCCAATCACACGTGGGAGACAGGTCAAGAGGGGCTTAATCATCATCATGAGGGGGTAAGGGTGGAAGCTTGTCTGTGAGACAGGAGCAGGGTGGCAGTGTGTGGCTGAATAAGCAGGTTGCAAACGTGGCAATGAGTCAGCAGGGTGGCAGAAGTGTGAGATCTGGAGTCAAATGTGCCGAGGGCAGACTGTCTGCTGCTCAGAAGCCTACCTGTCCGGAAACAACTAGCAGTGCATAAGGATCATAGAGGCAGTGGCAGGCAGTCAGCACACAGTGGTGGGGGTAAAATGCAATCTTCACCAGTGTGGGGAGTTTTCATTTTCAAGTCAACAGAGGGCATCAGTGTGGCCATTTACACAATCTGTGGGCAGAAGGTGAAGTGTGGTGATGGTGCCAATGTTGGCACCACGGCCCTACGTCAACACATGCAGCATCACCATAAAGTAGCCTGTAACACTGTGGCGCTAATGTTGTGGTAGATCCTGAGGCTTTTCCAAGTGGCCCACATCCCTTTTCCAGCAGTCAAGGCTCCACCACCGCAGCAGAAGGGAGCTGTGTTTCCTTCCCATGATCTATTGGTCCTGATGCTCCCCCGCCTTCTACTACTCCTCGTCACTCATTTTACCAGCAATTGATTATCGAGGCGATTGCAAAAAGACAACAGTATACATGCATTTATCCAACGGCACAGAAGCTGAACATGCTCATGGCAATGTTATTGGCACTACAGTCTTTACCTTTCCATGTGGTTGACTCTGCACCTGTGAAAGAACTGATGGATTGTAGTGATGAGTGGCATAGGCAATATTTGTTTTAGCAATATTTTGCAAATTGTTTGCATATTTCTACAATTTGCAATCTCCAGTCATTTTTGCGATTGCACAAATCGCCATTAATTATTTTTTTGCGCAATATTTGCAACCTCACATTTTATCAGGTCTTAGTAGATATTACTGATTGGTGCACTAAGTGTTGTTGTAACATCACAGCACTTTGTGTAACAGAGACACTAATCCCTATCACAGCAGAGTAATCCCTATCACACTACCTAACACCCTGCACTGGAACATATCAGCTACACTATATCACTATCTAACCTACACAGACTATATCCCACTAACTATCTGTATTATATATATAACCTACACTGACTATCTCCCATTAACTATCTGTATTATATATATATAACCTACACTGATTATCTCTCACTAACTATCAGTATTATATATATGAGCTGACTATCTAATGTAATTAAATAAGGATCCAGATGAGTCTGCAAAGCACAGAGCACAGCAAAGACACTGCTTTCTCTCTCAGAACTGCAAAAAACAGCAGAAAATGGCTGCTCGGGATTTTCTTATATAGTAAGGGGTAGGCCACTTTCCTATTGGTTGCTAGGGATGTTGCTAAACTCTGAAAATGATATTGCAGCATTCTCATTGGCCCACAAGCAATAAGCAGTAGTACTGATGGAAAAAAACTAGAATATTTGTGATTACAAATATATAGCACTATATTCTAGATTTTAACGAATTCTCTAAGTGCCAATATTCACGATAAAAATTTGCGATTAGAATATATGCGATCAACACTAATGGCTTGTGCCGAGCCAAGGTGGAGAGTCCTAAGAAGTAATTTCTTCTTCAAAAAGGCTGTACCAGCCCTGCACACGTATGTTGAGCAGAAGGTGGGCCAGTCCTTGAGTCTGTCAGAGGTAAAGTTTATCGCAATGCCGACACGTGAAGTTGTAACTATGGTCAAGGACAATATATGTCTTTTATGGACAACTGGGTAAATTTGGTTCCTGCCCAGCCACACCACAACAGCCAGGTGATGCCACCTCTGTGTTCACAAGCAATAAGTCATATGCCAATGGTCTCCTCAACCTCCTCATCCTCAACCTTGTCCTCATCCTGCACTGTAGGTACAGTTCTTAGTGCTACTCCAGTATACCACCTATGCAAAGCAAGGCAGTGTCACACTATTCTGCACCTGGTTTGCTTGGGTAAACAGAGCCACACCAGGGAGAAAATGCTCCGCGTCCTTCAAAATGAAATTAGCTGCTGTCTATCTCCTCGCCAACTGAAGATTCGAACCATGGCCATTGATAACGGAAATAACATTGTGTTGACCCTCGTCAAGGAGGGCTGACACATGCATCCTGCATGTGTCATGTCTTTTATCTGATTGTAAAGCAGTTCCTCAAGTCTTCTGCCCAACTGCAAGACATCTTGAAAATGGCCAGGAAACTGGGCATGCACTTTGTCACTCTTACGCTGCAAAACACGTCTTCCTTGGGCTGCAAAGGCAGAATAGTGTTCCCCAACATCTACTGATATGCAACGTTTCCACCCGTTGGAACTCCACCCTCAACATCTTGGTTCAAGTAAATTAGCAGATGAAGGCCATGAATGACTTATTGATGATGCAGGCAGACAGGAGTACTCCCTTGTGTGACGTAGACATTAGCAAGTGGCAGCTCATGCATGACACCTGCCGTTTGATAAGGCTCTTTGAGCAGGCCACTTTCATTGCAGTCACCAGGACTATAGGATGAAACATGTCGTTCCACTCCTTCACGTCCTGGAACAGATGCTGATAAATATGGCTGGCCAGTGGACAAGAGACATGGTGCCTACATCTCCTGGACACCTGATCCCTGTGGGAGCTGAACTTGCGGAGGAGAAAGAGGAGGAGGAGGACATTCACACACAAGCAATATATACATAAATGGGTGGTTTATCTGCACAAACAGTGGAAATGGAGACAGGGAGTCCCTCGTGCAAATGCCTAGATGCATGCTGAGTTGCTTGAGTAGTGACAGCTGTATTATCACCACTAAGCAGAGGGATGACTACTGGCTTTCCTCCATGTTAGACCCTCGCTACTGCTCCAAAATCAGGACCTCTTTTCCACTTGCTGAGAGGGAGGATAAAGTAAATTGCTATGTTTAGTTGGTCGCTGTCTATGTGCGCCATCGCACTTCCTTACGTAGGTCTCACTGGGGGTGGGGGTGGGGGTGGCAGGGCGCCTCGGTGCTGCCGTTCCGCTGCTATGACTCCGGGAGTGTGGAAACAAGAGCAGCACCAACTCCATCAGCAGCTACTTAAGTCTGGAGTCTCTGAAGAAACAACCCAGCAGCAGCAGAACATAGGGCAAAACCTGAATTAGTAGGTGATGACATACTTGGAGTGTACCCTGCCACCCACATCTAAGATCTCATGGACTACTGGGCAGCCAGTCTTGATTTGTGGTCACAACTGGCCAAGTTTGCCTTGGACAAGCTTTCCTGCCCGGCCAATAGTGTGGCATCAGAGCGGGTGTTTAGTGCAACGAGTGGCATAGCTATCGAAAAGAGAACTCGTCTTTCAACAAAAAATGTTGAGAGGTTAACTTTTCTAAAGATGAATCTGGCTTGGATCAGCCTGGATTTCCCCACGCTAGTGCCTGACGCATCAGACTAAATCATTCTGGAACATCTAAAAACCCATGGGTTGATTGATAAAAACAGCATGGGTTTACTTCAGGGAGATCATGTCAAACTAATCTTATTGACTTTTTTGATTGGGTTACTAAAATAATAGATGGCGGAGGTGCAGTAGACATCGCTTATCTGGACTTTAGTAAGGCTTCTGATACTGTCCCACATAGAAGGCTTATCATTAAACTGCAGTCTTTGAGCTTGGACTCACATATGGTTGAATGGATTAGGCAGTGGCTGAAGGACAGAAAACAGAGGGTTGTAGTCAATGGAGTATATTCAGACCATGGTATTGTTACCAGTGGGGACCTCAGGGATCTGTTCTGGGGCCCATATTGTTTAATATCTTTATCAGCGAAATTGCAGAAGGCCTCAATGGTAAGGTGTGTCTTTTGCTGATGACATAAAGATTTGTAACAGGGTTGATGTTCCTGGAGGGATACACCAAATGGAAAAGGATTTAGGAAAACTAGAGGAATGGTCAAAAATCTGGCAACTAAAATTTAATGTCGATAAGTGCAAGATAATGCACCTGGAGCGTAAAACCCAAGAGCAGAATATGAAATCAGTGATACAGTACTAACCTCAGTATCTGAGGAAAGGGATTTAGGGTCATTATATCAGACGACCTAAAGGTGGGCAGACAATGTCATAGAGCAGCAGGTAATGCCAGCAGAATGCTTGGGTATATAGGGAGAGGTATTAACAGTAGAAAGAGGGAGGTGCTCGTGCCGCTCTACAGAGCACTAGGGAGACCTCATTTGGAGTATTGTGTGCAGTACTGGAGACCAGATCTGCAGAAGGATATTCAGAGAAGAGCTACTAAACTAGTACATGGATTGCAGGACAAAACTTACCAGGAAAGGTTAAAGGACCTTAACATGTGTAGCTTGGAAGTAAAAAGAGACAGAGGGGATATGATAGAAACTGTTAAATACATAAAGGGAAGCATCACGGTAAAAGAGGAGAGAATATTTAAAGAAGAAAAACTGCTACAAGAGGACATAGTTTTAAATTAGAGGGCAAAGGTTTAAAAGTAATATCAGGAAGTATTACATTACTGAGAGAGTAGTGGACGCATGGAATAGCCTTCCTGCAGAAGTGGTAGCTGCAAATACAGTGAAGGAGTTTAAGCATGCATGGGATAGGCATAAGGCCATCCTTCATATAAGATAGGGCCAGGGGCTATTCATAGTATTTAGTATATTGGGCAGACTAGATGGGCCAAATGGTTCTTATCTGCCGACACATTCTATGTTTCTATGTTGACTCCTCATTAGAGTTGAGCGAACCCAAACTATATAGTTCGGGTTCATACCGAATTTTGGGGTGTTCGGGACACGGACCCAAACCCAAACATTTTTAAAAAGTTTGGGTTCGGGTCTGTTGTTTTGCGATTTCTTCCCGCTTTCTGAAGGGCTGCACAGCAGCCAATCAGCTAGCGTTTTACTTCTTGCCCTAAGAGCCCATCACAGCCATGCCTACTAATGGCATGGCTGTGATTAACTGAGTGCAGCGTGTGACCCAGCCTCTTTTAAGCTGGAGTCACGTACTGAAGCACGCCACTCTGCTGATTTGAGCTTAGGGAGAGGATGTTAGTGCTGCGATCAGGGACAGAATAGGGCAGAAATCAGAAGAACCTGTGCTACTTTATTCCACAAGATACAGCAAATAGAGAGGGAGGGAGCCTCAGCAATCCAACATTTCTGTACCCAGCCACTGCCAGGGAAATCTATTTGTGTAATCCATCTGTTACTGAGGTGGTGCTCGGCAGCCATATTAGCTACTTCAGTGTACTGCATGTCTGCCAGCCAGGGACATCAGCCTAATCTTATTTTGTAGCTCAGTGAAGGAAAAAATACTTTTTTTTTTTTTCTGGCTGCTAAAGTCCCCTATATTTCCTTTTGTATGATTAAGGGGTGACATAGTCCATTTGTCTAGCCTGGGATCTGTGGTGCCACAGAGCACTTGTGTATACAATGCACTAAACCGCATATTCCATTTCAGCCATCAAATAGTGCATCAGTGTATTTTAGTTAAAAAAAGTGGTCATCCTGATCCACCAAGCCTACCGCCAAAATATATATTTGACATTTGTGCGGTGAAATAGAGAATGTGTGTAATTTTGGGGACAGAACCGTATTCCTTGTCCACAACCCAGTTCTGCATACACCGTCCAACGACATATTTTATATTTCTGCATGGAAATAGTGCTTTTTTGTTTTTTATTAGTGATGGGCGGCAGGGGCAATATTCGAATTCACGATATTTTTCGCGAATATTTGGGCGAATATTCGCCATATATTCGAAAATTCGTAAATTCCAGTCATTATTTTCTTGATTGCGAAAATTTGCATAAGAATTTGCAAACATTTGCATTTGCATAAAATTTGCATAAAGATTATAAAGGTATATTTTAAATACCAATTTATGCAAATTTTTGTGCAAATGTTATGTGAATTTTTATGCAAATGTATGCACATTTTTTATGCAAATTTTCGCAATCAGGAAATTATGACATTATTTTCTTGCTTGCGAAAACTAGCATATAAAAAATTTGCATACAAACGAATATTCGCAATTGCGAATATGTTTTGCGATATTCTAAATATTCGCGAATTCTCCAAGTGCCGATATTCGCAATGAAAATTCGCAACTTGAAAATTCGTGAACAACACTATTTTTTATATAAAAAAAAGTTATTCAAGGTCCACCAAATACCCATTCCAACCACCTATTTTACATTGCTGCTGTGAAATACAGCATAAGTGTATGTTTTTGACAACAAAGTGGAAATCCTGATCCACTAAGCATATAAATAGTGCATTTCTTTTTTTTTGTGTGTGAAAAAAGATAAATTCCTGCTTCACAAAGCAGTTGTACATACACGGTATAAATACCTACATTTAATTTACAGCAGTGAAAAACTGCATTTGTGAATTTTGCTGACAAAAGTCGTGACATAGTCCATTTGTCTAGCCTGGGCTCTGTGGTACCACAGAGCACTTTTGTATACTAGGCAATAAACCGTATATTCCATGTCAGCTATCAAATAGTGCATCAGTGTATTTTAGTTAAAAAAGAAGTGGTCGTCCTGATCCACCAAGCCTATTTTACACCGCCAAAATATATATTTGACATTTCTGCGGGGA
Organism: Bufotes viridis; assembly: GCA_033119425.1. Lineage (NCBI taxonomy): Eukaryota > Metazoa > Chordata > Amphibia > Anura > Bufonidae > Bufotes > Bufotes viridis. Next base: position 12,903,131 of record CM065590.1, read on the forward strand.
AATAGAGAATCTGTGTAATTTTGTGGGGAAAAACCGAATTCCTTGTCCACAAAACAGTTCTGCATACACCGTCCAACGACATACGTATTTTATATTTCTGCATGGACCTATTTTACATTGCTGCTGTGAAATACAGCATAAGTGTATTTTTTTGACAAAAGAGTGATAACCCTGATCCACAGAGCATCTTGAAATACACCGCTTAAATACCAATTTTACATCACAGCTGAGAAATAGTGCATCATTGTTTTTTGTGTGAAAAAAGCAATATTCTTGCTTCACAAAGCAGTTGTACATACGCGGTAAGAATATCTAATTTAAATTTACAGCAGTACAAATTTGCATTTTGGTGTTTTATTAAAAAAGCTATGTTTTACGCCGAAAAAAAAAAAAAAAACTTTTGTGCATCCGTCGTTTAAATAATTATTTACAATTTATAGTAGTTAAATACTGCATTTGTGAATTTTGGTGACCAAATCTGTGTTCTGGGTCCCCAAATCTGTTGTCCATACATAGTATAAATATCTACTGTTAATATACAGCAGTTAAAAACTGCATTTTGGGGTTTTATTGAAAAAGCTGTGTTTTAGGCCGAAAAAAATGTTGTGTATATGTTGTTTAAATAATTATTTCCAACATATAGCAGTTAAATACTGCATTTGTGAATTTTGGTGACAAAATCTGTGTTCTGGGTCCCCAAATCTGGTGTCTATACATAGCATAAATATCTACTGTTAATATACAGCAGTTAAAAACTGCATTTTGAGGTTTTATTGAAAAAGACATGTTTTAGGCCGAAAAAACTGTTGTGCATCCGTCGTTGAAATAATTATTTCCAATTTATAACAGTCTAATACTGCATTTGTGAATTTTGGTGACCAAATCCGTGTTCTGGGTCCCCAAATCTGGTGTCCATACATAGTATAAATATCTACTTTTAATGTGCAGCAGTTAAAAACTGAATTTTGGGGATTTATTGAAAAAAGCCGTGTTTTAGGCCAAAAAAACAGTTGTGCACCCGATATATAGATAATTAATTTCAATTTACAGCAGGGAAATACTAACTTTCTGTATTTTATTACAAAAATACTTGTTCTTGTTCCACAAACCACTTGTACATACAGATTACCAAAAAAAAAAAGTTACATTTCCGCATAGAAATTGAGAATCAGTGTATTTTGGGCACAAAAAACATTATTCTGGGTCCACAGAGCATTTTGATAAAACGGGCACTGCCTTAGCGAACATAATTGTCGACTAGTGGCAGGTAAATTGACACCAGAGAGAGACCAATCTTTTAGCTTAGTAGGTGAATGCAAATAATGAGAAGAACATCAAATATGGGACATGGACATGGTCGTGGTGGTGTTGGTGGAGCTCCTGTTGCTGGGAGAGGACATGGCCGTTCAGTGCCAGCTACCGCTCCAAGTCAAACACCTTCCTCTGGTGCGAGTAGGCGACAGAATCTGCAGTGTTATTTGTTAGGCCCAAATGCCGCTCTACGGTTGGTGAAGCCCGAGCATGTACAGGCGATAGTAGATTGGGTGGCTGACAGTGCCTCCAGTTCCTTCACAGTGTCTTACACCCAGTCCTTTGCAGAAAGCTCAGAGTTGGCACCTGCAGCCCATGCCCATCAGTCTTCCACCTCACCCCTTGCAAATAAGCCAAGCAGTCAGAGCCCCAAATCATGCAGGAAAGTCTCATGCTTTTTGATGACTCTGTTAGTAGGGTTTCCCGGCCCATTCACCTAGCCCTGCCCCAGAAGAGGAAGACCTTGAATGCACTGATGCCAAACCACTTTTGTTGCAGGATGAGGACATGGGAATACCGCCACAAAACGTCTCTGATGATGATAAAACACAGGTGACAACTGCTGTGGCTTTCTGCAATGTGCAGACCGACAAGGAGAGCAGGGGTCATGAGTGGGTGGTAGATGATGTGGAGGATGATGAAGTCCTAGACCCAGACTGGACTGAAGGTCGGGCTAGTGAGTCGTGCAGTTCTGAGGAAGAGGCGGTGGTCGCACAGAGGCAAAAGCACAGCAAAAGAGGGAGAAAGGTGCAAAATGGCAGCGGCCGTTCCAGAGACAGTACGCCTTATCCTGTCCACTGCACCCAGGCACCGAGCACACCAAGGCCTACTCCAAGGAGTTAATTGGCGTGGCAGTTCTTCACACAATGTCCTGATGACAAGACATGAGTGGTTTGCATGTTGTGTCATCAGAGCCTGAAGCGAGGCATAAACGTTCTTAACCTGAGCACAACCTGCATGACCAGGCATCTACATGCAAAGCATGAACTGCAGTGGAGTAAACACCTTAAAAACAAGTAACTCTCTCATGCTCCTCCTGCTCCCTTTTTCTGCTGCTTGCTCGGCCTCTCCCTCCACCTCTGGCGTCACCCTGGCACCTGGCAACCAGCAAACAGAGGATGTTCCACCAACGCCACCACATACGACACCATCACCAAGCATATCCACCATGTCACACGGAAGCATTCAGCTGTCCATCTCCCAAACATTAGAAAGAACGAGGAAATACCCACCTACCCACCCTCGAGCCCTGGCCCTGAATGCCAGCATTTCAAAATTACTGGCCTTTGAAATGCTGTCATTCCGTCTGGTGGAGACGGACTGTTTAAAACAGCTGATGGTGGTGGCTGTCACCCAGTACGCTGTTGCCAGCCGCCACTACTTCCAGACGAGCCGTCCCTTCACTGCACAACCAAGTGGGAGGATAAAGTCAAGTGTGCGCTGAGCAACGCCATCTGTGGCAAGGTCCACATAACCATAGATACATGGACCAGTAAGCACAGCCAGGGTTGCTATATCTCCCTAACTGCACACTGGGTAAACGTAGTGGTGGCTGGGCCCGAGGCAGATAGCGGTTTGGCGCATGTCTTTCCACCAACGAGGATCGCAGGGAATTATTCGTTGCCTCCTGTTGCTTCCTCCTCCTACTCCTACTCCTCTTCTACCACCCCCATATACGGTCATCGAAAGAACCTCACCTACAACTTCAGCACAGCTCAGGGTAAACGTCAGAAGGCGATTTTAAAGCTCATGTGTTTGGGTGACAAACCCCACACCGCACAAGAGCTTTGGAGGGGCATAGAACAGCAGACTGATGAGTGGTTGCCGGGGTGAGCCTCAAGCCTGGCCTGGTGCTGGCAATAACGGGCAAAATCTCGTTGCAGCTCTGGGACTAGCCGGTCTGATGCACATCCCTTGCCTGGTGCATGTGCTGAATCTGGTGGTGCAGAAGTTTCTTAAAAACTACCCAGACATGTCAGAGCTCCTGCTGAAAGTGTGAGTACGTATGTGTGCGCTTTCGGTGTTCTCATCCTGCTGTTGCTCGTCTGTCTGCGCTGCAGCGTAACCTGGCCTTCCCGCTCACCGCCTCATATACGACATGCCCACCAGGTGGAACTCTACCTTACATGTGCTGGTGAGACTGTGCAAGCAGCAGCGGGCGATAGTGGAGTTTCAGCTGCAGCATGCTCGGGTCAGTCGCTTCTGCGGATCAGCACCACTTCACCACCTGTGACTGGGCCTGCATGCGAGACCTGTGTACCTTGTTGCGGTCTTTGGAGTACTCAACCAACATGGCCAGTGCTGATGACGCCATTGTTAGCATTACAGTACCCCTTCTATGTCTCTTTGAAAAAGTATTACGGCGATGATGGAAGAGGATGTGGCACAGGAGGAGGAGGAAGAGTTGCCAATTGATATGGCTGTGATGAGAACTTCAACTCCCATAGCATTCCCACCTGACACCACCCCAACCTCCTAGTCCACCTCATCCTCCAAGTTGCCAATTGATATTGGTAAATTTTTATTTTATTTTATTTAATTTCCCTAACCACATATGTTTGCAGGGGATTTACCTACATTTTTATGCCTTTTGCAGCTCTCTAGCCCTTTCCAGGGCTATTTTACAGCCATTTTAGTGACCAAAGGTTCGGGTCCCTATTGACTTAAATGGGGTTCGGGTTCAGGGTCAAGTTCGGGTCGAGTTCGGATCCCGAACCCGAACATTTCGTGAGTTCGGCCAAAATTTTGGAACCCTCACTAATCTGCGGTTGCCACCCTCACTAATCTGTGACTGGGCCACTATGTTGACTCCTCATGCGGTTTCACCCTCAATAATCTGTGGCTGGGCCACTATGTTGACTCCTCATGCTTTTGCCACCTTCACCACTCTGTGACAGGGCCAATATGTTTACTTCTCATGTGGTTGCCACCCTCACCACTCTGTGGTGGCGCCACTAATGTCCCTGTATGACCTTGTTGACATCACTATTTATTTTACCCTTATTCTGATCTGTCAGAATAAAATTAAAATAAAAAACACAATGGATCCTGTCTTTGGAGCATCCATAAGGCCTCTATCACATAGTTAGTATTTTACATCTGGATTTGCTCATTATTTGGAAGCCAGGAGCAGGAGTGGGTTGAAAACAGAACTAGTTCTGTAGCAATCTATGTGGAATAAGCATATGGTGTAAAAGAACACTCTTTCAGTCCATATTAAAATCTTAGGCCACTTCACAGTTAAGTTCATTATACCTGACTCTAACATTGACTTGTAAGGCTGAGTTCACACTTTAGTTTTTTGGTCAGTTTTTGACCCTTAATTGACCAAATAAGTGAAGTTTGAATTGAGTCTAAGGGACCATATGTGTTTTGTGGTCCACAAAATAGGGATCTTCAAAAAAAAAGTATGACATCCATGTGACATCAGTGTTAAATCCTTTTTTTGCTGATTCATTGTAACAATGCATGTCCTTGTACACAATATAGACAAGAGTAGGACATTTTTTACTGTTTAGTGCAACAGATTTGCAGACATACAGATAGGAAATGCACACTCATTTCTTTTTTTTGCTGTTCCATTGAAATGAATGGTTCCACATACGGGCCCCATGTTCTATGACAGACAGGTGACAGGCGTCATTCTTAGGGCCCATGCACATGACAATATGTTTTTTCCGTGTTCATTCTGTTTTTTTTTTTTTTTTTGCGGCTTGTATGCGGAACCATTCACTTCAATCTGTCTGCAAAAAAAAAATCGGTGTGCATTCCGTTTCCATAAGTCCACATGTTTGTTCCGCAAAAAAGACAGAATGTGTCCCATTCTTGTCTGCTTTACAGACAAGGATAGTTATTGTTACAATGGATCCACACAAAAAAACAAAAAAAAAAAAAAACTGTGCACTACGGATATCACTTGAATGTCATCCGTATTTTTTTGCTCATCTCTAGTAGTGGCAATAGGGGATTGTCAACAGAAAATAGCACCTGCAGTGGTGCTGGCAGCAGCAGCCATGTGGTACAAATTATGATGTTAGGAAGACAGAAAGCAAAGAGGCATGATGCTAGCAACTGCAGCACTGTGGCACAGAACATGAGGGTAGGCAGGCAGACAGAGGCAGTGGCAAGATGGGGCACTGTCAGCAAGAGCAAATCTATTCATCGGTCTCGGTGGAGGAGTTTGAAAATTGTCAGGAATCCAGCCTCATTCATTTTGACAAAACTCATGTTTTGGACACTGGCGGAGGACAATTTGGTCTGTTTAGGTGTCACAACTAGTGTTGAGCGGAGTGAGCACCGGATCATAGATCCAAAGTCACTTTGGTCAAAACTTTGTCTAAGTGTTGTACGGAGATCTGTGTCCGTACAGCCTTTAACCTCTTAAGGACGAAGGGCGTACATGTACGCCTTCGTCCGCACTTCTAAAGATGGCGCCCGCTCCCGCGCGTGAGCGGGCGCCGAGCTGCGGGTAAAAGCTTGATTCATCAAGCTGACACCCGCAGCTCATGTCCGTGACCGGCAGCGATGCCGATCGCGGACATTTAACCTCAGATGCCGTGGTCAATCCTGACCACGGCATCTGATCACGCAAAACCGAAAGTTTCACTTTGGTTTTGCTCCGGCTCCCTGATGGCCACAAGGGGAGCCGGAGCATGCATGTAGTACCCTAGGTTTCTGTGAATGAAACCTAGGGTACTACATAGTATTCCTATGGAGCCTATGACTGTAATAGGCTCCATAGGAAATATGCGATTTTCTCATATATTCCAATGCTATTGCATTGGAATATATGAGAATAGCAATCTGATGATTGCATCTTATAGTTCCCTATGGGAACTATAAGAAAGTGGTACAAAAAAAAAAAAGTTTAAAAATAAAAATTAAATAAAAATATAAAAATTCAAATCACCCCCTTTCCCCAAAATGAAAATAAAATAAATAAAAAATAAAAATATTACACATAATGGGTGTCGCAATGTGCGAAAACGCCCATACTATAATAATATTAAAAATATTCACCATACGGTAAACATAAAACGGAAAGAAAGCGTCCAAATGGCTAATTCGCCATTTTTGGACACTTCATTTCCTAAAAAAATGAATAAAAAGTGATCAAAACATCATACGCACCCCATAATGGTATCAATTAAAAGTTCATATTGCCCCTCAAAAATGAGCCCCTACACTGCTCCATACGCATAATTACAAAAAAGTTATAGGGGTCAAAACATGGCGACAAAAAAATAAAATAAAAAATTCCCACTTTTAATTTTTTTTCACTATCAAAACGCAAGAAAAACTATACATATTAGGTATTGCCGGATTCGTACTGACCTGAAGAATAAAATTAACCAGTCAGTTTTATCGCAAATCGAACGTTGTAATTTAAAAACCCGTAAAACTGTGGTGAAATTGCTTTTTTTGCAATTTCACCCCATTTGGAATTTTTTCCGTTTCCCACTACATCACATGCAAAAATAAATGGTAGCGTTAAAAAGTACAACTTGTCCCGCAAAAAATAAGCCGTCATATGGCTATGTGAGCGGAAATATAAAAATGTTATGGCTTTTGGAAGGCAGGGAGCGCAAAACAAAAACGCAAAAATCCCAAAACCCCCGGTCCTTAAGGGGTTAAATGTATGGGTTTCGGAGAGGTGAAATTCATAATAAATTCAGACTTTGATTTTTAAACCTGAAAAACATTTTAAAACTTGAATCCGAAGTCGGCTTTGGTACCAGCTGGTACCTCTGTACCGAAGCCGACGTCGGATTCAAGTTTTAAAATGCTTTTTAAGCTTAAAAATTGAAGTCTAAAGTTATCCACCAAAGTCACGGAGATAACGAATCTCACCTCCCCAGTGCCCCTACATTTCAATGCTTTGTGGAGACTCAGTACAGCATTCAAATGATTTTTTGACCAAAGCAACTTTGGAATATGGTCTGAAACTCATTTTACTCAACACTAGTCACAACGCCCTCAGCTATGATGAAAACTAGAAACATCCAAAGTCGATTCGCATAAAACCTCATTCTAATAATGTATAGGCCGAGTGCTCCGTACAGTATTAGAATGTCTTGGCTCAGATGAGCCAAAGTTAATACTTTGCGAAGTCTCGTGAGACTTTGCATAATAACTTCTTAAATCTATTTCTACTGTAAAAAAAAAAAAAAAAAAACATTTCTCAAACTTGGGTTTGGTTCCAAGGTACCAATTGTAACCAAACCTGAGTTCGGGAATTTTTTTTTTTTTAGAGTAGAAATTGATTTATGAAGTTAAATCATAGGAGCCAATACATTCTAATACTGTACGGAGCGCTCACACCGTTTAGTATTCAAACAAAGTATTATGCTAATCGACTTTGGATGTTTCATCAGAAGTTGATTCGCTCATCCCTACTGAAAACCCACTCTGATATGACACTGGAGGTTTGCAACAGGGACACAAAAATACAATACTTAATCATGCTGTTAATTCTGTGGGTGACCTATAGCTATTTTCTGGGGTGCAAAACACCTCCTTTACCTTTGTGACATAGAAATAGAACAGTTAATCAGTCTGGTAATTTTCTGGGTGACATAAATCCATTTTCTGGGGAGCAAAACACCTCTTTTGCATCTGTGACACTGTAATAGTATAGTTAATCAGTCTGTTATTTCTGTTGGTGACACAAACCCATTTTTGGTTCAAAAGAAACATAAGCAGCACTCCAAGCCACTTAGTGGATAAGAAACCCATTTTTAGTGCAAAACACCTCCTTTGCATACGTGACACAGAAATAGAATATTTAATATGTGTGTTAATTCTGACAGTGACATACACCCTTTCTTTGGGGTGCAAAACACCTCCTTTGCATCCGTCACACTGTAATAGCATAGTTAATCAGTCTGTTAATTCTGTGGCTGACATAAGCTGATTTTGGGGTTGCAAAACACCTACTTGGCATCCATCACAATGTAATAGAATAGTTAATCTGTATGTTATTTCTGTCAGTGTCATAAACCCCTTTTTGGGGGTGCAAAACACCTCCTGTGCATCTGTGACACTGTAATAGAATAGTTAAACAGTCTGTTACTTTTGTGGGCGTAACAGCAGTTCCAGTGAACATACACCAGCCTGTTTGTACCGTAGAGTGCATAGCGTTGTTGTTTTTTACATACACACTTTAGCAGCCAATAATACCCTATTAGATACGCAAAGAGGAATTGAGGGGTGGGTTGGCTGCCGTCTATATAGGCTCAGAGGCCCAAAGTAATATTTTTAATTTATCTGCGTTTGTATGAATTTAGGCAGGGTCTTACATACCCTCCCCTTTTAACGTATATCTAATAAACTTTGAAATATTATTTCGTTTACAACGTTTCTATCCACTGTGACTATGTTATATCTATGAAATGTAACCTATATCATCTGTTCAGTGTTCATTTAATTTTGTGGGTACCCTCAAAGAATGAGGAGAGCATCAAATAAGGGATTTGGCCGTGGTTGTGGTGCTGCTGATGGTAGTAGAATTCCTGCTGCAGGGAGAGGACATTGTCAATCTGTGCCAGCTATGAGCCCAAATGAGACACCATCCTCTAGTGCACGCAGGCAAAAGGACATTGTGCGTCATTTTGTAGGCCCGAATACCGCTGTACGAATGGTGATGCCAAAACATTTCGAGGCGGTATTAGATTGGATGGCTGACAGTGCCTACAGTTCCTGCACATTGTCTTCTACCCAGTCCCCTGCGAAAAGTACAGATTTGGCACTGGTGGCCCATAGGCATCTGTCTTCCACCTCAGCCCCGTGCACAGCCAAGCAGTCTGAGCTCCTTGTCATGCAGCAGTCACTTATGCTTTTTGATGACACTGCTGGTGGGGGTTTCATGGGCCAACCACCTTGCCCTGCCCCAGAAGTGACAGAGATTGAGTGCACTGTTGCCCAACCACTTATGTTTGAGGATGAGGACATGAGAAGACCACCACAGCACGTGTCTGATGATGATGACGAAACACAGGTGCCAACTGCTGCGGCTTTCTGCAGTGTGCAGACTGGAAAGGAGGGCAGGGGTGTGGAGTGGATGGAACATGATGTGGAGTATGATGAGGTCCTAGACTCCACATGGAATCAAGGTCATCCGAGTGACGTGTGCAGTTCGGAGGAAGAGGCGGGGGTTAGAGGCACCGCCAGCCTCACTTCACAAGAGGGAGCAGAGTGCAAAACCACAGAGGCTGGCCCCTACTAAGTATGCCTGCTACTGCTGAGAGACAGGACACAATAAAGCCAGCTCAAAGGAGTTCCCTGGTGTTGCAGTTCTTCAGGCAATGTGCTGACATCAATACACAGGTGGTTTGCACACTGTGGAGTCAGAGCCTGAAGTTACTTTGCATTTGTATGACTGGCAGTTGACAGGCATCTCTCTCAGAATCGCTTCATACTTCACTTATTTAGTCAGTTATCAGGCCAAAATTGACCAAATAACTCAAGTGTGAACTCAGTCTTACAGGTCAATGTTATTGTCAGGTATAAAGAACCGTGCAGTAGCCCAAGATTCTACTTTAGAGTGAAAGAGCGCAGTGTTTATTTTGTCATTCTTCTCATCTGTCATACGAACAGATCATGTCTTTTAAGCATCTGCTGTCACAATGTCAGCATTTGCTGAGTAATCCATCAGTATTGCTAAGGCAAAAAAAAAAAAAAACACAAGAGTGGACCTAAAACAGAGATGACATGTGATTGGAATATTTGCATGTCTTCTGAGTTTTGCATCGACTCCTGCTTTTGGCTTCCAAATCATGAGCATATCCTGATGCAAAACGGGGACCATGTGATACAGGCCTTACGGATGATCCAAAGATAGGATCCATTGTGTTTACTATTTTTCCATCCTTCTGACAGATCAAAAGAAGGGCAAAATAAATAGTGATGTCAGCAATGCCAAACAGGAACGATAGTGGCTCAGTCATAGAATGGTGAGGTGGCAACCGCAGATGAGTCAACATAGTGGCCCAGTTACATTATTAGGAGTGTGGGAACTGCATAAAGAGTCAACACAGTGGCCCAGTCATAGAGTAGCGAGGTGGCAATTGCATGAGGTGTCAACATAGTGGCCCCATCATAGAGTCAGGAGGGTGACAACTACATGAGGAGTTATTGCAGTGGATTTATCACAGAACGAGGTAAGGGACAACCATATGTGGAGTTAACATAGTGGAACCGTCACAGAGTGGTGAGGGTGGCAAATGCATGATGAATCAACACAGTGGCCCAGTAACAGAGTGGTAAGGGTGGAAAACACTTGAAGAGTCAACACAGTGGCCCAGATACAGTATGGGGAGGGTAGCAACCGTATAAGAAGTCAACACATTGGCCCAGTCACAGAGTGGTGAAGGTAGAAAATGCATGAGGAGTCAACACAATGGTCAATCACAGAGTGGTGAGGGTGGCAAATTCATGAGGAGTCAACACAGTGATCTAGTCACAGATTGGTGAGTGTGGCAAATGCATGAGGAGTCAGCATAGTGACCTAGTTAAAAAGTGGTGAGGGTGTCAACCGCGTGAGAAGTCAAACAGTGGCTCAGTTACAGAGTCGTAAGGACTGCAAACTCATGAGGAGTCAACACAGTGGCCCAGTCACAGGGTGGGCGGCAACAGCAGTGGCAATAACAGTACAAGATGGTGGGTGGCAATAGGAGAAAATGGCAACAGAGGCAGCAGGTGTGTGTCATCAGTCGGGAGAGAGCATCAAATTAGTGGGTGAAGCAGGTGGCCTGAAGAAAGGGATCTCTTTTCACAAAGTTTGGGTGTGGTACCCAGAATTATCTAGTTTGGTGCAACAGGCACTGGGTTATGGAAATCCTGGCTAATCTAAGCCTGATTCATCTTCACAAAAGTCAGTCTCTCAACACTTTGGTTTTAAAGAAGTGTTGGTTGAGCACCTAAGTGCTCAGGTGCTCGAATAGAACACCTCGAACATTAAACCAGGCACCCCCTGGTCTGATGAGGGGAGGGTGTCTGGTTCACAGGAAAAGGTCAGAAATTGATAGACACACCACTGAAATGGTTTGGGAACAGCATGGGGAGGATGTCTGGATGCATCTTTGACTCCCAGGCCGCTGCTGGGAACCATGTTGTCCGAGTAGTATGCCACTTTTACAGACTGACAATAATACGCACAAAACCAAAGATAAAATCGCTTTTAGAGGAAGAATTGTTAGGAAACATTCCTTCCTCTATATTTACTTGAATTACCAGGAAGAGGCACTCCGATACAACCTGTATATCACATAAAGCAGGCCCTCATTCATAATGTGGTACAATTGTTCAGGTAGTCGGACTCCTACACTCATAAAACCTATGCATTAATAGGGATGTCCCGAAATATTCGCCGGCGAACAGTTCCCGGTGAACATCGCTTGTTCGCCGCGGCGGGCGAGCATTTGCGATGTTCGGTCCGCCCCCTAATTATTATCATTGAGCAAACTTTGACCCTGTACCTCACAGTCAGCAGACACATTCCAGCCAATCAGCAGCATACCCTCCCTCTCAGACCCTCCTATCTCATGAACAGCATCCATTTTAGATTCATTCGAAAGGTGCAGTCTTAGTGAGAGGAGGGAGAGTGTAGTTGCTGCTGATTTAATAGGGAAATCGATAGCTAGGCTAGTGAATTCAGTGTCCACTCCAGTCCTGAAAGACTCATCTGGTCTCTGCTGTAAGGACAGCGTCCTGACAGCACCCCAAAAAGCCCTTTTTAGGGCTGCAACATTAGTCTGCTTTTTTTTTTTCTCCATATATATATTGCAGTTGCCTGGCCTGCCTGTGTGTAAGGAGCTGCAGGCCCACAGACTGTAGTGTGCCCACTGCCAGTGCCCACCCCTGTCTTACCGTGTGGCACAGGACTTTGCATCAAAAAAAGGCATTTCATTTTTACACTTTAGTGTAATTTCAGTTGCTTGCCTGCTAGTGTGTGTCAGGCCGACTTCCACAGACTGTAGTGTGCCCACTGCCAGTGCCCACCCCTGTCATCCCGTGTGGCACAGGACTTTTCATCCAAAAAAGGCATTTCATTTTTACACTTTAGTCTAATTTCAGTTGCTTGCCTGCTGCCAGTGTGTGTCAGGCCGACTTCCACTGACTGTAGTGTGCCCACTGCCAGTGCCAACCACTCATACAGGGTGGCACAGTAGCTTGCCGATAAATAAAGCATTTAATTTTTACACATTAGTCTAATTTCAGTTGCTTGCCTGCTGCCAGTGTGTGTCAGGCCCACTTCCACTGACTGTATTGTGCCCACTGCCAGTGCCAACCACTGATATCGGGAGGCACAGTAGCTTGCCGATAAATAAGGCATTTAATTTTTACACATTAGTCTAATATCAGTTGCTTGCCTGCTGCCAGTGTGTGTCAGGCCCACTTCCACAGACTGTAGTGTGCCCACTGCCAGTGCACACCACTTATACTGTGTGGCACAGGACTTTGCATCAAAAAAAGGCATTTAATTTTTACACTTTAGTGTAATTTCAGTTGCTTGCCTGCTGCCAGCGTGTGTCAGGCCGACTTCCACAGACATGTTGAAATTCAACACTCCTAATGTTCGACCGCCTGCTCCAACAAGAAAAAGCTGTCAACGAGTATTTGTATGACCAGGGTGCTAGGACTGCCTCTGCGGAGCTGGGAATTTTTTTGCCACGTTACTGGACACTCATGCGCAATGCCTGTAGGCTCATGCGTCCTTTTGAGGAGGTGACAAACCTAGTCAGTCGCATCGAAGGCACCTTCAGCGACCTCATCCCATTTGTTTTCTTCCTGGAGCGTGCCCTGCGAAGAGTTCTGGATCAGGCTGTAGATGAGCGTGAAGAGGAAGAGGAAGAGTTGCGGTCACCATCACCACCAGAAACAGCCTTGTCATAATGGCTTGCCGGACCTGCGGCAACGCTGGAAGAGGAGTATGAGGAAGAGGAGTCAGAGGAGGAATGTGGCGGCTTTGAGGAGGAGGAAGACCAACCACAGCAGGCACCCCAGGGTGCTCGTTGTTGTCACCTATCTGGGACCCATGGTGTGGTACGTGGCTGGGGGGAAGAACAGCCCATCAATGACATCAGTGAGGACGAGGAACGGGAAATGAGAAGCTCTGCATCCAACCTTGTTCAAATGGGGTCTTTCATGCTGTCATGTCTGTTGAGGGACCCACGTATAAAAAGGATGAAGGAGAACAACCTGTACTGGGTGGCCACGCTACTAGACCCCCGGTATAAGCAGAAAGTGGCTGAAATGTTACCAAATTACCGAAAGTCGGAAAGGATGCAGCAGTTCAAAACCAAACTAAAAAATATGCTTTACACAGCTTATAAGGGGGATGTCACAGCACAACGGGAATCTAACAGGGGAAGAGGTGAGTGTAATCCTCCTCCTACCACGGCGGCAAGGACTGGACGATTTACAGATGTGTTGTTGATGGAGGACATGCAGAGCTTTTTCAGTCCTACTCATCGCCACAGCCCTTCGGGATCCAGCCTTAGAGAACGACTCGACCGACAGGTAGCAGACTACCTCGCCTTAACAGCAGATATCGACACTCTGAGGAGCAATGAACCCCTTCACTACTGGGTGTGCAGGCTTGACCTGTGGCCTGAGCTATCCCAGTTCGCGATAGAACTTCTGGCCTGCCCTGCTTCAAGTGTCCTGTCAGAAAGGACCTTCAGCGCAGCAGGAGGCATTGTCACTGACAAGAGAAGTCGCCTCGGTCAAAAAGTGTTGATTACCTCACCTTCATAAAGATGAATGAGGCATGGATCCCGAAGGGACTGACAGTGGGGATACGCTTGATTAACAAAAGGCCTGATTACATGCCTTGGCCTCAAAATGGTCCCCACGCTGCTGTATTTAATGTCTGCATACCGGATGACTTTCGTGAATTCTCCGCCACCAACTAGGGTTCAAGCCGCAATGTTTTAGTCACTTTTCTGCCTGGAAAACATCAATTTTTCCGGCCGCTGCTACAATAGGGGCAGCAACAATGCCATTATTTTTCAGGCATGTGTACATGCCTAATTTTTCTGTCCTATGGTGCAGCACTGTGGCTGCAAAAACAAACCAAAAAAAAAGGCACATACAAGTGTCAATTCCCCTTCGTGATCGTTACCTTGTTGTGGTGAAGGGGCTTGCGTATCACAATGAAGCAATCATCACCTCTATGAGTGTGTTGGCAATGTTGCCACCCCAGATGATAAAACCGTTGCTTCATTATGGTCAGACCAAAAGCGATCGTACGGCTGGATAATATTTCATAGAAAAAACATTAATTTACCTTTTTTCTTTAAATGTTGTATGGGTTTTTTAATACATAAAATAAAAAATCATAATAAAGTCTCTTAATAGTTTATTAGAAATGATGCAGACAATTAAAAAAATCCCCATCAATTCCAATACAAAGCAAGTACAGAGCTCTGAACTAAATTATTTCATGATGTCGTAATGGTTCGCTAATTCGACAATGGTTAATCAATTCGACACACGTCCCGGATAGGGTACGTAACAGGGATTAAACTGATAGGAATAGTACTAGTTAAGACACCACTCATATAGGGTGTCACAGCACATTGCTCTGTGCACGCGCAGTGCCCCAATTTGGGAGTAAGAGGACCGACCAAGCTGCTTTCTCCATCTCCCGGTTCCTAAAATCAATTCAGTTTGGTGTATAAGAGTTTGGTCTGTCACTGTGAAGGCAGTCGAAGGTACCCGACCTAAATTTTTTTTCACAAAAGGCAATCCCTGATATGGGACGTAACAGGGATTAAACTGATGAGAATAGTACTACAGAAAAAACCACTCATATCGGGTGTGACAGTAAAGTGCACGGCGCAGACGCAGTCACCGTGGATAAAAACAAAGGGGAGGGAGCCAGCGTTTTATTAACCATCTCCCCGTTCGAAAAATCAATTCAATAAATGGACCCCAGATTGGGGACGTTAGAGGGATTAAACTGATGAGAATAGTATTACAGAAAATACCACTCATATCGGGTGTTACAGTAAATTGCACGGCGCAGACGCAGTGACCGTGGAATAAAACAGAGTGGAGGGAGCAAGCGTTTTTTTAACCATCTCCCCGTTCGAAAAATCTATTCAATTCACCTTTTGGGGACCCTTGGTGTTGTACGTGGCTGGGTGGAGGAAGAAACCTTCAATGACATCACCGGGACGTGGCTAGCTTGGTATCCAACCTTGTGCAAATGGGGAGTTTGCTGTTGTGCAAATGAACTGTTTGCGGTTGTTTGCGGTGCATTAAAAGGGGAGTTTGGTCTGTCAATGTCTGTGAAGCGGCCGTAACCCTTATCAATACAACCCCGTAACCCTTATCGATGTAACCCTGATCGATACAACATCATACCTGATTGTATACACACACTAGATGTTTTAAACCACGTTGTTCCAAAAAATGTAGGATTGTTAGGTGATTTATGCCCTTTATGGATTAAAACCCAACTCTGCGTCAACTATATAATTTTCCATGGAAGTTTTGCCGTGGATCCCCCTCCGGCATGCCACAGTCCAGGTGTTAGACCCCTTGAAACAACTTTTCCATCACTATTGTGGCCAGAAAGAGTCCCTGTGGGTTTTAAAATTCGCCTGCCTATTGAAGTCTATGGCGGTTCGCCCGGTTCGCACGTTCGCGAACATTTGCGGAAGTTCGCTTTCGCCATTCGCGAACGGAAAATTTTATGTTCACGACATCACTATTGTCTAAAATCTATTCAATACACGTCCCCTAATAGGTAATGTAACAGGGATTAAACTGTAACAGGGATTAAACTGAAGAGACAGAGGGGATATGATAGAAACTTTTAAATACATAAAGGGAATCATTACGGTAAAAGAGGAGAGAATATTTAAAAGAAGAAAAACTGCTACAAGAGGACATAGTTTTAAATTAGAGGGGCAAAGGTTTAAAAGGAATATCAGGAAGAATTACTTTACTGAGAGAGTAGTGGACGCATGGAATAGCCTTCCTGCAGAAGTGGTAGCTGCAAATACAGTGAAGGAGTTTAAGCATGCATGGGATAGGCATAAGGCCATCCTTCACATAAGATAGGGCCGGGGGCTATTCATAGTATTCAGCATATTGGGCAGACTAGATGGGCCAAATGGTTCTTATCTGCCGACACATTCTATGTTTCTATTAGAATAGTACTACTTAACATACCACTGATATAGGGTGTCACAGTACATTGTGTGGCGCACGTGCAGTGCCCCAAATTGGAAGTAAGAGGACCGACCAATCATCTTTTTCCATCTCCCGGTTCCTAAAATCTATTCGATACACGTCCCTAGATAAGGGACTTAACAGGGATTAAACTGATAAGAATAGTACTAGTTAACACACCAATCATATAGGGTTGCACAGTACATTGCAAGGCGCACGTGCAGTGCCCGAAATTGGAAGTAAGAGTAACGACCAAGCTTCTTTTTCCATCTCCCGGTTCCTAAAATCTATTCGATACACGTCCCCAGATAAGGGACGTAACAGGGATTAAACTGATAAAAATAGTACTACTGATTACTGAACACACCACTCATATAGGGTGGCACAGTACATTGCGCGAGGAAGAGACCTTCAATGACGCTAGTGAGGACAAGGAACGGGACATGGCTAGCTTGATATCCAACATTGTGCAAATGGTGAGTTTGCGGTTGTGCAAATAAACTGGGGGGTTTGGTCTGTCACAGTTTGGTCTGTCACTGTAAAGCGGGCGTAACCCTTACACTACCTGATCGATACAACATCATACCTGATCGTATACACACACTGGATGTTTTAAAGCACGTTATTCCAAACAATTTAGGAATGTTAGGTGATTTATGCCTTTTATGGATTAAAACCCAACTCTGCGTCAACTATGTAATTTTCCATGGAAGTTTTGCCATGGATCCCCCTCCGGCATGCGACAGTCCAGGTGTTAGTCCCCTTGAAACAACTTTTCCATCACTACTGCGGCCAGAAAGAGTCCCTGTGGGTTTTAAAATTCGCCTGCCTATTAAAGTCTATGGCGGTTCGCCCGGTTCGTGAACATTTGCGGAAGTTCGCATTCGCCGTTCGCAAACGGAAAATTTTATGTTTGCGGCATCTCTATGCATTAAGTGAAAGGTCTGCCAAAAATTACAAGAACTGGCACTCAAATACACCCTTTATTACATACAAGGGGCGTGTCATACAAACCCTTGATATTATGATTGATGGCCTGCTGGTAACCCGCTAAAACATTAGGGGTAAGGGTCTGAGGCTGAGCTGACCCTTTAAAATATTAGGATTAAGGGCAGCCTAATAAGCATGTTGATATGATGGAGGAGGAGGAGGAGGAGGAGGAGGAGAAAAGGGAGATTCAACCATATACCCTTTTTAATGGTGGAAGGGTTGCATGGGAATACAGTGTATTCCATACAACATAAAAGCATACTTTAGAGTGCCTTTATGTTTCAGTTGCTTTTCTCTGGTGGAGTTGAGAAGTCAGGGGCAATCTAGGCCTTGTTCATTTTTAAAAGAGTCAACCGGTTAACCTCTTAAAGACACAGTCATATTTCTCCCTAAGGACCAGGCCATTTTTTTGCAAATCTGACGTGTGTCACTTTATGTGGTGATAACTTCAAAACACTTTTACTTATCCAGGCCATTCTTTTTTCATCATATATTGTACTTCATGGCAGTCATAAAATTGAGTAAAAAAAGTTCATTTTTAATTTATAAAAAAATACCAAATTTACCTGAAATTTGAAAAAATTTGCAAATTTCATAGTTTCAATTCCTCTACTTCTATTATACATAGTAATACCTCCAAAAATAGTTACATTACATTCCCCATATGTCTTTTTCATGTTTGCATTATTTTGCGAATGCCATTTTATTTTTTGGGGACGTTACAAGGCTTAGAAGTTTAGAAGCAAATCTTGAAAATTTTCAGAGAATTTCCCAAACCCACTTTTTAAGGACCAGTTCAGGTCTGAAGTCACTTTGTGAGGCTTACATAATAGAAACCACCCAAAAATGACCCCATTATAGAAACTACACCCCTCAATGTATTCAAAACACACTATATATGGCAAATGGAGATTTTTTTTTTTTAGAATTTCGATATTTTGGCACATTTTCCATTTTAATCAATTTTTTCCAGTAGCAAAGCAAGGGTTAACAGCCAAGCAAAGCTCAATATTTATTGCTCTGATTCTGTAGTTTGCAGAAACACCCCATATGTGGTCATAAATTGCTGTATGGCCAAACGGCAGGGCATAGAAGGAAGGGAACGCCATCTGGTTTCTTGAAGGCAGATTTTGATGGGCTGGTTTATTTACTCCATGTCCCATTTGAAGCACCCCTCATGCACCCCTAGAGTAGAAATTCAAAAAAGTGACTTCATCTAAGAAATTACACCCCTCAAGGTATTCAAAACTGATTTTACAAACTTTGTTAACCCTTTAGATGTTCCACAATGTTAGAATTTAGATTTTTTTGCAATTTTTCCATTTTAATCCATTTTTCCAGTACCAAAGCAAAGGTATACAGCCAAACTAAACTGAATATTTATTGCTCTGATTCTGTAGTTTACAGAAACACCCCATATGTGATCCTAAACTACTGTACGGGCACATGGCAGAGCGCAGAAGGAAAGGAACACCATATGGTTTCTGTAAGGCAGATTTTGCTGGAGTGGTTTATTTACCCCATTATCTCATTTGGAGCCCCACTGATGCACCTCTAGAGTAGAAACTCCCAAAAAGTGACAACATTTAAGATACTACACCCCTCAAGGTATTCAAAACTGATTTTACAAACTTTGTTAGCCCTTTAGGTGTTCCACAAGAGTTATAGGCAAATGGAGATGAAATTTCAGAATTTCTATTTTTTGGCAAATTTTCCATTTTAAACCATTTGTTCCAGTAACAAAGCAATGGTTAACAGCCAAACAAAACTCAATATTTATTGCCCTGATTCTGTAGTTTATAGAAACACCAATTAACTACCTGAATAGACGCTTAACATAAAATTCACTTTATATAAAAACATTTTGGGGTTAAAAAGCCTATTACATTGTATATCAGGTAATTCGGATACTAACAAAAATGGAGAGGGCTTTAATAAATAACCATCCATATATGAGGAATCCGATTGAAAAGATATCCCTTGTAGTGGCCAAGTTGCGGCTATCTTTTATAGCCAGCACATAAGCCACTAGTGGGTATGATACTCTAGAGCAGCAGAGGCTAGTGAGCTGTTGAACCTCACTCTCGATAACGCCACTACCAAATAGACCTGAGTATCAACCATACGGCATAAACATGCACTGTTAGGTAATAAATGCAGTGCCGCTCACAAGCCGTGCGTGCGATCTCGAGCTGACTACTACACACACGCACACTGTATACATGTGTTGAATATACAGGCACACTTCGTACAAACGATCAACGCATTTCAACAGGGCCAAGCTGTAGCCCTGAATCCTCAGGGGCATTAATATTTGTATATAGTGTTAGCAACAAATTTGCCAAGCACCTTTTGCGTGCATGGCGTCCGGTGCTATGATGGCATTGTTGGAATTTATTCTGTATGCATTTTATCTGGATATGTATCAATTCCACCACTTAGCCCTACTACTTTGATGAATTAATTAACATACATGGTTTTTCTTTGTGCTTTTTTTAATGCTGATATGCTGTTGAATTGTATATTGTCATCTGACATTTGAGATGTTTACATAGTCCTGCACAGTTTGTCACTCTTAATGGTCTCCTTCTATGGACTCTGTGGTATGTGAATACTACCGTAGTTATTTTTCCCTATGTGGTTTGATGACCTTGCAGTGACTATAGTCACGTCAAATAAATACATAATACCTATACACGGTCTATGACACATTTCTTCTTGGTGTCCCAGAAGCTATCTGATCTGGATCTTTAGATTTGCAACGAATTATGTCCCCAAATATTATGATTGCACGTTAGGTGCGCTGCTCCAGGCTAGATAGATGAATAGATCTGGGGGCGGTTGGTACGTCGGATGAATGATATTCACCGGCAATATGTTCCACCCTCCCCATCAGGAGACACGCCTGGGAGTGTATGGTTTAAGGCTTAAGTACTCAGCGTGTGAGTGGCCGTGCACGGCCATCATAGCGCCGGACGCCATGCACGCAAAAGGTACTTGGCAAATCTGTTGCTAACACTATATACAAATATAAATGCTCCTGAGGATTCAGGGCTACAGATTGGCCCTGTTGAAATGAGTTGAGTGTTTGTGAGAAGTGTTCCTATATATTCAACACATATATACAGTGTGCGTGTGTGTAGTAAGAGTGCGATCGCAGCGCTTGTCAGCGGGACTTCGAGCTGACAGACAGTCAGCGCACAATTGCATGCTCGTTAGCGGCGTGTGAGCAGCACTGTGTCTATTACCTAACAGTGCATGTTCATGCCGTGTGTTAGCTGGTTGATACTCAGGTTAATTTGGTAGTGGGGCTATCGAGCGTTGGGTTCAACAGCCCATTAGCCTCTGCTGCTTCAGAGTATCATAACCACTAGTGGCTTATGTGCTGGCTATAAAGATAGCTGCAACTTGGCCACTACTAGAGATATTTTTTCAATCGGGTTCCTCATATATGGATGGTTATTAATTAAAGCCCTCTCCATTGTTTAGTATTCTGAATTACCTGATGTACAATACATTAGGCTTATTTAACTCAAATATTTTGGAATAAAGTGAATTTTATGTTAAGCGTCTATTCAGGTATTTAAATGCTCATTCAAAACTGGACTTTCAAATTTATATGGGCACACTGCAGGGTGCAGAAGGAAAGGAACACCGTATGGTTTCTGGAAGGCAGATTTTGCTGGACTGGTTTATTTATACCATGTCCCATTTTAAGCCCCCTTGATGTACCCCTAGAGTTGAAACTCCAAAAAAGCGACCCCATTTTGGAAATGACGAGATAAGGAGGCAGTTTTTTGGGTACTATTTTAGGGTACATATGATTTTTGGTTGCTCCATATTACATTTTTGTGAGGCAAGGTTACAAAAAATAGAAATTCTGAAATTTGATCTCCATTTGCCATAAACTCTTGAGGAACACCTAAAGGGTTAACAAAGTGTGTAAAATCTGTTTTGAATACGTTGAGGGGTGTAGTTTCTTAGATTGTGCCACTTTTATGGATTTTCTACTCTAGGGGTGCATCAGGGGTTCTTCAAATGGGACATGGTGTAATAAAAAAAGGTTATCAAAATCTGCCTTCCAGAAACCATATGGCATTGCTTTCCTTCTGTGCACTGCCGTTTCGTCATACAGCAGTTTATGACCACATATGGGGTGTTTCTATAAACTACAGAATCAGGGCAATAAATATTGAGTTTTGTTTGGCTGTTAAGCCGTGTTAGCACAGTTTTTATTTTATTTTGTTGACTGTGTTCATCTAAGGGGTTAGGTCATGTGTTATTTTTATAGAGCAGATCTTACGGACGCTGCAATACCTTATATGTCTATTTTTTAAAATTTATTTAGGTTTTACACTATAATATCCTTTAAAAAAAACATTTTTTTATCTCCATAGTCTGAGAGTCAGTTTTTTTTTTAAGTTTTTAGCCGATTGTCTTAGGTAGGGGCTCTTTGTGAACTCAAGTGATCTCCTTCTCATATGTGGTGGTTTTGTCCCTCTGTAGTCCCTTTGTGGAAGGCTGCTTTAGATCTAATCAAGGAAGCAACTGAGCTGATGATCCCCTTAACCCCAGAGTTAACCATTCTAGGTACAGGCTTGTGTGATAATCCTCACGATGTTAGGTGTGTGGTTTTAGATGATTGCTAGACATTAGAAACTGTCTCATATGCCCCCCAATTATCACATGCATTGTGAACTCACCTTTGCACTTTGCTTGCTGTCCAGGATAAGGTCCCATAGTCAGTGGCCGCCCTGGCTTTCTAGCGAGTTTGCCACTCAGCCACTTAGCCATTATTGAGGTTATTCTCATATTGTGTAATCCCCTATCAGTTCATATTATTTCATTTTGCTCCATGTGATATCTTGTAAGGTGAGGCGACTTTTCCTAGCTGACTTACCTTTAATTTGTGCTTGAGTCCTAGTAGAGCTTTTTGTATTTCTTATTTGTCTTTGTGTGCTTTTTACTCTTTTTCATTCTTCTTTTTTATTGTGTAAGAAAATGTATTTTCATGAAAAAGTAAATAAATTATTAAACATATAAAAGCTTTTCTTTCGGCAGCCCAGTATTTTTTAAATGGTTCATTATTGGATACACATAATGTAAAACATTTATTATTTGTTGAGGGTATTAAAAAAAAACAGAAACTATGCAATGTTATTTTTATTTTATTTTTTATTTTTTGGGGGGTGGGCATTTTTAAAGCATTTATTCTGCCTTATAGTCTCTGACTCTTGCTAATTTGGGGAAATAAAAACACTGATGATTTTGTGATACTGCTTCCCAGACAATATTAGAAATTTAGGAAAATGGGTTCAACCTTGTCAGGATTCAAATTTAAGAGACGAGTGATGGTAAAGCTGGTAAAGATAATAAATCAATATTTTTTTTATTTTAATCTTAATAATGGAATACTGTACATTACTTCTAAGAGCTCAGGGAAAAGCTATGAGCTCATTTCATGTTCTTTTTTGGATTAAACCTTAGGAGACATGGGACATGAAAACAACCACATCTCCATAGACTTACACACAATATAAATGTGTGTAAAACTTCACCATACAGTTTCTATTCTGTGAGTAAATGCTGTCACGTCATTTTATAGAAACTGCGAAAACTGAAGATTTACTCAGCCTTGATGATAACAAGTAAATGGAAATATTTGATGTAAGTACTGGCAGCAATCCCTGAGGAAGCGAAACAGGATAATTCTCATCTCACTCAGATTCAGATAAATGTGTATTATTAAAATGGCAATTTTCAAATCATATTTACTTATTTATGTTTTATTTAATTTAAAATTCATATTTAGCCGGCCATTGACAATAATTTGGCATATGTTAGAAAATGTTATGAAGGAATAAACTTACTCTCCATGTGTCATTTTGGAAAATGTGGCAATGGTGCAGCCAGATATAAAACTTCACTGTTTTATGTTTTACTGAGGAATTGCTTCTATAATTTAGTTATTATTAGATGTATCTTAGCACTCCAAGCATTTCAATAATTATGGTAGCTGAATAAGCACCCTTTTTAAAGGTTATATATACCTTTAGGGCAATTTAAAAAAATATATATATATATTGCATTGTACTTATTTTGAGCAAAAATTATTTTTTAATTGATCTTTACAAAAAATATGGAGCTCTTTTTCTGTACAGAGCCTACATGCTCTAGATGCACCATTTGAATTTTCTGTCTTTTCCATCTGACCAGGAGCTGATGGGCTCCTTATCTCTGTTCTCTGACCTTATAAACATTATAGCTCAATTCTTATCTTACTGATAAGAATGGGGCTTAAATAAGTGTTTATGACCTCTTTATAGTTTAGCGATAAGGTTTATTAGATTGCATAGTGAAAGTACCACATCACACAGCTAAAAAAACAGCTAACCCTTTTTGACAGAACAGCTCAATATTTTTAATAAAGGCCAATTGAAAATATGATTTTTAGCAAAAACTGAGTAAAATGCAACTATAAACAAACATTGCCTCCAAAGGTGTATATAGACTTTAATGAGTTACATTTAAGTACCTATTTGTCACATACAGTATGTACTGTCCTAGCACGTGACATGAATATGACTGCAAGGAAGAAGAGCCCAACGATAACTGTATGTATTTGTCAGGGAAATTTCTATTGTTGATTTGTCTATATATTTGTAAAATGTGACTTCATAAAAACTCTTTGAACTGCTCAGAGGATTTTTAAAGGCTGAATGGGGAATGTGAGCTGTGGCCCATGGAGCAGGGAGATAATTTGTCATGTATATACCATCCAAGCACTTTACGTGGATCTGACTGCAAGGGGTTTGTCAGCTCGAGGTTGCTCAGTTTTTGAGTAGCGTTAACTGAAAGCTTATCAATATCAAACCTAAAGTTCTGTGGAGCAAATTCCATCGACCAAGAGTAAGGTGTGCGTTTAAAAAATTTATCAGTGACATACAGTGTACTTTTTCAATAGACGGTGTCATCTTTTGACAGTGACATTACCAGGGGACATCTACAGTGTACCGTGTGTGTTAAATTTTTTTATCAGTGACATACCGTGTACTTTTTCAATAGACATCTTGTAAGAGTGACATTACCAAGTCCACATCTAAAGAGTAAGGTGTGCGTTTAAAAAATGTATCAGTGACATACCATGTACTTTTTCAATAGACGGTGTCATCTTGTGACAGTGACATTAACAGGCCAACATCTAAAGTGTAAGGTGAGCATTTAAACAATTTATCAGCGAAATACAGTGTACTTTTTCAATAGACTGTGTCCACTTCTTAGAGTGACATTACCAGGCCCTCACCTAAAGTGTAAGGTGTGCGTTTACAAAATTTATCAGTGACATACAGTGCACTTTTTCAATAGACGGTGGCATCTTGTGACAGTGACATTACCAGGGATACATCTACAGTGTACCGTGTGCGTTTAAAAAATGTATCAGTGACATACACTGTACTTTTTCAATAGACGGTATCATCTTATTAGATTGACATTACCAGGCCAACATCTAAAGTGTAAGGTGTGCGTTAAAACAATTTATGTGTGACATACAGTGTACTTTTTCAATAGACGGTGTCATATTGTGAGAGTGACATTACCAGGACAACATCAAAGTGTAAGTTGTGTGTTTAAAATATTTATCAGTGATGTACAGTGTACTTTTCAATAGACAGCGTCATCTAGTGAGAGTAACATTACCAGGTGGACATATAAAGTGTAAGGTGTACTTTTTCAAGTGACATCACCAGGCCAACATCTAAAGTGGATGTGCTTTTAAAAAATTTATCATTCACATACAGTGCACTTTTTCAATAGACGGTATCATCTTGTGAGAGTGACATTACCAGGCCAACATCTAAAGTGTAAAGTGTGTGTCTAAAAAATGTATCAGCTACATTCAATGTACTTTTTCAATAGGCTGTGTCTGCTTCTGAGTAGAGCTGAGCGAACACCGGGAGGTTCGGGTTCGAGAAGTTCGGCCGAACTTTTGGGCACTAAAAAGACTGTAAAATCCCCTGCAAACAAATGTGGATAGGGAAATGACTTAAAATAAAATAAAATAAATAAAAATTAACCAATATTAATTGGCATCTTGGAGGAGGAGCAGGTGGAATAGGAAGCTGGGGTGGCATCAGGTGGGAATGCTATGGGAGTTCTCATCACAGCCAAGAAGGATTCATGCCTGCCTGCAGTGCCACATGCCTCATTCACAGACTCATGGCAACCAGACGGAGGAGAGGTTTATTCAACTTTGGGTTGCCCCGTAAAATAGTGATAAGAATAAAAAAAGAGGATTCAATAAAAAAGTGCCCTGTAGTACAAGAATATATGGTGTAGGGGAGGTAGTTATAAATGTTTATACTGCAAAAGGGATGGACAGGTCATGTGGGATCCATGCCTGGTTCATTTTTATGAAGGTCAGCTTGTCCACGTTGGCTGTGGTCAGTAATGTGTCCACCTGCCCTGCTGGATACAAGTTCAGACAAAATGCTGGCCGCCAGGCAGGCCAGCACCTTTAAGGCATAAAAGGCTAGCTCTGGACACGTGGACAATTTGGAGATCCAGAAGTTGAATGGGGCCGAACCATTAGTCAGTAAGTTGAGGGGTGTGTACACGTACTGTTCAACCATGTTAGTGAAATGCTGCCTCCTGCTAACACGTTCTGTATCAGGTGGTGGTGCAGTTAGCTGTGGCGTGGAGACAAAACTTTTCCACATTTCTGCCATGCTAACCCTGCCCTCAGAGGAGCTGGCCGTGACACAGCTGCATTGGCGACCTCTTTCTCCTCCTCTGCCTTCAACTTGGGCTTCCACTTGTTCCCTTGTGACATTTGGGAATGCTCTCAGTAGTGCATCTACCAACGTGCGCTTGTATTTGCGCATCATCCTATCATGCTCCAGTGCTCCGCCTCCTCCTGGGCCACATCCTCTTCCATCATCGCCCTAAGTGTTTTCTCAAGGAGACATAGAAGTGGTATTGTAACGCTGATAACAGTGTCATTGCCACTGGCCATGTTGGTGGAGTACTCGAAACAGCGCAACAGGGCACACAGGTCCTCGCATGGAGGCCCAGTCATTGGTGGTGAAGTGGTGCTGTTCCGCAGTGCAACTGTCACGTGCATGCTGCAGCTGAAGCTCCACTATGGCCTGCTGCTGCTCGCACAGTCTCTCCAGCATGTGCAAGGTGGAGTTCCACCTGGTGGGCACGTCACATATGAGGCGGTGAGCGGGAAGGCCGAAGTTACGCTGTAACGAGCAGCACCAGGATGTGAACGCCGGAAGCACGCACAGACGGTCCGCACTTTATGCAGCAGCTCTGACATATCGGGGTAGTTGTAAAGGAACTTCTGCACCACCAAATTCAGCACATGCGCCAGGCAAGGGATGTGCGTCAAACCGGCTAGTCCCAGAGCTGCGACGAGTTTTCGCCCATTATTGCATACCACCAGGCCGGGCTTGAGGCCCACTGGCTGCAACCACTCGTCAGTCTGTTGTTCAATTCCCCGCCACAACTCCTGCGTGATGTGCGGCCTGTCCCCCAAACATATGAGTTTCAGAACGGCCTGCTGACGTTTACCTGGGCTGTGCTGAAGTTGGTGTGTGAAGGTGTGTGGCTGACTGGATGAGCAGGTGGAAGCAGAGGAGGAGGAAGCCGAGTAGGAGGAGGAGGCTACAGGAGGCAAAGAATGATGCCCTGCGATACTTGGCGGCGGAAGGACATGCACCAAAGAACTCTCCACCTGGGGCCCAGCCACCACTAAATTTACCCAGTGTGCCATTAGGGAAATATAGCGTCCCTGGCTGTGCTTACTGGTCCACGTATCTGTGGTTAGGTGGACCTTGCCACAAATGGCGTTGCGCAGTGCACACTTGATTTTATTGGATACTTGGTTGTGCAGGGAAGGCACGGCTCTTTTGGAGAAGTAGTGGCGGCTGGGAACAACATACTGTGGGACAGCCATCGCCATCAGCTGTTTGAAGCTGTCCGTGTCCACCAGCCTAAATGACAGCATTTCAAAGGCCAGTAGTTTAGAAATGCTGGCTTTCAGGCCCAGGGCTCGAGGGTGGCTAGGTGGGAAATTATGCTTTCTCTCCAAGGTTTGTGAGATAGAGAGCTGAACGCTGCCGTGTGACATGGTGGAGATGCTTGGTGACGCAGGTGGTGGTGTCGGTGGCACATCCCTCTGCTTGGTGGGCAGCAGGTGCCAACATTACTCCTGAGGCGGAGGAAGAGGCCGAGGCAGCAGCAGAAGAGGGAGCAGGGGGAGCCTGAGTGAGTTCCTTGCTTTTAAGGTGTTTAGTCCACTGCAGTTCATGCTTTGTATGTAGATGCCTGGTCATGCAGGTTGTGCTAAGGTTCAGAACGTTAATGCCTTGCTTCAGGCTCTGATGGCACAGCGTGCAAACCACTCGGGTCTTGTCGTCAGCACATTGTTTAAAGAAGTGTCATGCCAGGGAACTCCTTGAAGCTGCCTTTGGGGTGCTCGGTCCCTGGTGGTGGTGGCCAGTATCAGGCGAACTCTCTTGGAGGCGGCTGTTCTGCTTTTGCCCCCTGCTCCCTCTTTTGCTACGCTGTTGGCTCGGTCTCACCACTGCCTCTTCCTCTGAACTATGAAAGTCAGTGGCACGACCTTCATTCCATGTGGGGTCTAGGACCTCATCGACCCCTACATTGTCTTCCACACAGATTCTTCCTCCCTGACCTCCTGTTCGGTCTGCACATTGCAGAAAGACACAACAGTTGGCACCTGTGTTTCGTCATCATCAGAGACGTGCGGACTGCTATGAGATGGTATTCCCATGTCCTCATCATCAGGAAACATCAGTGGTTGTGCATCAGTGCATTCTATGTCTTCCACCACTGGGGAAGGGCTACGTGGATTCCCTTGGGAAACCCTGCCAGCAGAGTCTTCAAACAGCATAAGAGACTGCTGCATAACTTGAGGCTCAGACAGTTTCCCTGATATGCATGGGGGTGATGTGACAGACTGATAGGCTTGGTTTTTGGGCGCCATCTGGGCGCTTTCTGCAGAAGACTGAGTGGGAGATAATGTTATGAACGTGCTGGATCCACTGTCAGCCACCCAATTGACTAGCGCCTGTACCTGCTCAGGCCTTACCATCCTCAGAAAGGCATTGGACCCACCAAATATCGCTGTAAATTCTGGCGGGTACTGGAACCTGAGGTAGTTGGTTCACTAGGAAGTGTGGCTGTGGTAGAATGGCCACGTCCTCTCCCAGCACCAGAGGGTCCACTAACACCACCATGACCGCGTCCGTGTCCTTTATCAGATGTTTTCCTCATTGTTACCATTCACCAAGCACCACAATAAGAAAAAAAAAATATTTGGCCCAATGTATTGATTTCAAATTTAGGCCTTTTTTTACAGTCACCTAACACTATCTGCCTATTTATTTATGTACCGTATTGCACTAATCCAGGAACAGCATTAACCACTGATTTAGGGAATATTAATTGTAGGTCTAGTATTTAGGCCCTGGATGAAAGGCATCCTTTTATGGACAGATTTACACTTGGAGATGCACAGTAGCGTGTGAAAAAATATGTAGGATTATGCCTTCAGCAATTGTATTTTAACACTATGTGTAATATACCCTTTATCGGGCAGAAATACACTTGGAGATGCACGGTAACGTGTGAAGTTATTGAGGATGACCCTCTCAGCACTTGCATATATACCTTGAGTGTAATATACCCTTTTACGGACAGAAATACACTATGAGATGCACAATTGTGCGTGCAGATTTACAGGATTATGCTTTCAGCAATTGTAATGAAACACTTTTTGTAATATACCCTTTTACGGAAAGAAATATACTTGGAGATGCACGCTGAGTGTAATTTACCCTTTTACGGACAGATTAACAATTGGCCTGCAACAGCTGGAACACCAGATTCAGGGTATTGCTATATTGGCAAGTGAATTTCATCCCAGAACAAAAAATCTATCTTTTGACGGACACTATTAAACTTGTCCAGCCACTGCTGGGATGCCAGATTTACGGTATTGCTATTTTGGCAATTGAATTTAACCCCAGAAAAAAATATACCCTTTTACGGACAGATTTAAACTAGGCCTGCAACAGCTGGAACACCAGATTTAGGGTATTGCTATTTTGGCAATTAATTTTCACCCCAGAACAATATCTATCCTGAGACGGAAATTATTAAACTTGGCCAGCCACAGCTGAAACCACTGATTTAAGGTATTGCTATTTTGGTAATTGAATTTCTTCCCAGAAAAAAATATAGCCTTTGCCGGACGCTATTAAACTTGTCCAGCCACAGATGTTACACCAGATTTACGATATTTCTATTTTTGCAACTGTATTTCACCCCAGAAAATAATATATTCTATGACTGACACTATGAAACTTGCCTCGCCACAGCTGGAACACCAGATTTACGGTATTTCTATTTTGCTAATTGAATTTCACCCCAGAAAATAATCTATCCTTTGCCAGACAGCAGACAGTATTAAACTTTGCCAGCCACTGCTGGGACACCAGATTTAGGGGATTGCTGTTTTGGCAATTGAATTTAACCCCTTAATAAAATATATAAATTTGTATCCTGAGTTTCTAGGGGTGACAATAAGAACAGCCAAGCCCCTGGTGTAGGATATAGCAAAAAAAATCTTATTATTGATGGATTGATGGACTTGGTGGCAGCTTGTTCTGGTGCACCACAAGACACAAAATGGCCACCGATCACCTCAGAAAAAAGTGACAGAAAAACGTTCTGTGCAGCCTAAAAACCAGTGTGCAATTAACTAGCAGAAGTTGAATGATTCACAGCTGTAGATCGATCACTTCATTAGGTGTTTTTGCTGACTTTTCCCTGCCTAATCTCGCCCTCACAGCAGCTGTGTCCTATCCCTACACTATTCAGAGCAGAGTGCTGTGCAGCGCTACGTGACTCCAGCTTAAATAAAGGCTGGGTCACATGCTGCACTTGGCCAATCACAGCCATGGCATTAGTAGGCATGGCTGTGATGGCTTCTTAGGGCAAGAATTAAAAAGCTAGCTGATTGGCTGCCGTGCAGCACTTCAGAAAGCGGGAAGAAATCGCCGAACAACGTACCCGAACCCGAACTTTTTTGAAAATGTTCGGCTCCGGTTCCGGGTCCCTAACACCCCAAAATTCGGTACGAACCCAAACTAACCAGTTCGGGTTCGCTCATCCTTATTCATGACTGATTCACTATTTTGGCTTTGGGCCTGGCTGACATCATCATTTATTTGACACTTTTTCTGATCAGTCAGAAGGAAGCAAAAATTATACGCACAAAGGAGCTTGTCTGTGTAGAAGTTTTAAGGCCTATATGGTCCCATCAGACTTGGCTTATGATTTGGTAGCCAAAAGCAGGAGTGGGTAGAAAACACAGAAAACATGCAAATATTCCATTCACATGTCATCTCTGTTTTAGATCCACTCCGTCTTTTTTTGCCTTTAGCAATAATGATGGATTATTGAGCAAATACTGACCGAAGGTATATGCTCCACAGACAGGATCCATTTTTCCTGGTAATTGTTCTGACGGATCAGAGAATGGGGAAAATTAATCAGTGATGTCAACACAACCTTACTGCTCCCACCCTCTCCACTCTGTCGGGGGACTCGACTTGTATAAGAACAGGTTCTGTAGTCATCGATGTGGAATCAGCTGACAAGGGTGTAAAAGGAATGCGCTTATTCTTGACGCTAACATCTACCGGTAAGGCTGAGTTGATACTTGAGTTATTTGGCAAAACAGATGACCGGCACTCACTTGTATTGCAAAAATGTAAAAATTTACTGGTCACATAACTACAAAATATTTGTGACGCGTTTCGGCTCAAAGTGAGCCTATCCCATCAAACAAACAATGTATGAACAAACAAACAAACAGGAATTTCAATAGACCACTAAAACGGAAGTGACATCCCATTACTATAGAAACCAGAAATACACAAAGCGGAAGAGTCTGTGAGAGAACCAACGCAGCATCGATCGTAGGAATAAATACACTCGCAGTGAATAATTGACAAACAGAATGATTGAATGAAAGAAGTCACATATAATCGCATGAAGGAAATAATCGAATGTAAAAAATCGCAACTAATCGCATAATGCTGCATAGGAAAATCCTCATGGAGCTAGATCGGAAATAACATCACATTACCATGGAAACCAGAAATACACCAAATGGAAGAACATGTAAGCGGACCCAAGCAGCATCAATCGTAGAATGAAATACATACACAGCGAAAGAATGATGAACAGAATAATCGGGTATACAGCATCATATATTTTCCCATGAAAAAATATATTTGCATGAAAAAAATAATCGCATATGAAGAACCACAAATAATCGCTTGATGTCGCCTGGGTAGCTCCTCACGTCTTCTGTAAAAAAGAAAAAAAGAGAAAAAAGATAAAAATATCAATTCTAGTATGAAAATATACAGTATATATCATTATCAAAGATAATTAAAAACAGGAGGGATGAACATGGAAGCTGTCATAAGGTTATAAGAAACTGTTCACATCATACTCGCGATTTAACCCCTTGGGTTCTAGTGTTTGCAGTTTGTGGATCCAAAATGCCTCCCGCTTTTTCAAGATCTTAATTCTGTCTCCTCCTCTACGTGGTTGCGACACATGTTTAATAATTTGAAAGCGCAATTGTGAGATGTTATGGTGCCGCTGTTCAAAGTGATGCGGGATGGGGAGTAACAGGTTCTGTTTGCGAATTGGATAGATTTGTGCTTCGAAAAGCGAACTTTCATCCTCATGGAGGTTTCTCCAATATACAAAAGCCCACATGGGCATTTTAACAAATAGACCTCGTAGTTACTATTGCAGGTGAAAAAATCTTTAAATTAAATATTCGCCTCAAATCATACTCGATCAACTGATACGTTGTGCGAATTTATGGGTAATCTCATCTACTCGTATTTCCTTAGTATCAGGATCAGAGACAATTCTAAGAATCCTCTGAAATAGGGTAGCGCCTTTTTCACAGCCGATGGATGATTACTGGAGTAGTGCAGCAATGAAGTTCTTACTTTTTTTTGACAAATAAATCGGTTACAACCAAGCCGTTCTCTCCCTTAATCACCATCGAATCAAAGAAGTTAATGTTGTTCAAATCAAATTGCATATTGAGCTGGAGTTCGCACCAGATGGAATTCAGATATATTGAGAATTCCTCGAGGGTTCGAATGCCGCCCCGCCATACGCAAAAGATGTCATCGAGTGTTGGATAAAATTTTCATTATTGTATATGCAATTTTGCTCAAACCATGACATGTAGCAATACTTGTGAGCCAACCCATCCTTTCATTATCAACACCTCTGTACTGTAAGAACTGTGAAGCTGTGGAATAGACTTCCTCAGGACGTGGTTACAGCAGGAACAGTGGACAGTTTTAAAAAGTGTTTAGATTAATTCTTAACAGTAAATTACTTTAATGCTTATGAAAATGTGTAGAAATCTGAGTCTCACTTCCTTCTGGGATTCGCGTCCTCAACTAACCCTCGGTTGAACTTTATGGTCTTATGTCTTTTTTCAACCGTGTTAATCATGTAACTATGTAACTATGTAATGCTACATCCACATGTGCACACTGAGTATCTACATTTTATTGATTTCCTTCTGTTATGAGGCTAAGATTTAGTTATTGAGTGATTTATCATAGCACAGACACTTCACACTGTTCTGCAAACATTTTGCCCTATTCAGCAGTATTTGTAGTATAAATGTAGTGAACCAGGAGGAGCCCAAGCAATGGGAGTGGTAGTTGCCCTGGCTGTCCCAAATAGTCACAGCAGCCGTCCTCACATTGTTGCTTCCTAGGACCGTGCAGTAAAAAGAAGATACATCCTACCTTCCCACTGTCTGCTGTGTAAAACCCTGCAGCCATGGTGCCCAATCAGATTCTGCATGGGCTTTATGTTTAAACCTTCTACGTCTACTGAAGATGCACAGTAGTCATCCTTAAGGTTTTAATAATGAACCTTGCAAAAATTGCAACATCACCTGAGTAAATGAATAATACAATATAAATCATAACCAAACATAGAAATAACATATATAAAAGATGCCAAAACAATCTGGCAGTTTTTCTGTAATGAGAAACCGTAAGATAAGTATATATACTCCTCTGTGGTTGGATCCTACCATCATCTCCTCTAATTTATAGATGCTAACGTGCATTAAACATATTGTATGTGTGTGAAGACACTACCTGTTACTACATATGATCCGCATTGCAGAATTTATATGCTGTATGTGTAATAATCGTTATAATATGCGCACTTGTGCGGTTTCCCAACATTTAGTTGTGATTGAAATGTACATCCTACACATCTCATATGGGTGAAGGTAGTACCCCTCGACTGCTCTTACTGTGAAGCAGTAACATAGCAGTATGATTGCAGTATACGTGGAAGAACTGCTATCATAAACGTAATGGTGCAACTCTTGAATATCCATGCAATTTTCTGACTAAGGCAAACCCAAGTGTTATATGTGAATTGTTTTAATTTGTAAACATGATCTTGCGATGTTTTTACCATTATTCAGGATTGGCTGAATGGCGCGTCACGCAGCTGAGTGCGGCAGCGGGATGACGTCATAAAAGCGCGTCATGCGCGCACCGATCCTATTGGCCTGACGATGCGCTAGTTCAAGCGCGAAACGGACGTCGCCACTCCGCAGCCGCCCAGCTCGTTGTCCGCCCCTGCTACCTGAAGTTCTCCTGATGTCTGGTCTATGACGAAATAAACAGTATCTTTATAAGCCGGGTGAGTGCCGCGCCGCTTTTTTCCTTACCTACGTTTGAAAAGATGATTTGTATTGATTAGAAGTGCAGAACAATGCATACAACAATCATACTATGTCATCAGGGTGAGACTGGCCCACAGTCGGTTCGGTGAATACACTGGTGGGCCCCTGAGTAAGGTGGGCCCCTAGTCTCCCACCCCCTGCACAAGTGACACATAACAAAGTAGACTTACTGCACTAGATACATATATTCAATGTACATCCCCTCAACCAGCCTATGTTCATATAAAAAACTTGGAACTTCTCTGTTAATTATCATAGAAACACTCAGAGCTGAGATGACTTCTAGGTATAGAGGAAAGCTGCCAGTGTCATCTTCTCCCCAGGACCTACCTTCTCAAAGTTGCTGCAGGGACCGCCATATTCAACAATCTGAGCAGATAATATTTGAATGTATCCGTACGGTGGGCCCCCAAGTTAAATTTTACTGTTGGGCCCTAGGCACTCCAGTCCAACACTGTATGTCATCCAAAATATCTTCCAAATGTAATTTATAGCCTATGTCATTGAAAAGTGCACACTGTGAACCTATGTAATGGATGGTGCCAACGCTATAATAATGTTTCTGGAGATCTATTACATTACTCTTTTTAATATTGTTTCCAAAATGCAGGATCAAAATCTGACTGAGATCAAGGAGTTCATTCTCTTGGGGTTTCAAGGGAGCCCACAACTACGACTTTTACTCTTTTATCTGTTTTTTGTAGTATTTTGTGTCACGCTATGTGGAAATCTTCTGATCATCACCCTGGTGTCCACCAGCAAGAACCTCCACACTCCAATGTACTTCTTCATCTCTCAACTGTCCATCAGTGACATCTTGTTAAGTTCAAGCATTACCCCCAATATGCTCCACATCCTACTGCATAATGGGAGGATAATAACTTTTATTGGCTGCATCACTCAGTTATATTTTTTCTGTGCTGCAGAAATAGTTGAATGTCTTCTTCTCACTGTGATGTCTTATGACAGATATGTGGCCATCTGTAATCCTCTTCATTATAATTCTCTGATCACAAATGGACTTTGTATGAAATTGACCATCAGTTCCTGGTTATCCAGTTTGTGCACAGCATTTCTTGACACCTTAGCGGTATCAAGGCTAAAGTTCTGTGGGTCGAATATCATTGACCATTTTCTATGCGATCCTGTTCCTTTGCAGGAAATGTCCTGTTCTGATACATTTCCTCTAAAATTGCAATTGTATTTACTAAGTATTCCATTTGTTATTATTCCCAGCATAATAATCGTTGTCTCTTATGTGAAGATTGTCCGTGCCATCTTAGGGATCCCAACAAATATCAGTAGACAGAAAGCCTTCTCTACCTGTAGTTCCCACCTCACTGTGGTCTCTATATTTTACTGGACAATCTTCAGTGTTTATATTCTTCCAACAAGAGAAAAAGCATCAGATGTTAATAAAATTACATCCTTGCTGTATACTGTATTTACTCCCTTGGTCAATCCTATCATTTATAGCTTTAGAAATAAAGATATTAAGAAAGCCATACGGGAAACTATTCAGAAATATTTATAACCTGTTCTGATCATGTATAAAATAGTCACAGCTGGTAATGGATCCTGAAAATTTTTTACTATCCAGAGGAATAAATGGCTAAGGTCAAGAATTTCCAAAAGTGGGTCTTTCTGTTCTGATTGTATCTAGCTTTTGTAGATAAAAATAAAGGCTACAAAAGCCATTTCATTAAACTTAAAAATAAAATGAGTATTACTTAAGTTTTCATTTAATGACAGGAATTAAACAATTTAGAAAACATATTTTTATAACTACAATGAGAAGTGCTGTTTTAACATAATTAGGGATGAGCAAATCAACTTCGGATGAAACTTTGCATAAAACTTTGTTCTAATACTGTACGGAGCAGGAGCTTCGTACAGTATTAGAATGTATTGGCTCCGATGAGCCGAAGTTATTTATACTGTAAAAAAACATTTCCCAAGCTTAAAGGTACTACTTGGAACGAACCCGAGTTCGGGAAATGGTTTTTTACAGTACAAATTAATTTATAAAGTCATTGCGTGAAGTCTCGCGAGACTTCGTGAATCAATAACTTCGGCTCAACGGAGCCAATACATTCTAATATTGTACGAAGCTCCTGCTCCTGCTTCGTACAGTATTAGAACAAAGTTTTATGCGAGTCAACTTCGGATGTTTCTTACAATGTCGATTCGCTCATCCCTAAACGTAATGTTTCAGAGGTTGTTTTTCCAGATATTACCTTTTTATAGAAATCCCCAGAGAACTCCAATATCCTGTATCAAACCAAATTTTTCTAAAAGATATGACTTCAACTTGATTAACTTCTCCCTGGCCCAGGGAGTGGATCTGTCACTAAGTGAGACAAGCAACAATTGCAAACCTAGTAAACACCCACATTTGCCCCATTCCTTAAGAAACTAAATTTTGGATTGCTTTTGGATTTACTTGTTTATTTAGAGCCACTGAATAGACTTGAGTGGGCAAGAAACAAAACAATAAGTACAAAGAACAAAAAGTAATGTCATGCCTGTGTACCTCTGCTTCTGTTGGTGATTGGATAGCTCAAATTACTAATTGTTTGTACAGTTCTTCCACGCCAAGTCTTGCTTGACAGATGGGTAGCGTGATGGTCCACCAAGAGTGAACTGGAAAGGCCTGCCCAGCACTCACTAGGTGGTAATAACAAAATATGTCTACTGGTGAGAATACTAAAAGATAAAGGTATTTGGTGCCATGCAACACACAAAGAAGGGTCAAATTGCAGTCCCCAATGCATGGACAACATATTTGCGGCAGCCGGGATGGATCAAGACTCATTTAACTTGGTCCGTGATCTGTCCACACCTTAAAAAAATAGACTAAGTTCTATTTTTTTGCCGTGCGGAGGCACGGACAGAAACACCACTGAAGCACTGCATCTCCCGGATTGCGGACCCATTCAAGTGAATTGGTCCGCATCACTGATGCAAGTTGCACTCTGTTGTTTCCTCCACTTGGCGGGCAAGTAGTGATGAGGACAGTGACGTGGGAGCTGGTGTTGCGAGTGGTCAGGCTCCTGACCCAGAGACAGTTGAGGAGGACATCGGTGACGTGCAGACAGATTATAATGATGTAACAAATCGCACTTGGCAGCCGGGTGACGAAGGGGCTTTATTTATTTTTTTCTTCTTTATATAGTAATGTAATATTATAAAATCTGTTGTCTCCATGATAAATCTGCAGCGTGAAGGCCCCTTGTGGCTTCCACACAATTTCAAAGTAATCCTTTAGGGGGCGAATAGATGCTGGACGATTGGGATACTCCATGACCTTTCCAGGAGCTGCTGTCTCGAGCAGCGGTTTATTACTGAGATGTCCATATAGTGCGGGGGAATTTGAAGACCCTCTCCAACTCCGTGCACCACAGGATGTCCTCCTTCCCATCCTTAATGACTCTGAACTTGTGATGTTTTCCCTGATGTAGAGACCAGGGGCTGGTAGCTATGGTTTGAATCTTGATGAACTTAGCAACTCCAAGCAATATTGAAGCTTTGTCTTCACATTGTCTGTAGCTACTAGAGGCCTTTTCATGCCAGGCAGGTTCCCCAGAAGTATCTGGCTTGATGATCAGCCGATACTGCACTTGCATCAATCTTGACAGGATTTGTCTCCAGGTGGAGAGAAATTGTTTTTTGGAATGCTTTCTCCATTGCAACCATGTTCTCGAATAACCAGAAGATTGGCCAATTCTCTCCTGTCTTAGGCACCCCTTTATTAGTTATTGCGGAAAGTCAAAAAACAGTAATTTACTGCCCCATAAAGGCCTTTCTGGTGTGGATTAACCACAGATAAGTCATTACAAGGACTGCCGCCAATTATCAGATGGAATTGTCCCCATTCCTCAATCTGTTTCCTGGTTATATTCTGTATGTTGCCCACATATACAATCTGCCCTGGATGAATTACCTGTCTTATAGTGATGGTGCTCTCACACACCTCTGATGCTATATATTGTTCAACATTGATTCTAATTTCAAAGCTTTTTCCATGATGACAGGGAACTTGTGATGTGTTCCCTGATGTAGAGACCAGGTGCTGGTAGTTATGGTTTGAATCTTGATGAACTTCACAACTCTTCTGGGCTCCAAGCAATCTTGAAGCTTTGTTTTCTCATTGTCTGTAGCCACTAGAGGCCTGTTCATGCCAGGCAGGTTCCCTAAGAAGTATCTGGTTCGAAGAGCAGCCGATACCGCACTTGCATCAATCTTGACAGGGTTAGTCTCTAGGTGCAGAGAAATAGTTTTTTGGAATGCTTTCTCCATCACAATCACATCATCGAATAAACAGAAGACTGGCCAATTCTCTCCTGTCTTAGGCAACACTTAATTTTTTTAAATTAAATATTAAATTTAACCCAAACTTGATTAAAATTATAAGAAAATAAACTTAAATTTGTCATTATATTTTCCAAATCTTCGAGGGAAATTCCCGGATTATCAATTTGCCAAGCCTTTTGTGCTGGAGAACGTGTATTATTAAATCGTGTTTTAAGAAACACTTTATAAAGTTGAGAAATTTTAACCTTCTGTTCTGTCCCATATTCCCTATAAATGAATAGACGAAGCAGCCACTCTGTGTCCTCCTCATGCTGCTGCCACCTCCGCAATCTCACATCGTCATGCTACTCTGTGGCCTCCTCATGTTGCTTCCACCTCCGCAATCTCTCATCCTCATGCCACTCTGTGGCCTCCTCATGCTGCTGCCACTTACACAATCTACAATCTGTCATTGTGCGACTCTGTGGCCTACTCATGCTACCGCCACCTTCAGACTCTGTCATTGGTCCACTCTGTGGTATCCTCATGCTGCTTCCACCTCACCACTCTGTGGACTTCTCATGCTGGTCCCACCCTCCCCACTTCATGACTGGGCCACTATTGGCTTGGCTGACATCATCTTTTATTTGATCATTTTTCTGATCTGTTAGAAGGAAGGAAAAATGAGATGCATAACAGATCCTGTCTGTGTAGCAGCTGTACAGCCCATATGGTCCCATCACAATTGGCTTGTGATTTGGTAGCTAAAAGCAGGAGTGGGTACAAAACACAGAAGACATGCAAATATTCGGTTCACGTGTCATCTCTATTTTGGATCCACTCCTGTTTTTTACTGACCAAATTCTGATGGAGTGAAGGCAAATGCTAAACAGACAGGATGCGTTTTTGGGGTTATTGTTCTGATGGATCACAGAAAGTGCAAAATAATCAGTGACGTCAACACAAACTTACTGCTGACACCATTTCTCTAATCTGTCAGGGGGCTCTACTTATATTAGCGTTTAACCCCTTCAGGATCCTGCCATATTTCAAAAATCACAGAAATAAACGTGGCCTAAATGGGTGGAGCTGCTCAAACCCCAAACACTGTTGCGTGTTTTTAACTGGGGAGCAGCTCCTCCGCATGTGGTTCGCAGCAAGCAACCATCCCCAGCAAAAATTGCATACAATGGAGGATGCCGGCACGAACCACATGCACCACACAAATATCCTACACAAGATGAAACAATGTGCGGATGAAAAAATATAAACACATAAATCACTGAAAATAAGTGCACCACAAAGATAAGCCTCTGACAACACTGGCTAATCCCTCAAGCTGATGTTAAAAGCTGAGCCATTCGCCAATATCTCCTAGTCAGGAACATATTAGAGCCCATCATGCACCATGTCAAGGTTTCTCAGCATAGACTAACTATGGTGTGTGAACAGGGTCTTAAAGGTGCAGATATAAAGCTCACAGCCCCAATCCCACTCACCCGCATTGCAGGACCAACAATGCAATGAGAGAAAATTGAGGCCACACACACAACAGACCATGTGACACAGGCTCCCAGGTGCAACAGAATGTTACCAGCCATAAGCAATGGCACATTCAATACATAAAAAGGGTGTTATAGCGTGTTTCTAACTGCCATATTTTACCTTAAGGACCAGGCCATTTTTTGCAAATCTGTCATCTGTCACTTTATGTGGTGATAACTTTAAAACACTTTTACTTATCCAAACCATTCTGAGTATGTTTTCTCGTCACATATTGTACTTCATGTCACTGGTAGAGATGATGAGCGAACACCTGGAAGTTGGGGTTCGGGAAGTTTGGCCGAACTTCCCTAAAATGTTCGGGTTCGGGATCCGAACTCGAACCGAACTTTATCCCGAACCCGAACCCCATTGAAGTCAATGGGGACCCGAACTTATAGGCACTAAAAAGGCTGTAAAATAGTCCAGGAACGGGCTAGAGGGCTGCCAAAGGCAGCAAAATGTAGGTAAATCCCCTGCAAACAAATGTGGATAGGGAAATTAATTAAAATAAAATAAATAAAATTTAACCAATATCAATTGAAGAGAGGTCACACTGCCAGGAACCATGCGTCATATCACCCACCACTGGAGAAGGCCACTCTCAGTTATTTCGGCCCCATCACCCAGACAGAGGAGAGAGGTCCAACTGCAAGGAATCATGCGTCATATCACCCAAAACTGGAGAAGGCCACTTTCAGTTATTTATGCCCCATCACCCAGACAGAGGAGAGAGGTCCCACAGCAAGGAATCATGCATCATATCACCCACCACTGTAGAAGGCCACTTTCAGTTATTTATGCCCCACCACCCAGACAGAGGAGAGAGGTCCCACAGCAAGGAATCATGCGTCATATCACACACCAATGGAGAAGGCCACTTTCAGTTATTTATGCCCCACCAAACAGATAGAGGAGAGAGGTAACACAGCAAGGAATCATGCGTCATATCACCCACCACTGGAGAAGGCCACTTTCAGTTATTTATGCCCCACCACCCAGACAGAGGAGAGAGGTCCCACAGCAAGAAATCATGCGCCGTATCACCCACCACTCGAGAAGGCCACTTTCAGTTTTTTATGCCCCACCACCCAGACAGAGGAGAGCGGTCCCACAGCAAGGAATCATGCGTCATTTCACCCACCACTGGAGAAGGCCACTTTCAGTTATTTTGGCCCAGCACCCAGACCAAGGATACAGGTCCCACAGCAAGGAATCATGCGTCATATCACCCACCACCGGAGAATAGTGATGAGCGGCAGGGGCAATATTCGAATTCGCGATATTTCGCGAATATTTGGGCGAATATTCGCCATATATTCGAAAATTCGCAAATTCGTAATCTCCAGCCATTATTTTCTTGTTTGCGAAAATTTGCATAAAAAATTCGCATAAATTAGCATAGACATTTGCATAAATTAACATAAAAATTAGCATAAACTGGCATTTAAGATACCTTTTAAATACCAGCTTATGCTAATTTATGCGAATTTTTACGCTAATTTATGCGAATTTTTTATGCGAATTTTCGCAAACAAGAAAATAATGCCATTATTTTCTTGCATGCGAAAATTTGCATATAAAAAATTCGCATAAAGCGAATATTCGCGATTGCGAATATATTTTGCGATATTCTAAATATTCGCGAATTCTCGAAGTGCTGATATTCGCGATTAAAATTCGCAATTCGAAAATTCGTGATCAACACTACCGGAGAAGGCCACTTTCAGTTATTTATGCCCCACCACCCAGACAGAGGAGAGAGGTCCCACAGCAAGGAACCATGCGTCATATCACACACCAATGGAGAAGGGCACTTTCAGTTATTTCGGCCCTGGTACCCAGACAGAGGAGAGAGGTCCAACTGCAAGGAATCATGCGTCATATCAGACCAAAACTGGAGAAGGCCACTTTCAGTTATTTCGGACCCAGCACCCAGACAGAGGAGAGCGGTCCCACAGCAAGGAATCATGCGTCATTTCACCCACCACTGGAGAAGGCCACTTTCAGTTATTTCGGCCCAGCACCCAGACCGAGGATACAGGTCCCACAGCAAGGAATAATGCGTCATATCACACACTACTGGAAAAGGCCACTTTCAGTTATTTCGGCCCCAGCACCCAGACAGAGGAGAGAGGTCCCACAGCAAGGAATCATGCGTCATTTCACCCACCACTGGAGAAGGCCACTTTCAGTTATTTCGGACCCAGCACCCAGACAGAGGATACAGGTCCCACAGCAAGGAATCATGCGTCATATCACCCACCACTGGAGAGGGCCACTTTCAGTTATGTATGCCCCACCACCCAGAGGGGAGGAGAGAGGTCCCACAGCAAGGAATCATGCGTCGTATCACCCACCACTGAAGAAGGCCACTTTCAGTTATTTCGGCCCAGCACCCAGACCAAGGATACAGGTCCCACAGCAAGGAATCATGCGTCATATCACCCACCACTGGAGAAGGCCACTTTCAGTTATTTCTCCCCCAGCACCTAGACAGAGGAGAGAGGTCCCACAGCAAGGAATCATGCGTCATATCACCCACCACTGGAGAAGGCCACTTTCAGTTATTTCGGCCCAGCACCCAGAAAGAGGAGAGAAGTCCCACAGCAAGGAATCATGCGTCATATCACCCACCACTGGAGAAGGCCATTTTCAGTTATTTCGGCGCCAGCACCCAGACAGAGGAGAGAGGTCCCACAGCAAGGAATCATGCGTCATATCACCCACCACCGGAGAAGGCCATTTTCAGTTATTTCGGCGCCAGCACCCAGACAGAGGAGAGAGGTCTCACAGCAAGGAATCATGCGTCATATCACCCACCACTGGAGAAGGTCACTTTCAGTTATTTAGGCCAGGCACCCAGACCGAGGAGAGAGGTCCCACAGCAAGGAATCATGCGTCATATCACCCACCATCGGAGAAGGCCACTTTCAGTTATTTCGGCCCCAGCACCCAGACAGAGGAGAGAGGTCCCACAGCAAGGAATCATGCGTCATATCACCCACCACTGGAGAAGACCACTTTCAGTTATTTAGGCCAGGCACCCAGACCGAGGAGAGAGGTCCCACAGCAAGGAATCATGCTTCAAATCACACACCAACGGAGAAGGCCACTTTCAGTTATTTTGGCCCCACCACCCAGACAGAGGAGAGGTTCATTCAACTTTGGGTTGCACCGCAAGATCAGGGTAAAGTTAAAAAAATGAGGATTCAATAAAGAAGTGCCCCGGAGTACAAGAATACCTGGTTGAGAGGGAGGCAGTTATAAATGTCTATTCTGCACAAGGGAGGCACAGGTCCTGTGGGATCCATGCATGGTTCATTTTTATGAACGTCAGCTTGTCTATGTTGGCTGTGGACAGGCGGCTGCGTTTGTCAGTAATGACGCCCCCTGCCGTGCTGAATATACGTTCAGACAAAACGCTGGCCGCCGGGCAGGCCAGCACCTCCAAGGCATAAAATGCTAACTCTGGCCACGTGGACAATTTGGAGACCCAGAAGTTGAATGTGGCCGAACCATCAGTCAGTACGTGGAGGGGTGTGCAGACGTACTGTTCAACCATGTTAGTGAAATGCTGCCTCCTGCTAACACGTTCCGTATCAGGTGGTGGTTCAGATTGCTGTGGCGTGGAGACAAAACTTTTCCACATTTCTGCCATGCTAACCCTGCCCTCAGAGGAGCTGGCCGTGACACAGCTGCGTTGGCGACCTCTTGCTCCTCTGCCTTCAACTTGGGCTTCCACCTGTTCCTCTGTGACATTTGGGAATGCTCTCAGGAGCACCTTTACCAGCGTGTGCTTGTACTCGCGCATCTTCCTATCACGCTCCAGTGCAGGAACTAAGGTGGGCACATTGTCTTTGTACCGGGGATCCAGCAGGGTGGCAACCCAGTAGTCCGCAGACGTTAAAATGTGGGCAACTCTGCTGTCGTTGCGCAGGCACTGCATGTAGTCGCTCATGTGTGCCAGGCTCCCAAGAGGTAAGGACAAGCTGTCCTCTGTGGGAGGCGTATCGTCATCGTCCTCCGTATCCCCCCAGCCAC
Organism: Bufotes viridis; assembly: GCA_033119425.1. NCBI lineage: Eukaryota > Metazoa > Chordata > Amphibia > Anura > Bufonidae > Bufotes > Bufotes viridis. The sequence goes on from CM065590.1 coordinate 12,947,349, forward strand.
GCACCAGTGATGGGCCTGAGCTGTGTCGGATGCCACCTTGCTGTGAACCTGCTTCATCCTCATCCTCCTCCACCTCCTCCTCATCCTCCTCGTCCTCCAGTAGTGGGCTCTGGCTGACCAAATTTGTACCTGGCCTCTGCTGTTGCAAAAAACCTCCCTCTGAGACACTTCTAACAGACTGGCCTGAAAGTGGTAAAAATGACACCTCATCTTCCTCCTCCTTCTGGGCCACCTCCTCTTCCATCATCGCCCTAATCGTTTTCTCAAGGAGACATAGAAGTGGTATTGTAACGCTGATAACGGTGTCATCGCCACTGGCCATGTTGGTGGAGTACTCGAAACAGCGCAACAGGGCACACAGGTCTCGCATGGAGGCCAATTATTGGTGGTGAAGTGGTGCTGTTCTGCAGTACGACTGACGCGAGCGTGCTACAGCTGAAACTCCACTATGGCCTGCTGCTGCTCGCACAGTCTCTCCAGCATGTGCAAGGTGGAGTTCCACCTGGTGGGCACGACGCATATGAGGCGGTGAGCGGGAATGCCCAATTTCTACTGCAGCGCAGACAGGTGAGCAGCGGCAGAATATGAACGCCGGAAGCGCGCACAGACAGCCCGCACTTTATGCAGCAGCTCTGACATGTCGGGGTAGTTGTGAATGAACTTCTGCACCACCAAATTCAGCACATGCTCCAGGCAAGGGATGTGCGTCAAACCGGCTAGTCCCAGAGCTGCGATGAGATTTCGCCCATTATCGCACACCACCAGGCCGGTCTTGAGGCCCACCGGCAGAAACCACTCGTCGGTCTATTTTCAATACCCCGCCACAACTACTGCGCGGTGTGGGGCCTGTGCCCCAAACATATAAGTTTCAGAATGGCCTGCTGACGTTTACCCCGGGCTGTGCTGAAGTTGGTGGTGAAGGTGTGTGGCTGACTGGATGAGCTGGTGGAAGCAGAGGAGGAGGAAGCCGAGTAGAAGGAGGAGGCTACAGGAGGCAAAGAATGATGCCCTGCGATCCTTTGCGGCGGAATGACTTGCGTCAAGGAACTCTCCACCTGGGGCCCAGCCGCCACTACATTTACCCAGTGTGCAGTTAGGGAGATATAGCATCCCTGGCCGTGCTTACTGGTCCACGTATCTGTGGTTAGGTGGACCTTGCCACAGATGGCGTTGTGCAGTGCACACTTGATTTTATCGGATACTTGGTTGTGCAGAGAAGGCACGGCTGTCTTGGACAAGTAGTGGCGGCTGGGAACAAAATACTGTGGGACAGCCATATACATCAGCTGTTTGAAGCTGTCTGTGTCCACCAGCCTGAATGACAGCATTTCAAAGGCCAGTAGTTTAGAAATGCTGGCATTCAGGGCCAGGGATCGATGGTGGCTAGGTGGGAATTTACGCTTTCTCTCCAAGGTTTGTGAGATGGAGAGCTGAACGCTGCCGTGTGACATGGTGGAGATGCTTGGTGACGCAGGTGGTGTTGTCGGTGGCACATCCTCTGTTTGGTGGGCGGCAGGTGCCAACATTCCTCCCGAGGCGGAGGAAGAGGCCGAGGAAGCAGCAGAAGAGGTAGCAGGGGGAGCCTGAGTAAGTTCCTTGCTTTTAAGGTGTTTACTCCACTGCAGTTCATGCTTTGCATGTAGATGCCTGGTCATGCAGGTTGTGCTAAGGTTCAGAACGCTAATGCCTCGCTTCAGGCTCTGATGGCACAGCGTGCAAACCGCTCGGGTCTTGTCGTCAGCACATTGTTTAAAGAAGTGCCATGCCAGGGAACTCCTTGAAGCTGCCTTTGGGGTGCTCGATCCCTGGTGGCGGTGGCCAGTAGTAGGCAAACTCTCTTGGAGGCGGCTGTTCTGCCTTTGCCCCCTGCTCTCTCTTTTGCTACGCTGTTGGCTCGGTCTCACCACTGCCTCTTCCTCTGAACTATGAAAGTCAGTGGCACAACCTTCATTCCATGTGGGGTCTAGGACCTCATCGTCCCCTGCATCGTCTTCCACACAGTCTTCCTCCTTAACCTCCTGTTCGGTCTGCACACTGCATGCACCAGTTGGCACCTGTGTTTCGTCATCATCAGAGACGTGCGGACTCCGATGAGGTGGTATTCCCATGTCTTCATCATCGGGAAACATCAGTGGTTGTGCATCAGTGCATTCTATGTCTTCCACCACTGGGGAAAGGCTAAGTGGATTCCCTTGGGAAACCCTGCCAGCAGAGTCTTAAAACAGCATAAGAGACTTCTGCATAACTTGAGGCTCAGACAGTTTACCTGATATGCATGGGGGTGATGTGACAGACTGATGGGCTTGGTTTTCAGGTGCCACCTGTGCGCTTTCTGAAGAAGACTGGGTGGGAGATAATGTTGTGAACATGCTGGATCCACTGTCGGCCACCCAATTGACTAGCGCCTGTACCTGCTCAGGCCTTACCATCCTTAGAACGGCATTGGGCCCCACCAAATATCGCTGTAAATTCTGGCGGGTACTGGAACCTGAGGTAGTTGGTTCACTAGGACGTGTGGCTGTGGCAGAATGGCCACGTCCTCTCCCAGCACAAGAGGGTACACTAACACCACCCCAACCGCGTCCGCGTCCCTTACTAGATGTTTTCCTCATTGTTACCGTTCACCAAGCACCACAATAAGGCCCACATTTGGCCCAATGTATTGATTTCAAATTCAGGCCCTTTTTTACAGGCACCTAACACTATCTGCCTATTTATTTATGTAGCGTATTACACTAATCCAGGCACAGCAGTAACCACTGATTTAGGGAAATATCTTTTTTAGAGCTGGTATTTAGGCCCTGGATGAAAGGTATCCTTTTATGTGCAGATTTACAATTGGCCTGCAACACCTCGAACACCAGATTCAGGGTATTGCTATTTTGGCAATTGAATTTCACCCCAGAACAAAATATATGTTTTGGAGGACACTATAAAACTTGGCCTGCAACTGCTGGGGCACCAGATTCAGGGTATTGCTATTTTGGCAATTGAATTTCACCCCAGAACAAAATATATGTTTTTGCGGACACTATGAATCTTGGCCTGCAACAGCTGGGATACCAGATTCAGGGTATTGCTATTTTGGCAATTGAATTTCACCCCACAACAAAATATATGTTTTTGCGGACACTATGAAACTTGCCCTGCAACAGCTGAGACACCAGATTCAGGGTATTGCTATTTTGGCAATTGAATTTCACCCCAGAACAAAATATATGTTTTGGCGGACACTATTATACTTTGCCAGCCACAGCTGAAACCACTGATTTATGGTATTGCTATTTTGGCAATTGAATTTCACCCCAGAACAAAATATATGATTTTGCGGACACTATGAATCTTGGCCTGCAACAGCTGGGACACCAGATTCAGGGTATTGCTATTTTGGCAATTGAATTTCACCCCAGAACAAAATATATGTTTTGGCGGACACTATTATACTTTGCCAGCCACAGCTGAAACCACTTATTTATGGTATTGCTATTTTGGCAATTGAATTTCACCCCAGAACAAAATATATAATTTGCAGGAGACTATGAAACTTGGCCAGCCACAGCTGAAACCACGGATTTATGGTATTGCTATTTTGGCAATTGAATTTCACCCCAGAACAAAATATATATTTTTGCGGACACTATGAATCTTGGCCTGCAACTGCTGGGACACCAGATTCAGGGTATTGAAATTTTGGCAATTGAATTTCACCCCAGAACAAAATATTTGTTTTGGCGGACACTATTATAGTTTGCCAGCCACAGCTGAAACCACTGATTTATGGTGTTGCTATTTTGGAAATTGAATTTCACCACATAATCTATCCTTCGCCAGACAGCAGACAGTATTATTCTTGGCTAGCCAAAGCTGAAACACCAGATTTAGGGGATTGGTATTTGGGAAATTGTATTTAACCCCTTAATAAAATATAGAAATTGCTATCCTGAGTTTCTAGTGGTGACAATTAGCACAGCCAATCCCCTGATGTAGGTAATAGCAAAAAAAAAACTAGTATTGATTGATGGACTTGGTGGCAGCTTGTTCTGGTGCACCACAAGTCACAAAATGGCCGCCGATCACCCAAGAAAATAAGTGACAGAAAAACGCTCTGTGCAGCCTAAAAACCAGTGAGCAAGTAACTAGCAGAAGTTCAATCATTCACAGCTGTAGATCGATCCGTTCATTAGGTGCTGTTGCTGACTTTACCCTGCCTAATCTCGCCCTCACAGAAGCTGCGTCCTCTCCCTACACTAATCAGAGCAGTGTGACGTGCGGCGCTACGTGACTCCAGCTTAAATAGAGACTGGGTCACATGCTGCACTTGGCCAATCACAGCCATGCCATTAGTAGGCATGGCTGTGATGGGCTCTTAGGGCAAGAAGTAAAACGCTAGCTGATTGGCTGCTGTGCAGCCCTTCAGAAAGCGGGAAGAAATCGCCGAACAATGAAGCCGACCCAGAACTTTTTTGTAAATGTCCGGGTTCGGGTCCGTGTCCCGGACACCCCAAAATTCAGTACGAACCCGAACTATGCTCGAACTGTTCGCTCAACACTAGTCACTGGTAAAATTGAGTCAAATATTTCATTTTTATTTATAAAACACATTTCCAAATTTCTATTTCTCTACTTTTATAATAGATAGTAATGCCTTCAAAAATTGGTATTACTTTTCATTCCCCATATGTCTACATCATGTTTGGATCATTCTGTGAATGAAATTTTTATTTTTTAGTGACGTTACAAGGCTTAACCCCTTAAGGACACGGCCCTATTTCACCTTAAGGACCAGGCCATTTTTTCAAAATCTGACCATTGTCACTTTATGTGGTGATAACTTTAAAACGCTTTTTCTTATCCAGTCCATTCTGAGATTGTTTTTTCGTCACATATTGTACTTCATGACAGTGGTAAAATTAAGTCGAAAAATTTTATTTTTATTTATAAAAAAATACCAAATTTACCAAAAATTTTGAAAAATTTGCAATTTTCCAAGTTTCAATTACTCTACTTCTATAATACATAGTGTAAGAGGGTGCAAGGTGTCATATTTGATGGCAGGTACGCGTCACCGAGGTTGCTGGCCTCGGTGAGGTAAGAGCCGGGTTTTTTGTCTGCAGCAGCTAGTGCTGTTTGACTCTGTTAAATAGCATGGCTGCAAAGCCGATCCGGGCCGGCTCTTACCGGGAGCAGCTAAAGTGTAGGGTGGGTGGCTGCTCCCCACGATCCAGTCCTGGTTTTGGGCTGGGTATAAAACACAGCCAGCAGCTGTGTCTGAGGTGGTGATTATCCTGGAGCCTGATAACAGGGCTGTGGAGTTCTCTGTCCTGAAGGAAAGAGCTCAGCAAGGAGGTGGCTTTTGTTCCTGGCTACCTGAAGGTGGATTCTCCTGCGGCTGGGCCGACAGCCTGGTGCGAACCTGCACCTACACCTCCCAGGTGACTGAACCTGTGTTGGCCTGTTTTGTTTTGCCTCCTTGTTTCTGACATGTGTGAATTTCCACCGAAAGACTGTTTGCTGTGTATTTTTGTGTCAGTGTGAATAAAACACTGTTTATTGCACATCCTGGACTCTTTGTTTTGCCTCGGTACTGCACCCGCACCGCTGTCTACCAGAGCGACTCCCCACATTTGGTGTCGGATGCGGGCATGCGCAGTGAGGCTGGCGTGAACGCCAAAGTTTTTTTTGCTAAA